>BTPG01000001.1:215988058-215990558 GCA_036245525.1 Semisulcospira habei | reverse complement strand
GCGGTAATGATGGTCTGTAATGACAGGCAGTAATGATGGTGTGTAATGACAGGCGGTAATGATGGTGTGTAATGACAGGCGGTAATGATGGTCTGTAATTGGTGTGTAATGACAGGCGGTAATGATGGTCTGTAATGACAGGCGATAATGATAGTGTGTAATGACAGGCGGTAATGATGGTGTGTAATGACAGGCGGTAATGATGGTGTGTAATGACAGGCGGTAATGATGGTGTGTAATGACAGGCGGTAATGATTGTATATAATGACAGGCGGTAATGATGGTCTGTAATGACAGGCGGTAATGATGGTGTGTAATGACAGGCGGTAATGATGGTGTGTAATGACAGGCGGTAATGATTGTGTATAATGACAGGCGGTAATGATGGTCTGTAATGACAGGCGGTAATGATGGTGTGTAATGACAGGCGGTAATGATGGTGTGTAATGACAGGCGGTAATGATGGTCTGTAATGACAGGCGGTAATGATTGTGTATAATGACAGGCGGTAATGATGGTGTGTAATGACAGGCGGTAATGATGGTGTGTAATGACAGGCGGTAATGATGGTCTGTAATGACAGGCGGTAATGACGGTCTGTAATGACAGGCGGTAATGATGGTGTGTAATGACAGGCGGTAATGATGGTCTGTAATGACAGGCGATAATGATGGTGTGTAATGACAGGCGGTAATGATGGTGTGTAATGACAGGCGGTAATGATGGTGTGTAATGACAGGCGGTAATGATGGTGTGTAATGACAGGCGGTAATGATGGTGTGTAATGACAGGCGGTAATGATGGTGTGTAATGACAGGCGATAATAATGGTCTGTAATGACAGGCGGTAATGATGGTCTGTAATGACAGGCGATAATGATGGTCTGTAATGACAGGCGGTAATGATGGTGTGTAATGACAGGCGGTAATGATGGTGTTTAATGACAGACGGTAATGATGGTGTGTAATGACATGCGGTAATGATGGTCTGTAATGTCAGGCGGTAATGATGGTGTGTAATGACAGGCGGTAATGATGGTGTGTAATGACAGGCAGTAATGATGGTGTGTAATGACAGGCGGTAATGATGGTGTGTAATGACAGGCGGTAATGATGGTCTGTAATGACAGGGAGTAATAATGGTCTGTAATGACAGGCGGTAATGATGGTGTGTAATGACAGGCGGTAATGATGGTGTGTAATGACAGGCGGTAATGATGGTGTGTAATGACAGGCGGTCTGTCGAAAGGGTGGTCGCTCTATACAGGCTCTGCTGGTAAAATACTTTGAAAAGGAGACAGTTGTTTTAAACTGACTATTATCTGTCGGTTTCTGTATGTCTGTCAGTCTGTCTGTCTGTCTCTGTCTGTCTGTCTGTCTGTGTTTGTCTCTCTGTGTCTGTGTCTGTCTCG
Source organism: Semisulcospira habei (assembly GCA_036245525.1). Classification (NCBI taxonomy): domain Eukaryota; kingdom Metazoa; phylum Mollusca; class Gastropoda; family Semisulcospiridae; genus Semisulcospira; species Semisulcospira habei. The sequence goes on along the minus strand of BTPG01000001.1, from coordinate 215,989,147 downwards.
GTCCGTCTGTCAGACAGTCTGTCTGTCAGTCTCTCTTCCACCCCCTCTTCTCTGTCTCTCTCTGTCTCTCTCTCTCTCTTTTCTCCCTCTCTCAAAAGAAACACACACACACACACACACACACACACACACACACACACACAGAGAGAGAGAGAGAGAGAGAGAGAGAGAGAGAGAGAGAGAGAGAGAGAGAGAGAGAGAGAGAGAGAGAGAGAGAGAGAGAGAGAGAGAGAGAGAGAGAGAGAGAGAGATACACTCAATTTACAAGCACACCACCATCATCACCACCACCACCAACTACAACAACCAACTAGTTCTTTTTTTCATCTGTTCAGTCTGTTAGTCCGTTTTCAATCAGTATAACTAACAGCTTCTGGACCCACGTGCGGTCTTTAGACAAATTGCCTGTTGCAGACACCTTACGTCAGCTCTCTCACACTCAAAAAAAAAAAAAAAACTAAAAAAAAATCAAGGATGGACTGTTACCATGGCAATGAAGCCATTTCATTATTTTCTGCCGCTTCTCGTGAAAATAGTCTGCTCTTTATTGAATTCAGTATGCCATCCACGAGGTCGTAAACTTGGTTGTAGGGGAGGCATTGTAAGAAGACACTACCTTTAACTCTTATCAGTGCGAGGAACACGCCAGGACCACCCAACTGCATAAGGCAAAGAACCTCATGAGCCCTCGCGGATGCGGGGGCTCATGATGTTCTTTGCCTCTTGCTTGTGTCATTTATATTCATGTTCCTAGTGTGATAATTATTTTACGCGAAATTAGCCAAAGTGCACATACCAAGGGAGATCACTCAGCGGTGGGCAAACCAAACAGTTAATCCCATGACTATCAGGGTCCATCGGCAGTAAAAGGTATTAATGTAATCCATTCCATGTACACACAGTTAATTATCTTTTTTTCTTCTTTATGTTTTGTTTTGCCCCGCTGTGTTTGTTGTTGACGTATGCCAGATGGAAAAATCCCTGACGTTTCTTCCTTTGGCTCTCCATTTTCAATTATTGCTTTTCATTACGCCTCATTGTATTTAGTGGACTGTATATTTTGTATCACTGTGCTTTGATGTCCCTGTT
>BTPG01000001.1:215969091-215988048 GCA_036245525.1 Semisulcospira habei | reverse complement strand
GAGAGAGAGAGAGAGAGAGAGAGAGAGAGAGAGAGAGAGAGAGAGAGATACACTCAATTTACAAGCACACCACCATCATCACCACCACCACCAACTACAACAACCAACTAGTTCTTTTTTTCATCTGTTCAGTCTGTTAGTCCGTTTTCAATCAGTATAACTAACAGCTTCTGGACCCACGTGCGGTCTTTAGACAAATTGCCTGTTGCAGACACCTTACGTCAGCTCTCTCACACTCAAAAAAAAAAAAAAAACTAAAAAAAAATCAAGGATGGACTGTTACCATGGCAATGAAGCCATTTCATTATTTTCTGCCGCTTCTCGTGAAAATAGTCTGCTCTTTATTGAATTCAGTATGCCATCCACGAGGTCGTAAACTTGGTTGTAGGGGAGGCATTGTAAGAAGACACTACCTTTAACTCTTATCAGTGCGAGGAACACGCCAGGACCACCCAACTGCATAAGGCAAAGAACCTCATGAGCCCTCGCGGATGCGGGGGCTCATGATGTTCTTTGCCTCTTGCTTGTGTCATTTATATTCATGTTCCTAGTGTGATAATTATTTTACGCGAAATTAGCCAAAGTGCACATACCAAGGGAGATCACTCAGCGGTGGGCAAACCAAACAGTTAATCCCATGACTATCAGGGTCCATCGGCAGTAAAAGGTATTAATGTAATCCATTCCATGTACACACAGTTAATTATCTTTTTTTCTTCTTTATGTTTTGTTTTGCCCCGCTGTGTTTGTTGTTGACGTATGCCAGATGGAAAAATCCCTGACGTTTCTTCCTTTGGCTCTCCATTTTCAATTATTGCTTTTCATTACGCCTCATTGTATTTAGTGGACTGTATATTTTGTATCACTGTGCTTTGATGTCCCTGTTTTATGTATATTTTGTACTTAGTTAGTCGTAGTTGTAGCAACGGCAGGTACGAAAAATGATATAGTCACTGACTGTGTTAATATCTTCACCGTTGTAAAATAAAGATTCATTGATTCATTGATTCATTCAACTTGCCCTTTACAGACGAAAAGCATCAAAGCCGCGAGTAATCTCTTGTCTGTCACCCGACAACAAACAAGCGAGCTAAATGTCATTAATAATAATAATAGTAATAATAATAATAATGTATATTTTTAAGGCGCCTGTACTTTCGATAGCAAAGCTCTAGGCGCCGTACAGATGACATACTAACATACACACACCTTGCATCACACAACACATAGATGGGACCACAAAGGCCATAAGTTGACCCTGGCACAGCGGGACAACCGCGGCCGACGTCTGCCGGGTAACCATTGCCAACAACCTTTAACCTGTTATTATTAGTCAGAAGAAGACTGTTTCTGAAATCTTCTTCAAACCTAAAGAGCCGCAAGGGACATGGATGGCAGCTACGTCCAGCAAGAGGCATAGATCCTTATGAGCCCCCGCAGTTGCGGGGGCTCATGAGGATCTATGCCTCTTGCAGTTGGACTGTATTCCTTCTTTTTTGTTGAAAGGGGTAATTTGTGTTGTTTGCTGGCGGTGTTGTAATCGGATGCTCAATTTCATTTTCTGCACAGACCAAGCGAATGTCAACAAAGGTTGATGTCCAGCTGCTTGGCCAAGGACGGCAGGAGAAGTCCAGGTGGACGGAGTTTTACAGGCAGACAGGTGAGAAAAACTGAAATTAACCCCTTTACTGCAAAGAGAAAAAAAAACTGCACTCCACCCAACCGCAAGAGGTATAGATCCTCATGAGCCCCCACTGTCGCGGGGGCGCATGAGGATCTTTACCTCTTACTGAAAAAACACTTTGTGTCCTTGTGCCTTCGACGCCTGGGGATCTTTGACGTTCAATTTACAATGATTAAAAAAAAAAACCAAAAAAACTCAAAATCTGCGTCCAATTGCAGTGAAGGCATTAACTCATTGACCTCTAACATTCTTATCATTCAGCAATGATAGTTCAAGGGTGGTGTCAGTATTATGGCACCACGCTATACCGCCTCCAGTAAGTGAACTGTGGTATGTAGAAGGGAATTCGCAGTTTGGACCTAAGGTGTCGGTGCGTTCAGCCACTCAGTGGATTAGATTAACATTGGATTAAACCTGACTATCTGTCAATGGATGGATGGGTGGATGGATGGATGGATGGATGGATGGATGGATGGATGGATGGATGGATGGATGGATGGCTGGCTGGCTGGACGGACGGACGGACGGACAGGCAGACATACAGACAGACAGACAGGTAGAGAGATAAATAGATAGATATATAAAAAATAATTAATTAACTGATAAATTACTATAAAAAAAAGATTATTACATCACACCTTTATGGAACAGCTAGTTTAATACTATTACAATCAAAATCACCAGCCTCATCATCATCATCATCATCATCATAGAAATCTTCATTAGCAGCAACATCAGCATCGATCGGCCACAGCAGCATCTTTTAGTTCCCGCATTCACTGTGACCGTATTCATCCTGTGAGTGTGAGGAAGGAGGCGAGCGGAGTGAACGCCAGTACACAGCCTGAAGGGAATGCTAAAGGAAGGGGCTGTTGGTTTGGGGGTGGGATGATGTGGAGGAGACGGGGGAATGGGGTGCCGGGGCGGGATTGGGGATGGGGTGATAGAGAAGACGATGGGGTACCTTATGTTTATCCGACGCTGAAATGCAGGAATTGCAGAAGCTTGGATCGATGAATAGCATTGTCACCTCCACCGCCAAACGACACATCCTCAGTCTTCTATCAAACTCCGCGTGCTCAAGTCTCGACCGGTTTTCGCTGAAGGTTAGTGCCTGATTAGATTGGGACCCGAAAGGGCGCCAAGCTAATCCGGCACTAGCCTTGAGCCATCACGGTTGATCCATTTCCTACACTCAAATGGCGCCGAATGTGACATGACTAACTGGGTTCCGCAACTGCGGTTTCGTCCGAGAGTGAGTCGGTTGTCCTGCGATTGTATGGGTTCTTTAGTGCGCGTGTCGAAGAGACGATGTCTCCAAAAGAGGCACAGATCCTCATGAGCCCCTGCGGTCGCAGGGGCTCATGAGGATCTATGCCTCTTTGCTCCTTGTGACCGGACCCATTTTCAGCTTGTGTACGGATAACGAGAGAGCGGTCACGGTTTGAGGCCGTTGCTTGAACGGCTCGGGTTCCAGGCCGCTTTGACGGGCAGACGACCGTCTGGCACTGAGAGGCTTTCTGTTGCTTTTGTCAGAGGGAAGAATGGCGCCTGATTGAGGGAATCTTAGTGTTTATTTACTGCTGTGTTAGATGATGCTGCTTGCTCGTACTTTAAGGTGGTATGAAAAGAAGTCTCAGAGCATACAGGCAAATACACGGCACTGTGCGCGCACACACACCACACACACATACACCCACACACAAACGCACACACGCACACACACTGGCACAGGCACACACACACACACACACACACACACACACACACACACACACACACACACACACATATGCAAGTACAAACACACGTACGCAGGCACGCATGCACACTCTCTCTCTCTCTCTCTCACACATTTTCTCTCTCGGCTGTCTCTCTCTCTCACACACACACACACATGCAAGTACAAACACACGTACGCAGGCACACATGCACACTCACTCACTCTCTCTCTCTCTCTCTCTCTCTCTCTCACACACTCACACACACTCACACACACACACACACACACACACACACACACACATACACACACACACATATGCAAGTACAAAAACACGTACGCAGGTACGCATGCACTCTATATATCTCTCTCTCTCGGCTGTCTCTCTCTCTCTCTCTCTCTCTCTCTCTCTCTCTCTCTCGGCTCTCTCTCTCTCTCTGCTCTCTCTCTCTCTCTCTCGGCTCTCTCTCTCTCTCTCTCTCTCTCTCTCTCTCGGCTCTCTCTCTCTCTCCCTCTCTCTCTCTGCTGTCTCTCTCTCTCGGCTGTCTCTCTCTCTCTCTCTCTCTCTCTCGGCTGTCTCTCTCTCGGCTGTCTCTCTCTATCTCTCTCTCTCTCTCGGCTCTCTCTCTCTCTGCTGTCTCTCTCTCTCTCTCTCTCTCTCTCTCTCTCTCTCTCTCTCGGCTGTCTCTCTCTCTCTCTCGGCTCTCTCTCTCTGTCTCTCTGCTGTCTGTCTCTCTCTCTCTCTCTCTCTCTCTCTCTCTCTCTCTCTCTCTCTCTCTCTCTCTCTCGGCTCTCTCTCTCTGCTGTCTCTCTCTCTCGGCTCTCTCTCTCTCTCTCTCTCTCTCTCCTCTCTCTCTCTCTCTCTCTCTCTCACACACACACACACAGTACACCAGTCTGTGTATACGTGTGTTTTCGCGGTGTGTCTCTGTGTGCCGATCTTTACGATTGTGTGTGTGCGTGCGTGTGTGTGTGTGTGTGTGTGTGTGTGTGTGTGTGTGTGTGTGTGTGTGTGTGTGTGAGTGTGAGAGAGAGACAGCCGAGAGAGAAAATGTGTGTGTATGTGTGTGTGCGCGCTAGTCCGCCTGTCTGTCCATATGTCTGCCTATCTATCTATCTATCTATCTATCTCTCTTTGCCTGTGCAGTGTGCACGTTGATTCCCTCTGAGCCTGAACCGTGAGCCTTTGTCCTGCGCTAGCGTAGATCCACAGAATGAGCGTGTTCAGGGAGACTGGCGCCCCGCATGTTGTCATTAGCTGTCTGATCGATTAGCTGTTGGAGTCCGCAGCACAGGCGGCCAGCGGTCAATCGTCTCGCAGCGGTCACACGCCTCGCCCTCTTAACACCTTACTCTTCCCCCCAGGCTTGATCGTGAATAGTTTTAGAGCGATCACACTCCTCGCTGTCCAACTGCACCACGTAGATTGACAGAAAAAAGAACATCCACTATTTTTCACCCCTTAACTGCCGGAGCAGGCGAACGCTACCCATCTGCAAGAGACATAAATCCTCATGAGTCCCCCGCAGTCGCGGGGGCTCATGAGGGTTTTTGTCTCTTGTTAGTCCTTTTTGACTATTTTTGTGCCATTTACCTCTGTGTTCTTTTCGCGCGGAATGTCGGTCAGTGTGTGTAATCGCTACATGCGCGAAATGCGTGGTCACTGGCAGTGAAAGGGTTAAAGTGCGTGTGTACTTTTAAATAGTGTGATAAAAACTATGTACTTCTACAACTCTGGAGAAACGAAAGCTGCCCAGGTTTGAAAAAAAAGAAAGAAAAATAGCACGAGCAGCAAAATGGCGTCACTATAAGCTTGACGTCATGGCATCGCTAGTACACAGTGACGCATTTGATGTTTCTGACGTCACTCATCCGAAAGGCACGCTCTTCCAGAGCTGTTTTGTTCCACACACCTCTTCCAGGGCTGACTGTTTGGTGGGAGTAAATAGTGGCTCCAAAACTTGCAAAAATGAGTTAATTATTATTGAAAAAGTTAAAGAGGTACAACGCTGGATTACGAACTCATTGAGTATCTCCTTTTGATTCCCCCTTTCCCCTCGCCGGATCCGCACGGCAATGGCACACACAAACACAAACGGCAGAATGGCACACACAAAAACAGAAGGTAGAGACACGGCGCTTCCTACCGGTTATACGTTATGTGGGCTGGAGTAGCCACAGCCATTTTGAAGAATAAGGTGGAATGGCCCACGCCCACAAAGCCTCTTCTGTATGAGCTTGCATGAATATTCCACCTTTTCCACAATACGTTCGCAAATATACAAAAATAGAGAGACTGTCTTCCTAAATGTAAGACAATGACGTGCTGGTGATTTGCGTCAATTAGGCCGAACATTGTATAAAACACTGACGCGTTTGGTGCTTTTACGACACCGTCACTGTCTGATTCTTATGATGAAATCAAGGAGCTTACTTCTGACATTTTTTTCCGCATTGAATTTTTATTTTCTAAAACGTTGAGGAGGTACAAAGCTGTCTAACGAACTCATCCAATGTCTTTCTACAAATTAGCCATATCTAAAATTTCAAGTGCATATAATCAAAATTGCGGACTCTAATCAGTCTGGGTCAACCGACTTTCTATATTTCTATAAACGGTCTTTTATGTCTTCAATGAGACATCTAATTACAATATGCTCGGAGGCTCTCTTAAGCATGTTCTTAATTAAACGAACTTTAGTTCGCGAACTCTGACGAACTACAGTTCACGATCTCGGACGAACCAGGTTGGTTCTTAATTGGACGATCTAAAGATACGACGAACCTAGTTCGAAGTAGTTAACGAACCTCGGCAAACCATAGTTAGCTGTCGGAAAAGGTTCGCTCAACGTGTTGAGCAAGCAAAGGCGAACCTTTTCTCTGATTGGTCAAAACTTTTACCCTCTTCTGCGTTGGAGATAAGAAGACAGTCACCGATATAAACAAATATGGCGGACGGTGATATTTCACTCGTGCGAAGAACAAGACCTATTTTTATTGATTTGTGGGAGGCGCAACGCTGTTTGTGGGGTCGCTACTGCAAGGAGTACAAAAACAAACATCGTTCAAATCGCGAAGCGGCATAGCGGCAGCCATTTTGAACACCTTCGCAGACAGTAAGTACGCCGAATCAAGCACTTCAGTTAAGAAAGAGAACCATGGCAAACCTGGTTTGCTGAAGTTCGCCTAGGTTCGTTCAACCTCAATTAAGAAACAAACCAAAAGATCGCCGATCTTCTCCGATCTAGGTTTGCCGATCAATTGTTCGTCTAATTAAGAACAGCTCTAAGCCACTCACGTAATAAAGTATTTTGATAAGTTTCAAGTTTGTGCGTACAGCAATATCGGAGATTCTAGTGTTTACATACACACGCACACACATACATACGCACATACGGCACTTCGCGCCAAAACGACATTCAACAGCAAGGTTACAGTGGCTAGACGTGACGTCATTTTTATCTTGTTAATTCTTTGCCAGACCATGAGCCCCGCCCGCCCGCCCGCCCGTTATGTCCTTTGCATTCTACGGAACGCGCTCCGACCAGCCCCGTCCTAAAGTCTAGTGTATTTTCAATACGGTAGACAACAAGATAGGATGAACCACAACCCACAAAGTCCCTTCTATATGACAGCTGTCCTCGCTGTCAATGGTCTCAACCTTTTGTCTTTGACCTGATTCTGATGTTGAATTATCTCCTATTGAAAGTCTCGCAGATCTGCCAATGCGTCAGTGAGTTTTATAAGGGGCGCAGGACATATGCGTCATTGATCTGTCAAACGTCATTTGTCATGACGTAAGTTATAGTTTTCACGTAATTTTATATTTTACGTGATATGAGTTTCACTTTCGCTTCATAGGCTTGAGAAAATGGTGTCAAAACTAGAACATCACGGTACGATTTCAGTCTTGCTATAATTTGTGTAAAAGCAGGTTGACTTTACCTAGCTACATGATACACAGGTCACACGCATGCTCTTCTGAAAGCGCGTCGATGTGTGTGTGCGTGTTAGTGCGTGCATGCGCGCGCGCTCCAAACATCTCCAAGAGGCATAGAGCCTCATGCGCTTGGAGGGCGCATGAGGATATATTCCTCCTGGAGATGCGCGCACGTTTGTGTGTGTGTGTGTGAGAGAGAGAGAGAGAGAGAGAGAGAGAGAGAGAGAGAGAGAGAGAGAGAGAGAGAGAGAGAGAGAGAGAGAGAGAGAGAGAGAGAGAGAGAGCGCCAGAGAGAGCCAGAGAGAGAGAGAGAGAGAGAGAGAGAGAGAGAGAGAGAGAGAGAGAGAGAGAGAGAGAGAGAGAGAGAGAGACAATGACAATGACAATGACAATGACAATGATTCTTTATTTTACAACGGTGAAAGTTTTGGTGAAACCATTTTTCGAACTTGCCGTTGCTAATCTACTTTACATATAATGCACAAATCACAAAAATACTATCATTAAATTGGGAAAAACTAAATATATAACTAATAAAAATTGAAATATAAAGTTTTTAAAAAAAGAAATCATTGAAAAAGTGAAAATAAACATAACAAATCTCACACATACACACAATTATAAAGGTATAAATCTTCATACATACATTCATAAACACAAGCACAAGACCAAAACACACACACACACACACACACACACACACACACACACACACACACACACACACACACACACACACACACACACACACAATACATGCAGCATTAGCATCTTGTATTAACTGAAGATATAACTGAATTGAAGAGTTAGAAATTGGAAAATCGTACACTGCAAGTGCAGGTTGCTGTGAAAATCTTACGATGCTGAGGTGAGGTAGTTGAAGAGAGCGGTTTTAAAAGACGAAAGCGTTGTTGATGTTGTAACATGTTTGGGAAATGTGTTCCACATGCTAGCACCTGAGAACGCTAAACTTGTCTTATAGAGATCGATTCTAGGTCGTGGCACAGTAATGGACTGCCTTGATCTGGAGTATGTTGATGCCGGGAGGAAAAACATTTTTTTTATATACTCGGGGAGTCTGTTATTCAATACTTTGAACATCGTTATTCCCTTATTGTATAATAAATGTTTTTTCAAGGGGAGAATTTCTAAGGTTTTCAGTTTATTATCCGTTGTTGAGTTAGGGTCTGAAAGGATAAGCTTCGCGGCTCTACGATGAAGAGAGTTTAGTCTCTTTAACTGGACCTCGCTTGCGCCATCCCACACCGTAGAAGCATAATCTATATGTGACCTGATGTGGGCGTTGAAGAACAGTTTTCGTGTTTCTACATTAGCTATATGTTTTAACTTGGATAAAATAAACAGTTTCTTTGATATTGTTTTACATATATTACTAAGATTGCATTGCCATTTAAACTGGTTATCTACAGTAACGCCGAGAAGACGATGTTCCGTTACCTGGCTGATAGATTTGCCTTGAAGGGACAAGCTGAGTGAGAGAGTGCCGAGCTGGTGCTTTTGGCGGGTACTTACAACCATACATTCAGTCTTTGCAGGGTTTAAGATCATGGAATTGTTACTGCACCAGCTGTTAATGTCCTGTAATGTGTTTTGTAGGCGCGTGTCAATTACTGACAAATCCTTATCGGGAGTGTGTATCGCAGCATCATCAGCGAACATATCGCATGCAACACTATCATCACTAATTGTAAGTGGAAGGTCGTTAATGAACAAACAGAATAAAAGAGGGCCTAAAATAGAGCCCTGGGGCACGCCATGCTTTACTTTGCAGTGACTAGAATATGTACCATTAAGGAGAACTTTTTGTCTTCTGTTTTCTAGGTAGGATTTGAAAAACCCGGCTGCGCTTTTAGTATATAAGGATATTTTCTTTATAAGTATGTCATGGTTCACCATGTCAAAGGCTTTCCGGAAGTCTAAGAAAACTACACCTGTTAGTTTGGAATCATTAATAGATGATAACCAGGTATCTGCCATCCTTATCAAGGCAGTGTGACAGGAATGGTTTGGTCTGAAGCCTGACTGCAGTGAATGGATGAGATTTTGGTTTTCTAAGTATTCAGATAGATGCTTATGGATGTGCCGCTCTAAAGGCTTCGACAAAACAGGTAATAGTGATATGGGGCGAAAGTTGTTGATTTCACTCAGATCTTTTGATTTTGGTAGGGGGATCACTTTCGCGTCTTTAAATGCGTCCGGAAAAGAGTTTTGGTTTATACAGAGATTGTAAATATATGTAATACTTTCGACGATGTATGGAAGAGATATCTTGAGAATTTTTGAGCTGATCTCATCAGGCCCGGATGACTTTTTATTTTCCATCGAGGAAATTAATTTACCCACTTCGTGGACTGCTATAGGCGGTATCGTGAATGGTTCTTTGTCCGTATTTTCCCGGTTACAGTGGTGTACTAGCACGTTTGGACAAACATACTCACATGAGTTAGTTCCTGGTGGGATTAACGATTCGGCTATAGAGGTAAAGTGGTCATTAAACCTATTTGCAGTGAGGTGGGGTGATACAGGCGCACTATTTTTATTTGTACCTCTAGTTACTAAATTAATGGCACGCCATACAGTAGATGAGTCTTTGCTTTGCTTAACTACTTTATCGAAAAGAGATCTCTTTGCATTTAAAACCATATATTTAACACGATTACGCTGTGTTTTGTATTCAGTAAACCGCTTCTCGCTTCTCAGCTGGTCTCTAATTTCCATTGCCTCGATTATATCCGCAGTCAGCCATGGTGGAACGGTAGCGTATTTCACTCTTTTGTGTCTCAGAGGCGCGTGTTTGTTCAGCACACCAAGAAAAATCCGGTACCAGGTATCTAATGCTTTATTTGGGTCACTATCGTTATACACGTCGATGAATCGTGCTGTGGCTAAATCAGCCAAGAAAACACTTTCATTAAAGTTTTTAAACGATCTGTAAGTTATGCAAGTGTGGACTTGCTTTTTTAGCTTTGGAAGTTTTGACAGCCATGTGCAGCTAACCGGATAGTGGTCACTTACACTAAGACTATTTACTTGAGTGTTGCTAACTGCTTGAGGTTTGTTGGTATAAATATGGTCTATAATAGTGGCTGATGATGGCGTAATTCTGGTGGGTGATGTTACCAATTGGTGAAGACCGACAAGGGTAGAAGTACATTCCCATGATGGATGGGGTTTAAGAAAGTCAATATTAAAATCTCCAAGAAGGAGAACATCTTTGTTGTGAATGTCTGTTTTATCAATCATGTGTAAAAAGCTATCGTACCACACAAAGGTGGCTGCGGGGTTTCGATACAGAAACCCAACAAGTAAGGGCGGGGATTTAGAGTTTTTGATTTCTACCCAAATACATTCTACATCACCAGTTTCTAGGTCTTGTCGCCTGCGGGTTATGTGTAAAATGGATTGATGGATATATACCGCTACACCTGTCTCACCCTGTACTGACGGGTCTCTCCTGATAATAGAATAATTCGGGATGGCGATGGCTTCATCACTGATGTGGGCGGCCAAACGAGTCTCAGTTAAACCGAATAGATGGAAATAGTTGGGGGTATTAACATAAACACAGACATCCTGAACTTTGTTTCCCAGGTGGTAGATATTTAGGTGACCGATACGAAATTGTTGGCCTTTTTTCGAGGGTCTGTTCATAGTTGTATAAATCATGTTCAGATAATAAGGTAAAAAACCAGGAAACAAAACTAAGGTACAGGATACAAATAGTAGAAGGTTACGCAGTTAAACCAGGAAAGAAATTACATGTACAAGTAAAATATCAGATGAAACAAATAAAGACTAATAAGGTAAAGAACCAGGGGACAAAACTAAGGTACAGGATACAAATAGAAGGTTACGCAGTTAAACCAGGAAAGAGATTACATGTACAAGTAAAATATCAGAGAAAACAAATAAAGACTTATTCGACTTTAGTCTCAGTACGTCAGCTGAACGGCGGTTCACGCCAGAAACCGTGTATTACAGCACACGCAAAGAACACAAAAACAAAAGCTTGCAGTAAAGAATAAGAAACGACAAGTGTACGATCTCAGAAAAAAACCCGCTATAAAGAAAGCGTTTATGTCAGAATTCGTGTGTATCGAAGTCCTTATGTTATAACAACACACTCGCGTTTCATTGAAAATGTAGGACAGGCGATAATCTCAGTCACCTGAGAACTTAAGTAAGGTTACTAGTCAAAAGAATTCACGCAATGATCGTGCACGGTGAGTCGGGTGTTCCGACTGTCCGACAAAGCGGATTCCGGTCATTAATAACAAATTACACGGATAGTTTACAGTTTGTTCACTGTACTAGAAACACTGTTTCACAGAGCAGTATCGCACTAATGATCAGATGTGGTCATCGTTTATGTGTCTCTGTCATCAGATGTGGTCATCGAAAAATCGGTTAATCCATAGTAACTGTGACAACCATCAGCAGCTAACCTGAGTAAGTCGTCGCCGAGTTTATGCCAATTTAACAAGCGAAGTTGATGACACCTTCACGCAAACTCATACCATCACACACACACACACACACATACACACACACACACACACACACACACACACACACACACACACACACACACACACACACACACACACACACACACACACACGCGCGCGCGCGCGCGCGCGCGCGCGACCCACTGGTTTGTACACACATACCCTTTTTACTTCCAGCGCCAAGTCGGTAGGAGCGACTGATTGACCCTGAAAGCAGAAAGGCAATTTCCGACCAGGTGCGCCCTGCAAGGCGAAAACTGATCAGACAAAACCTTAGAGCAGTAAACGTCACTCATCGCTCCCCGTGTGTACACAGTGCAGAGATGTGATTCTAAAGCCTGTGCAGCTTGGCCCTGGAAGTAAAAGAGGTAGCGGGATGTCCTTCAGACAAACGGCCTAAGAAACTGCGCCAGCAACTGGAGCAGGTGTTGGGGATCCAGGGTCGTCTTGGTCTCCGCTCCCTGACTCTGGAACCAAGCGTTGGTGGGAGGTGCGGCCACTGGAGTTCTTGCTGGCACTAGTAGCGGGAAATCTGAAGAGAGGAGCTGGGGGACTTGGAGATTTTGTCGCCACAACACGTTGCTCGATGGCGGTTGGCTAAGCAGGCTGGTCGACGTTTGGCGTGTGGTTGGCGAGGACTGCAGGCGGCCCGGGGCGGCAGACATTAAGTGCTGCGATCCGCCACGGGTCGATGGCGAGTCCCCTTGCTGCCCGCTCTCGCCACGTGACCCGTTACGGTTGATAAGTGGGTTGGACCCGCCCCGTTGACTGTGCCCCCCGGCGTCTCTCTGTTGGTGGTGGGGGCCACGAGAGAGAGAGAGAGAGAGAGCTCGCACAATAGAGAATGACGTCATATTTAGAGTATTATGTCGGTGTCTGCGTGGTGACGGAGTTGCCTCTTTTACGTCACTGCCACTGTCTGACTTTCTCTAGAAGTAAAGTTTTTTTTTAGTGTTTTAATTCTTTTCCGTATTTAATTTTTTTTTTTTTTTTTTTTTTTTTTTTTTTTTTTTTTTTTTTTACTAAAGAAGTTGAAAGAATACAAAGATTGCTAACGAACTCATCCAATGTCTTTCTCCAAACCAGCTATATCGGACTCTAATCTAGGTCAACCGACTTCCTACAAACGGTTGTTTATGTCTTCAATGAGACATTCAATTACATTATGCTCGGAGGCTCTCATAGCAACCCATTTAAGAAAGTATTTCGCCAAGTTTCAAGGTTGTGTGTACAGAAATATCGGAGATTCTCTTGTTTACATACATAAGCACACACATACATACATACGCAAATACATACATACATTCGCAAATACGGCGCTTCGCGCCAAATGTACGTTCAGCAGCTAGGTAATTTTTATCTTGTTACTTCAATTGTTAGAGGTTTAGCCTGCCAGCCTTTGACATCATGGACATGCTATTAAATTCGCCCCATCGCGACCCGTCCTAGAATGTCCTTTCTATAAATAGAAGGGACTTATAAAAAAAAAAAAAAAAAAAAAAAAACCAGCAAATCTATTGTTGTGAAAAGCGACATTAATTTTGAAAGTCTTGTTTTTTTCCGCTAAAGTGGACTTGATGTCTATTTGCGACATTAGAGGAGAAATCAACCCCTTTGCTGCCAATGATCACGAATTTCGCGTCTGATGCGACTGTACGGAGAACACAGATGTAAATGACAGGAAAAATAGGGAATAGAAACATAGAATTAACAAGAGACATAAATCCTCAAGAGCCTCCGCAAATGCGGGAGCTGATGTGCATCTATGTCTCTTGCAGATGGACAGCGTTCCCCTGGCCACGACAGTTAAAGGGTTAAATTAGCTATAGATATAGTGCCCCACTTCCCTATTTTAGCTTATAAATATAGTGCCCCCCTCCCCTATTGTAGCTTATAAATATAGTGCCCCCCTCCCCTATTGTAGCTTATAAATATAGTGCCCCCCTCCCCTATTGTAGCTTATAAATATAGTGCCCCCCTCCCCTCCTCTATTGAGGCCTCTATATAGTGCTCCCCTCCCCTATTGAGGCCTCTCTTATTTTCCAAAGTGAGGTCTAGCCGATTTTTACAAGTGAGCAATAAAAGAAACGCGGTGAGCAAAAGGTCATAGTGACGACTTTGGTTTTGACTGCCCTGCACTCAGAGGGATGTGCACATGCACATTAAGGCTGAGTTATTTCCCCAGTGTCCAAACACAGCTCAGGCCGACAACGTCGGCCTGAGCTGTGTTTGGACACTGGGGAAAGAACTCACAGTAAAGGTTACCTCAATTTCGCTTGAGTTATTTTATTGTTTCGTTCTTTTCCAGAACCGAATACGCAGAGGACGCCATGTTTGAATGAATGCTGGTCTTACGCCGCCTTCCGGTTTCACGCCACGTGTCAAGATGGCTTCTGTCGTTGCCGTGGAGACACCTATGACGCCGACACTTGTCTGCGTAGGTTGACTCGTACAGTTCGTTTTCTGTGATTACGTCTGCGCTGTCTGTGACTCTTTGAGTGACGTGTAAACGAGCTGTCAAAATAGAAAAAAAAAATTCAATTTTTTTTGTTCAACATTCTTGGCCTGCATCACCAGCTTGTTTTCAACAACTTACTCGTTTTCATGTACACAGTAGTCAGACGAGCGGTACAGAGCATCTGCACACAATTAACCCATTTAACCCCATGTACCATTTGTAGGGTACGGATCGACCATGATAATTCAAGGGTAGTGCCAGATTAGCTTGGCGCCTGATGGCGCCAAGCTAATCTGGCACTACCCTTGAATTATCATGGTCAATGTGTCTTTTGCTCTAGGGTGTCGGGGCTAAATGGGTTACATCCACAATATCCTCTGGTTTTCCTGAGATATGACATCCATATCCTCTGGTTTTCCTGAGATATGACATCCATATCCTCTGGTCTCCTGAGATATGACATCCATATCCTCTGGTTTTCCTGAGATATGACATCCATATCCTCTGGTCTCCTGAGATATGACATCCATATCCTCTGGTTTTCCTGAGATATGACATCCATATCCTCTGGTTTTCCTGAGATATTACATCAGGTCTATTTCTTGAATACTCTGAAATGAAATAAGAAAAAACAAAATGACAGAAATAAAATCGAGAGGATAAGAAAAAAAAAAAAGTCACGAAATGGAAAATTTAGGTTGGTCCGTTCTTATGCACTAAATTAAAAAAAAAAAACACAAAACAATTCTCATTTTGAGTTTGAATTCTCATTTGACGTCATCAGATCTATTTTTAGACGTCCCTGTCCCTATAAATGGATATGAAATGCTGTGACTGTAACTTGGCAATATGACTCCACAGTATCCAACCACCTATGTGTGCTAACAAAATTAGCTAGTAATTTGGGTTTAACGCCGAGCGGCGAATAAGGCCATCTCACGGCAGGGTAAAAATCTGGCTAGCTAGACGAGAAGAAAGGTTTTAAGAAGAAGTCAACACTATTTACAAATATTTCAGGCTAAAGTGTCGTACACTCTTTAAGGGATGTGACTACAGACTCTTGAGAAGGTCAAAACAGTAAAATTCACATGGTCTACAAATACTGTTGCGGAAAAAAATTTGACTCTCTCAAAAGACTGAAGATTTTGTCCGGGGTGACATCCCGGGTATGCCAAAAAGAAAGAAATAAAATTGTAAGCCAAACAAGAAGAAAGATATACTTTACCTAGAGCTGAACTAATTAACTCACTCAGTCCGACACACCACAGCAAGACACGGATCGAGCATGATAGTTCAAAGGTGGTGCCAGAATAGCTTGGCGTCAATAGGCGCCAAGCTATTCTGGCACCACCCTTGTACTATCATGCTCGATCGCTCTAGAAGTGTAATAGGGCCCGGGAAGCTGACGTCATCACGCCAGTCGTGGCGGCCATCTTGTGAGGATACGGGCCTAAGCGCTCTATAGGGAATTCGCTGTTTTTGTAATGTCAGGAAAGTCCTGACGTCTCTTCTCTTGGCTTGACTTCGCGAACGAAGATTCTATAGGGCTTGCCCACGTCGTCTGCAGGCATTTTCGTGGCTTCGGAGGCCAATCCGGGACAGGCAGGTTCGACCGCAGTGGCTGCAGGGGAAGGTCTGGTCAGGGTTCTGAGTTACGACAACTCTGTTTTTTCTTCTGAGCCGCTTGTCCTTAAGGTTAGCTCTGCGAGAGTCCTCAAAGGAGACGGCTGCCTTGTGAATGGTGGAGCGCCAGGTGTCACGGTCCGCAGCAAGCGAAGACCACTGGCGGTGGTCGATTTGGCAGGCACTAAGTGACTTCTTGAGACCGTCTTTGTATCTCTTCTTTGGTGCCCCTCTGTCTCGGTGTCCAGTGGCGAGCTCGCCGAACAGAGTGATCTTGGGTAGGCGATGATCCTCCATCCTGGAGACGTGCCCCGCCCAGCGAAGCTGTGTCCGCAGCAGCAAAGCCTCGATGCTCACAGTTTCCGCCTGTTCAAGGACCTCGACGTTGGTGACATAGTCACTCCAGTGAATGCTGAGGATGGTACGCAGGCAGCGCTGGTGAAAGCGTTCGAGGAGTCGTAGTTGGCTGCGGTAGAGGGCCCAAGACTCGGAACCGTACAGCAGGGTGGTGAGGACGACAGCTCTGTACACGCTGATCTTGGTGCCTTTTTTCAGCTGTTGATTGTGCCACACCCGCTTGAATAGTCGCCCGAAAGCACTGTTCGCTTTTGCCAGCCTGTTGTCCAGCTCCTTGTCCAGCTTGGCGTCTGACGTGATGATGCAGCCAAGGTAGGTAAACTGGTGTACAGACTTCAGTTCGGACTCGCCGATGGTGATGTGGGGAGGGCGATGCTCTTCCTTGGGTGCCGGCTGATGAAGGACCTCTGTCTTTTTCAGACTGACCTCAAGTCCAAAGAGCTGGGCAGCATCTGCGAAGCAGGACGTAATGCGCTGCAAGGCTCTCTCTGTGTGTGCAACGAGGGCAGCGTCATCAGCGAAGAGCAGCTCACGAATCAGTTGGTCTAGGGTTTTCGTGTGGGCCTGCAGTCGTCTGAGGTTGAACAGGCTGCCATCGAGACGATACCTGATGTACACTGCGTCGTCATCGTCGAGGTCCACTGTGGCCTTCTTCAACATCATGCTGAAGAAGATGGTGAAGAGGGTCGGTGTCAGCACGCAGCCTTGCTTCACGCCGTTGCGAATGGGGAATGGTTTTGAGAGGTCACTGTTTAGTCTGACCTGGCCTTGCTGGTCCTCGTGGAGCTGGGCGATCATGTTGAGGAACTTTGGGGGACAACCTAGTCGCTCCAGGATCTGCCACATACCTTGCCTGCTCACAGTGTCAAACGCTTTTGTTAGGTCGACAAACGTTACGTACAGCCCTTTGTTCTGCTCGCGGCACTTCTCCTGAAGCTGTCTCAGCACAAAGACCATGTCGGTGGTACTCCTGTTTGCTCTGAAGCCACACTGGCCCTCTGAGAGGTGGTCTTCAGCGATGGCAGGTACCAGCCGATTCAGGAGCAACCTTGCGAGAATTTTCCCGGCAATGGACAGCAGGGTAATTCCACGATAATTAGAGCAGGCAGACTTCTCTCCTTTGTTCTTGTACAGGGTGATGATAACTGCATCACGGAGATCCTTTGGTAGTGTTCCTTTTTCCCAGCAGCAGAGAAAGAGGTCGTGGAGCTTGTTGTGCAGTGCTGGGCCTCCATGTTTCCAGATCTCTGGCGGGATTCCGTCAATGCCTGCTGCTTTGCCACTCTTGAGATGGTGGATGGCTGTGAGGGTCTCTTCGGCGGTGGGCGGTTCGTCCAATTCAACTTTTAGTGGAAGGTGTGGGATTTGGAGGATGACTGTTTCTTGAACAGTGCGTTCAGCGCCGAAGAGGTCCTGAAAGTATTCCGACCAGCGGTTCAAGATGGAGGTATTATCTGTGAGGAGTGCCTGTCCATCAGCGCTTCGCAGGGGACTTTGTACCAGGTGCCTAGGGCCATACACTGCTTTCAGTGCATCGTAGAAGCCCCTGTAGTCACCGTTGTCAGCGCAGAGCTGGGTCCTCTGTGCGAGTCTGGACCACCACTCGTTCTGGAGCTCTCTAAGCTTGAGCTGGAGACTGCTGCAGATGAGGCGGAAGGCAGACTTCTTCACAGGGCAGGAAGGCTGGGCTAGGTGGGCCTGGTGGGCGGCTCTTTTTTTTTTGCTAGAAGTTCCTGGATCTCTACGTCGTTTTCGTCAAACCAGTCTTTGTTCCTCTTTCTAGCAAAGCCCAAGACTTCCACAGAGGATTTTACAATAGCAGTTTTCAGTTGTTCCCAGAGTGTTTCAGGGGAGGAGTCTGCTGGATCAACTGTGTCTTTGAGCATGCGCTGTAAATCGGCCTGAAGGGCAGCTTTCTTGTCGTCACGCTGAAGGCTGGCAACATCAAGCTTTTTCTTGGGGGGGGGGGGGGGGGGGGGCCTTTCTTGGGTTTCAGCTTGAGGCGGAGCCTGAGTTTGCAGCGAACAAGGCGGTGGTCAGTGTGGCACTCTGCGCTGGGCATCACTCTGGTGAGGAGGACGTCACTGCGGTCCCTCTGACGCACTAGGACATAGTCGATAAGGTGCCAGTGCTTGGAGCGAGGATGCATCCAGGTGGTCTTTCGACTGTCCTTTTGCTGGAAAGTAGTGTTGGTGATGACAAGTTGCTGCTCTGCACAGAGCTCCAACAGTAGGCGACCATTGTCATTGCAGTTCCCAACGCCATGCTTGCCGAGGACTCCTTTCCATGCTTCACAGTCTTGGCCCACTCTGGCGTTGAAGTCGCCAAGGATGATGACTTTGTCGTCTGCAGGGGTGCTCTGCAGGAGGCTGCGCAGGTCAGAGTTGAACTTGTCTTTTTCTGCAGGCTCTGCCAGGATGGTTGGGGAGTACACACTGAGAAGGGTGACGTATTGCTGGTGTCTCAGTGGGAGGCGCATGGACATGATGCGGTCGGAGTGACCCGTTGGTAGGTTTTCCAACTTAGTCGCAATGGGGGTCTTCACCATGAAGCCCACGCCTGAGAGCCGTCTTTCTGATGCAGGCCTGCCTGACCAGTAGAGGGTGTAGCCAGCGCCAAGTTCTTGGAGGCTGCCTTCCTCCG
>BTPG01000001.1:215929091-215964091 GCA_036245525.1 Semisulcospira habei | reverse complement strand
GGGGAGCTAATCCCCTTCACTGCCGGAAAAAATAACAAAACCACCCGACTAACTGCAAGAGCAAAGAACCTCATGTGCTCCCGCAGATGCACTAACTTACCGCAGATTCACTAACTTACCGCAGATGCACTAACTTACCGCAGATGCACTAACCGCAGATGCACTAACTTACCGCAGATGCACTAACTTACCGCAGATGCACTAACTTACCGCAGATGCACTAACCGCAGATGCACTAACTTACCGCAGATTCACTAACTTACCGCAGATGCACTAACTTACCGCAGATGCACTAACCGCAGATGCACTAACTTACCGCAGATGCACTAACTTACCGCAGATGCACTAACCGCAGATACGGGGGCTCATGAGGTTCATTGCCTCTTGTCGGTCGTGTCCATATCCGTGTTTTACTCGGATTGAAGGTCTTAAATTTGCCATGCTTTAAAAAAGCACGAAGCTGCGCCCACTGGCAGTGAAGGGGTCAATTTGCCGCAGTCGTGGTAGATGTAGTAGAAATAGTACCATGTTGTGAGCACCCGACGCTTGTTTGTACTTAATAAATACCGCAGACGTCTGTCATCAAGCACTGCCGTTTGACGCAATCAATGCCGACGAAAACTGAGCATCGGTCAACTGCAAGAGGTATAGATCCTCATGAGCCCCCCCCCCCCCCCCCCCGCAGTTGCGGGGGCTTATGAGGATATATGCCTCTTGCTGACACCACTTCGGTATCCATGTTCCCTGGACGGCTGGGGATTTTGGACGTTTTCACAATGATTTCAAAACCACAAACTGAGTCCGTCAGCTGGCAGTCAGCGGGTTAAGTAGTTTAACTCATTGTACCCCAACACCGAAATCCCCAAATGTTGCCGTTGTCCTCTGAAGACAGCAGTGCAGTGCAGGACACAGATCGACCATGATCGTTCAAGGGTGATGCCAGAATAGCTTGGCGCCCATAGGCGCCAAGCTATTCTGGCATCATCCTTGAACTATCATGGTCGATCCTTATCTTGCTGTGGTGTGTCTGGGGCAGAATGAGTTAAAGCATACCGCGTAACAGCCGAGGATACCGTTTCCCTGGAAAACGCTGTCATTGCTTAGTATGCGGTATACGCCAGGCTTGAACCATAATTATCATGCGTTTGTGAGCAAAAACATTGAAGCTAGTTTCCATTTCTAGGCTCTCCTTGCGCCCTGGAGAGGTCACTCCAGTGACTGACCCAGCAAGCGCATATACTCCATTGTCTTCCGAGACAGGATGCCAAGAGTTTCCATCGCACTTGTAGGTGCAGATGCCTAGTGTTGATCTGCAGGTTTGGACTATTGATCCACAGCTGTAAGGCACAAAGTCACAGCTCCACACGCACATCAGTGCCACATTCCAACACCTACACTGATCAGCGAACGAAATGTGACATCAGCGGAATCATAATAATAAAATAAAACTTATATTTATATAGCACAAACTCCCTGCAGTGTATGTTTTAAGCCATGTACAATGAAAGACAACATGGACAAAGCAGACAAACAAAATATACAAATACGACAATACACAATCAAAACTGACAGCACATGAACATACTCAAACCTTAAGAAACATTTGATATCGCATTTCTTTTGATCGTCAGTGTATGTAGATTTTTGCATGTCCTTGGTACAGACGTCAGTAAAACGAAATATACTGACGAGCAAAAGAAATGCGACATTTTGGGAATCCATTTCTTTTGCTGGTCAGTATACGTACACGTAGAAAGGTGGCGTGGAGGTCTTGTTGCTGACACACAGAGAAGGTAGACACAGTAAGCAACAGGCTGCGTCTAAACTGTATAATCAACCCGAGGCGTGACATTTTGCCAACTTGAATGTAGGTCAGTCAAAGGAAACGACAGCAACTAGAAGAATACATTAACCCATTTAACCCCACGGCCGCGTTTCCCGGTCTCACATTTGGAGGTGTCATCTAACGTATGTGTGTACCAGTTGCAGGAGATGAATCACCCATGATAATTCAAGGATAGTGCCAGATTAGCTAATCTGGCACTACCCTTGAATTATCATGGTCGACCCATCTCCTACTGTAGGGCGTCAGGGCTGAATGGGTTAACATGGCCCCTCGCGGAGACAGTCGTCGTGACCATGCAGCTACTGGGGTTCATGAGAACAGAAGTCTTCTTGACGCAATCGGTTTCCTTCTTTTGCTGCTGGGCTCAGCGAACTTAGTCCTACGCAAGCGACTAAGCTTAATCCTGCGCTAGCCGCTAAGCAAGGTGCTCCGCAAGTCATCGCACACTCATGCAGCTGGCCCCAGGGGCTTATGAGAATCCAGGCTTTATGCAGATGGGCTTGGTACAATACAGCCAGGCGCAAACTGAAACTTTCAAGGACGGAGAGCTGTTTTGCTGGTCTGGATTTTCATTGAAGCCGTATTGTCCTGTTTGATTGGTTTGTATTTATAGTGAAATGAAATAAATCACAGTTAATGTGTGTGTGTGTGTGTGTGTGTGTGTGTGTGTGTGTGTGTAGTGCGCACGTGCGTGCATCTGAGCGTGCGTGTGTGTGAGCTCTCGCGCGCGCGTGTGCGTATGCCTCATTGTGCGTGTGTGTGATATGAGAGAGAGAGAGAGAGAGAGAGAGAGAGAGAGAGAGAGAGAGAGAGAGAGAGAGAGAGAGAGAGAGAGAGAGAGAGAGAGAGAGAGAGAGAGAGAGAGAGAATATAGTTACATAACTCATGCAGCAAAACGTCTTCGGACGCACAGACGTGGGAGGGCCAACTGCCGCCGTCGTAGGCCCGAGAACCTTTGCTTGCTGGGGTCATCGTCATGACAACGACATCCATACAAATTCAGAAGAAGATGAGTTGTTGTGCTGCTTTATTTGAGATTCCCTCATTATAACGATGACGAGAGCGCACTGTTCCGCTCATTGTAACCCCCTCCATGCCAGTAGGTAAACATGGTGTCAAGAACTACAGCAGATTCCACGTCTGATGAAGGGGTTAAGTCCGAGCTGGCGACTAAGGCTATCTCACTGCCCCGCTAGAGGCAAAGTGCAGCATCAGTCCACGCATATGCACGCATCATCACCACCGCGCATCTGGAGGGGCTCATGAGTTCTTTGCCTTTTGAAGTTGGGTGCTGGTGGCATTGTACCGACGGCGAGTGGGTTTACTCATTCGCGGCCAGCCGCATACGGATTCGCGGCTTATGCCGCGCATCCGGATGCGGCTGGCCGCGACTGAGTTAAGCCATTACCCTAGCCACTGGCATGTAGAACAGTCAGCTTACACACTCATGGAGTAGTCATCAACTCATCATACATGGTCGGACCAGAGTTGGAAGCTCTGCACTCTACGTAGGACATGGAAGCCCATGGCGTTGCGTGCCCATGCAAGATGGTCAGTGTGGCCACTGTGTGGATCTGGTCCGTGGCAGTGGAGACGGTTATATCTGAGGCTGGGATCTGAGACGAGAAGTCATTTACAAACGTGACGTTTGGTGCAGGGACGCAGTCAGCAACGCAGATGATTTCCAGGGCCTGTAACAGAAAGATTAGCGATGAGACACTGTTAGTTGTATGACGCCAAGCCTGTAACAGAAAGATTAGCGATAAGACACTATTAGTTGTATGACGACTCCTGCTTGTAGGCAGTGGGTCTTGTCGCCTCTTGGGTCCGATCAGGGAGTTTATTTCGAAGATAAAAGTCTCGGACTAAAGCCCTTATGTCACATGCTAAAGCCCGAGACTTTTGTCTTCGAAATAAACTCCCTTATCGGACCCAAGAGACGACAAGAACCGCAGGTAAAGCCTGACTCATAATAAAACAAATTTGTCTTCAACTGTAAAAATATAAATATACGAAAACCCCGCTTTAAAGAAACCTTGTTAAGTATTTTCATATTCAGGGCACACAACTCTCAGTGCAAGTGAATTACATCCGTTTACCGGTGGAACGTGGCTTTGGCTTCCAGTCTGAATTTCGGTCGAAGGTATTGTCTAACGTTTCAGATTTCGAGTTATTTTCTTGTACGAACTATGTGCCCGAAGTATTACATTACGCCTGCATGTAACATTTTTGTTGCGTCAACATCTTGTTGTTTCTGCGCAGTTTCGACTATGGTCAGTGCGTAACTTGAGCCTACGTCGTGCCCTCGCTTAGAATTTTCTGTCGTTGATGCGATCAGTTGTTGAGGGTTTGTATTGGTATGAAAGTGGTACCAGCGGTATCACACAACACCTACATACGCGTCTTTTTTATGAAAGTTGTTTATTGATGAGCATTTTGTCCTTAGAGGTTTGGCCCAGTGAAGATTAGGGTATATTTGTACTGAGAAATGTAACGACTTTAGGAGTAACGTTTTGCTAAGCGAGTACGTTGTCATTCTTAACCCT
The DNA here is from genome assembly GCA_036245525.1 of Semisulcospira habei. NCBI lineage: Eukaryota > Metazoa > Mollusca > Gastropoda > Semisulcospiridae > Semisulcospira > Semisulcospira habei. The sequence goes on along the minus strand of BTPG01000001.1, from coordinate 215,959,699 downwards.
TTGCGTGTCGGTAGCGGCTTAGTCGCGGCAATGATTCCTACAAGAATCATCTAAAGTAAAACCGCTTACTTACTTACTTACGCCTGTCACCCCTACCCGGGTATAGGCCGTCGACGAGAGACCTCCAGCAACTCCTGTCCTGTGCTTCTCCTTCGATTCTACTCCAGGTGGTTCCCAGTCTCTTGATGTCTGCTTGGAGGTCTCGACGCCAGGAGTTTCTCGGCCTACCTCTTTCCCTGGGGGTTCCATGACAATGCCTGCCTAGTGATACTGGAAGCTGGCTTTCTCAGACTGTGACCGATCCATCCCCATCTTCTTCGCCCAATTTCATTCTCTGCTGTTATCTGCTCTGTTCTCTCCCAGAGTCTGACGTTGCTGATCTTCTGTGGCCAGTGGATTTTCAAAATTCTTCTAAGGCAACTGTTCGTGAAGGTCTGTACTCTGTTGACTGTGGTTTTTGTCAATCTCCAAGTCTCTGCTCCATATAGGAGAACTGCTTTTACATTTGAGTTGAAAATCCGGACTTTGGTGTGTTGTGACAGCTCTCTGGAACTCCACACTTTTTTCAACTGGAGAAAGGCTGCTCTGGTTTTACCGATTCGTGCTCTGACATCTGCATCAGTGCCGCCTTTTTTTTGTCTATGATGCTCCCGAGATAGGTGAAGGACTCCACCTCCTCCAACGGGGTGCCAGCAAGCAAGACTGGTTCTTCCCTGGTTGCGTTCAGCCTCATTGTCCTTGTTTTCTGTTTGTGAATGGTGAGGCCCACTTGGGACGAGATGTCAGCAAGCCTCGTGGTCTTGTTGATGAGTGTGTGACAGTAATGCCAAGTCGTCTGCAAAATCGAGGTCGTCAAGCTGTGTCAACAGTGTCCACTGTATTCCACTTCGTCTGTGCTCTGTGGTCATCTTCATGAGTAAAACCGCTACCCACACACAAATGCGTCTACACGTGATAACTTGAGTAGACGCCCGTCGCCTTGAGCTTGTCCATCCTCAAATGCGGGCTCTAGTGGCTGTCACATACGCGCGCGCGCGCGCACGCACGCACGCACGCACGCACGCACGCACGCACACACACACACACACACACACACACACACACACACACACACACACATGGTGTTTGGCGCCAAAAAGACGTTCTCTAGCAATTTTTGCATAGCTAGACGTGACGTCAGTCATATTTAACGTGTTACGTCTTTGCCAGAATTTCTGCGCCGCACGCCAAAAACGTCATGTGCATGCTCCGGAATGCGCTCCGACCCAGCCCCATTTCAAAGTCTACCTATTTTTAAAATCATCATCATCATCATCATCATCAGTCCCTTGCCCGAACTGGGCGTTGGGGGGACTGAAAGGCAGCAGCAACAGACAGTGCTCTCCACTGAGTTCTATTTTGGGCGGTGGCAAGCAAGTCTGGCATCTCGAGTTCGGTCCATTCTTTTATGTTTGCGATCCAACTCTTTCTCTGACGACCTCGCCGACGACTTCCTTCGAGAGTGCCTTGGAGGATAGTCTTGGACAAGGTGTTGTGTCGGGTCACGTGGCCAAACCAAGCAAGCTTGCGCCGTTTCACGGTTGCCAGAAGGGGTTCATGTGGGCCCACCAGGGAAGTGACGATGCTCCGTACATATTCGTTGGTCTTGTGCTCGCGGTACGAGATGCGGAGCAACTTCCTCAGGCACTTGTTCTCAAAGGCCTGGATTTTCTTTTCTGAGTCTGCAAGCAGTGTCCAAGTCTCACAGCCGTAGAGCAGAATAGACACTACGAGGGACTTGTAAAGCCTGTACTTGATGGTGAAGCTGATGGAGTTACTTCGCCATATCCTGTCCAGCCTGGCCATTGCGGATGTTGCTGTACCTATCCTGATACGGATCTCTGCTATGCAACTACCGTCTTTGGACAGGGTGGCTCCCAAGTACTTGAAGCTATTGACCTCTTCTAGCTTCTGGCCGTTCATGTGAATGTTGCTGCTGCTGTCGCTTGTGTTGATCATCACTTTGCTTTTATCCGTACTGATCTCCATGCCATAAGACCCTGCGCTACTTGAAAGTTTGTCTGTCAGGTTTTGGAGCTCACTATTGCTGCCTGCCATGAGGTCAATGTCGTCTGCGAATCGAAGATTGCACAGGGATCTGCCACCAATAGAGATTGAAGTATGGTGGTCATGGAGGGTTTCCTGCATGATCTTCTCCAGGAATATGTTGAAAAGGACAGGAGAGAGCAGGCATCCTTGACGGACACCGATCGTCGTCCTGAAGAACTCGCCTGACTGATTGTTAAGTAGAACCGCGCTGCAGGCGTTCTTGTAAAGCGCTTCTATCATTTGGATCAGTCCCTCCTCTATGTTGAACGATCTCATGACTTGCCAGAGTCCGTCGTGCCAGACGCAATCAAATGCTTTCCTGAAATCAATGAAGTTGTGGTAGAGTTCGCGCTGATGCTGCAGATGTTTCTCGATCAGGACGCGGCAGTTGAAAATCTGCTCTACAGTGCTTCTTCCAACTCTGAAGCCAGCCTGTTCTTCTGCCAGCAGTTCCTCGGCGAAAGTTTTGAGGCGGTTGAGAATGATTCTAAGCATTACTTTGCTAGGGTGACTTATCAGACTGATAGTTCTGTAGTTCTGGCACTGTTTCACTATTTTTAAAATATGGTAGACAAAAATGATAAATATGCTTTTCAACCGCCAGCTTGTGGGAAGACAATGTAAATGTGCACATCCGGTTTGCCGTACTTGTCATAAGTCTACATCCGGCTTGCGAGGTTTATGTAATTGGGCAAATGGTCACTGCCAACCTTTTCGGTGCTGGGATTTAACACTGTCCAACTGCAAGAGGCATAGATCTTTATGAGCTCCCGTAGTTGCGGGGGCTCATGAAGATATATGCCTCTTGCTGAAGGAACTTTGTATGTTGGCTCAACTGGTAGTGTCTGGTTACTGTTTTGGCCCCAGGCTAATGCCTGACTAGTTTCGGCGCCTTTAAGAGCGGATATAGTAATGAACAGGCACTATGCGGGAGGGACATGAGGTTCTAAGCTACACTGGCATAAGAAGATTTTAAATTTTGTTATTAGGGGGTGGGGGGAAGGGGGGGTGGAGGGGGAAGGGGGAAGGGGGGAAAGGGGGGGGGGTTAAGGGGCGCAACGTGTCTGACATGTTACTTTCTAGCTTCCAAACAATCAAACAAGAGGATACAAAGCGACAACCTAGCCTAACAATCAAAGACTTCTAAAATTTTCTTCAACAAAAATATTTTCTTCTCCCAATGATGAACAAATAAAATGTATATTGTTTTCGGTCAAAAATACTTTTCCTTTAAAACAAAAAATGCCCCCCCCCCCACTCCCCACCCTCCCCAAAAAACCTCCCCCCCCCAAACCCCCCCCCCCCCAAACAAAAACAAAAAACAAAAACAAAAAAAAACCCACCAAACAAACACAAAAACAAACAAAAAACAAGAACAAACAAACAAACAAACAAACAAACAAACAAACAAACAAACAAACAAACAACCTAAAAACATTGGGGGGTGGGGGCTAGAGATACTCTGGCCCCCTTCCTATTTCATTGCGGGATTTTGGTGGTCTCCCCTCCCCCCCCCCCCACCCACCCCCCCACCGACCCCCCTCCCCCACCCACCCCCCATTTCCTGGTATCTATTCCACTGAGCTCTAACAGTTGTGTGGTAATTCACACTATGTCGGTCTAGTTCAGGCCATCTAAGAGTCACCATTCATGACATGTGACCGCTAGGGCCACGGACAATGCCTTACGTCAATACGTCGCTTCCGGCGGTGCTTTGCCTCTTGAAATTGTCGCCCTCTGAGAGCCAAGGTGAAGTACACACCACCCAACTGCACGAGACATAGGTCCTCATTAACCCTCGCAGATGTGAGTGCTAATGAAGATATGCGTCTCTTGCTGATCGTAATTTGTATCTGTGATTACGCTGTCATGTAGCTCAGCTCTGGCGCGTTATGTTTAACTCATTCAGTCCCGACACACCACAGCAAGATATGGCTCGACCATGATAGTTCAAGGTGGTGCCAGAATAGCTTGGCGCCTATAGGCGCCAAGCTATTCTGGCACCACCCTTGAACTATCATGGTCGATCTGTCTCCGAAATTGGAATGCAGTCCTAAGAGGACAACTCCAAAATGTGGGTATTCCGTACCTGGGACACAATGAGTTAAGGACAGAACTATCGTCAGTTTCTGTGAAAGGCGGACAGGACTTGAATAACAGGCAGACGTACGTGGGAACTCCAACAGTCGAGGTTGTTTGCCGCCGGCCGAAGTTGCTGTCGTTTCCAAACCCACCCAGGAACGGTGCATTCGAGTGCCAGTTAAACGTGTGACACACTTCCAAACCTGCCGGCACCTCAACACGAAATAAACTCGTCAGCGAAATATCATCCAGAATGGCCCATGCGCTTGGGGTCGCCATGCGATGCTGCCTCCTCATTCTACTGTATGGCACCTTCGGGAGTCATGCTCTGGAAGAGCCCTTGACCCAGTCTGACTGGTAGATCCTCATTCATAAAGTAGTTCATCAGCTGTACCGCCAACGTGGAGATGGCGACCAGTTCGGTTTCATCATTGTTGGAAATCTGAAGGAGGTCACCAGGACCAAAGCGCTGACCTTGGAGAGGATGTTGGGACGGTCCCAGTCCCCAGAGAGGAAAAGCTTTAAAGTAAGCGGCACTGTGCAGGACCCAGTTTCAAGGTAAATAATCCAACAATATCTAGTTAAATACTCAATGCGCAAAAGGCCATCGGGCCACTGACGTCGGCCCGATGGCCTTTTACGCATTGGGTAATGCAGTAAAAGCCGGATATAACAAACTCGCAGGGGGACCAAGATGTTCATTGAAATTTCCCGTTTATTAATAGGAACAACTTTGAAACGGGACGCGACGGAGCCCGTTCAATATCATGCACGTGACCTCATGGGCGGGCATGGCCTAGACACTTGGCAAAGAACCAACAAGATAAAAATGCCGTTGCGTCTAGCTTCTCTAACCTTGCTGTAGAACATACTTTTCGTTGTGTGTGTGTGTGTGTGTGTGTGTGTGTGTGTGTGTGTGTGTGTGTGTGTGTGTGTGTGTGTGTGTGGGCGCGCGCGCGCGTGCGTGCGTTCGTGCGTGCGTGTGTGTGTGTGTGTGTGTGTGTGTGTGTGTGTGTGTGTGTGTGAGTGTGTGTGTGTGGTATTTAATATCTCCTCCATATCTGTACGTAAAGATTTGAAATAGGAACAACCCCCCAAAAAAAAAGAAAAAAAAAAAAAAAAAAAAAAAAAAAGAAGCAAAGAAGTATTTGATCTGAATACACAGTCAAAAGCAAGTGAAAACACACAAACTCTCCCGGTAGTATTATCCTGTTTACTGCGCCGCTTACAAGGTATCATTTGGATGTGCTGCCTGGAAATGGGTAGTCCAAGTAGGTAGGCTGTGTGTGTGTGTGTGTGTGTGTGTGTGTGTGTGTGTGTGTGTGTGTGTGTGTGTGTGTGTGTGTTTCGTGTTAGGAATGCGCCTACATGGTGCGAGCAGATGTTTATTTAAAGAGTGAGTGCGTTCTAATTTTTCTCTTTTTTAATGTTTTTTATGTGCTGTAAAGCGCTCCGAGCTTGCTGTTCGTGGGGAAGGGCGCTATATAAAAACTATGTATTATTATTATTATTATTATTATTATTATTATTATTATTATTATTATTATTATTATTATTATTAGCATTTGTTATAAGCCGGAAGACCGGGACTGAAAAAGAGGTTTTAAAACAGAAGTTTTGTTACATTCAAACTCGTTATAAGCGGTTTATAATCTGCTTAATTTTACAAAGACAATCAACAAATTTGGCCGGGACCTCCCGGCTTTGTTATATCCGGCCTTGATATAAACGAAGTGGATTATATTAGTAGTGCCTTGTCTTACCTACTGTTTATTTTCTTCGAGATTTTTGAACAATTAGTTTTTGTTAAGCGCCTAGAGCTCTAATCAGAGGTTAGGCGCTAGACAAGTACTCAATATTATTATTATTATCTAATTGCGGGTGGGCACCTCATTTTACTTCGTCCTTTGTCTTGATTGGCATACTACACTCATAACCTAATGCTCTCAAGGCCATCCGGCCGACGTCGGCCCCATGGCCTTTTGCGCCTTGGGAATGTGCTCACCACTTTTGGTGTGAAACGTTGTATTAAAAGATTAGTAACAACCTTGTACATGCAGCCGTCGGTACTGCAAACAGTAGGGTAGGAACCGGGGACAGGTGAGTTGGAGAAATCAATATTCTCTCTCTCTCTCTCTCTCTGGAACTCATTGCCATTAAACATTAAATCATTTTGCGATAAAACCCATTTTAAACGTGCATTGCACACTCACTTCCAATCAGCGTGACTTCACAGTAAAAATAATTCTGCTGATAACACGTAAACGTCAAATATTTTTCTCTTTCTTCTTAAATTTGCTACCTGATCATCTATTGTCTTGTCGGTGTCTCTATACGCTATTGATGCTGCTGATTCTATGACACTGTCTTAGATGAGTATAATATTAATGCTGTGCACGCGTTTCGTTCTCTTGTTTTTTGCATCGGAGGCAGTTACAAATTCTCCATTGTGTTTTTTCCCCCGTAGTTTTTCTTCATCTTCTTCTTCTTCTTCTTATTATTATTATTGTTAGTATTTGCATGCTCTGTTTATTTTCCTGTTATGTTGTTTGTTTACAGGACAGCTTGTAAGACAGGCATTGAGTTGCCTAATAGCTTTATCCTGAATAAATAAAGATTCATCATCATCTCTCTCTCTCTCTCTCTCTCTCTCTCTCTCTCTCTCTCTCTCTCTCTCTCTCTCTCTCTCTCTCTCTCTCTCTTTTGGGGGGGGGGGGGGATTGTTTCGGACGAAAGAACTATTAACAAAATGAAATTAAAAAAAAGAAAAATGAATGTGTTTTTTTAGAAGAAATTATAATATTTTGATTTTTATGTTGAAGTTTTAGGGTTAGCGTTTCCCCCACCCCGGCCCTACTGTTGTTTAATGTTTCGGAGGTTCGACTGTCAGCCCTATCCCCCCCCAACCCCCTTCACCCCCCACCCTCCCCCTCCTTCGCTACCCTCTCTACGTCCCACTCAGTCCCCCCCATAAGTAATTTTATTTTAGACTGGAGTGAAATGTATCAGGCCCTTCCAACTCCCCCTCCCTTCCCCCACCCCTCTCCTTTCCCTCCCTTCCACCACCCCACCCTCCCCTCCACCTTCCTTCCCCCACCCCTCCCCCTCTGTCACGAAAAACGATCATGTAACTTCATGCGCTACTGCACAACCATTGGCTACATGCACAAGGGGGTTAATGCAGTGTTTTCGTACTACAGTGATCACCCCTGGGTGAACGGAGGCGAAAAGGCAGTCTCGCCGTCGAATAGCAAAATGTACGTCAATACGTCACAGCCGGACCGCAGCACCAACGCAAGAAACCGTAATGATTCCAGAAGTTTCATGCTTCACTCTGAAGAATTTCTTTTGAAAAAACTGTGGAGTCTCGTCACCCAATACAGGAAGATGAAAGGCCACAAGCCCGACTTCGTCATACTTTACACCTGGTTTGCACCTTGCGATAGCTGTAGGACCGACATCATTAGAAAGCGGAATGAACACGAATTCCAAAACCTCACGTGGATCGTTGCCTACAGTAAGAACCTGGACCCACGCAAAAACCTGAATAACAGCGAGAGAAGCCAACTAAGGTTCATCCGTCCTACGTACACAGTCAATATAAACACTTGCCAGAGAATGTTCGAAGAGTACAGGATCACCTTTGCACCTGTGGAATGCGAGCGTCACCTTCCGCCAAGTCAAGTCCGCCGGCAGCAGAGCGAGAATGCCCCGATGAAAACGGGTCGGTGAAGGCCTCTGGCTCCAGTGACGCAGACACCCTGGAGGGAAGAAGGCGGGTTTGTCACGCCTCACAGGACATGGTGTCACAAGAGCATCCTTAGACCTTGAAAAAGCCGGACCCAAAAATGTGACGCGCTGTATTGACCTAGAACGATACTGACAAGCAAACGAAATGCGATATCATTTGAATCATCGGAAACACTAAAGTGTTAATTCATGTCGCACGTCTTTTGCTCGTCGGTATAGTCTTTGTTTCTCCTGAATGACGGATTATCCGGGCAAATTAACTAATTCTACCCCAGACACACCACAGCAAGATATAAATCGACCACGATAGTTCAAGGTTGATGCCAGAATAGCTTGGCGCCTATGTGCACCAAGCTATTCTGGCACCACCCTTGAACTATCATGGTCGATCTGTGTCCTGCACTGCACGGCAGTCTTCAGAGGACAAGGGCAACATTTGGGGATTTCGGTCTTGGAGTACAGGGAGTTAAGGAATTACCGCTGGTACCCCTCGGGGTCGACCTTGGCCTTGTAGCCGCCGTCAAATTTGGAAATGCGGCGGAGTCTGAAGGGCACCTTGGCGGAAAAGAACATTGATAGTATGAGGTACCGAGTTTGAATGATCAAGGCCTGACATGTACAGACTACAACCAATTACTCCAATTAGTAAGAACACAAACCAACCGACTAACCCACTGACCGACCGATGAACCCAGGGTCAGTTGCATATGCGAGCTTAACTCCTGCGCAAGCCAATACGTTAAGCGTTGTGCTGTAGCGGAGCACCTTTCGTACTGGGTTGCGCAGGAGTTAAAGCGATCTGCTCCAAGGCGGGTTTTGATGGCTAAAATGGCTGCCTGTAATCAAGTGACTGTAGTGCGCATTAGGACACGTTTTGACTAAATACTACATGCCGTTTCTGAAAGTACTCAGATAATAAAAAAAATGACCACCATGCCAAACGCTAATAGGTACACCACCCCCCTCCGCCAACCCCCCCTCACCCCCCCCCCCCAACGCAAAATTCAAGGTAAGAGAGCGTTTTAACCCATTCAGTGCCCGATGACCTTATTTCTGCAGTCTTCGTCAATTTATCACGAACAAGCCCTAGTGGTTCTAGGAATATGGATTTAAAGTGGTGTCTGCAAGAGGCATAGATCCTCATAAACCCCCGCAACTGCGGGGGCTCGTGAGGATCTATACCTCTTGCAGTTGGGTGTGTTTACATTTTCTCGGCACTGAAGGGGTTAACCATTGGTTACAGACAAACTTCACCATCGCCGCCATTGACATGGTGTCTCACTTTTTGCTAGGGGATGCATCGCGTGTGTTTCATTGATTAACCCATTCAGCCCTGACGCACTACAACATTAGAGGGGTCGACCATGATAATTCAAGGGTAGTGCCAGATTAGCTGGCGCCGACAGGCGCCAAGCTAACCAGGCACTACCCTTGAATTACCATGGTCGACCCATCTCCTGCAACAGGTGCATAGTCGATAGATGACGCCTCCAAAATTTGGGAAATACGTGCGTTGGGCTTTGATGAGTTAAGATTATATTACACTTTCTCGACGTCAGTTGGAGCATCCTCAAATGTCACATTGCTTATGTCGTTATTCGCACTACAACACGAACACCACAACAACACAGCAGCTGTGAAGATTGACGCGATGGCGCACAGTTCCGCCATCATGAAACCGTGAACATGTATTGTTTTCAGAGCATTGAAAAGAACTGTGGTTGAAACGTGTGGTGCATACCTGTAGTTCTGTCTAGCTAGAGCTATAAATAGACAGCAGCAAGTTTCAGCCACAAATGGTGCATGGACGCACTGGCACGGCGTTTATCTACAGGCTGAATCAACATTATAGTATACTCAGAGGCAACAAAAACGCAAAATGTATCGTAAATGTACCCGCAAGCCACGATCCACCCGTACAACAAAACAAGAAAATTATTTGTTGAAAGAGTTATCGCCCTTGGCTGCCTTGGGAGACCCTAGGTCCCACTTGTGGTGAAAATGAACAGAACTTGACTTACTGCGACAAGCATGTTTCCTGTGAGATTTGTTAACACACGTGTTTTGTGGACTACTTATAATGTTCTAAAAGAAATCTGAATCATAAAGTTCACTAGAGACATAGAACTTCCGGTGCACATCATTTTCTTAATAAATTAGATTTTCCGAGGCAAAGTGATTTAGTTTCTCAAGCCATTTTTTATGCTCCAGCGAGTTGACAAAGTGTTGAGGACAACACGCATATCCAGTTGATCGGGTGAATATGGCCGCTACCATAAAATAAACAATTGTGTGTATAGGTCACGTCATGTTGATTTTTACGGTGCCTTTGACAAATGAAAATTAAACCAAGACCAAACAGGCCGGATTGTCATTCACACGGACCCTAGTGACACTGCACGCTGGCTGGACTAGTTTCAGCTGTGCCATCTGTAGATGCTCCCCATTTCACTTCCAATATAATTATCATGGTGGTAGGATCATTGATGACGTCATAAGTCATCGACGTGAGATTTTAAAGACTAAATGCTGTCTTTACACACGACATAACACTCCATTCACAACATTCTCTAACAAATTGGGTGTTAAAATAAAACGGGGAAAAATAATTACGAAGAAAAAGGCTACGGTGAACAATATGCGTTTTTATTGCCTCATGGTATACATTACGATACAGACAAGTGCGTGTAATACTGTATGCAGTTTTTGTAATTGTATTTTTGAAATTTGTAAGGCGCCTAGAGCTCTACCTGAGGTTAGGCGCCATAGAAATCATTATTATTGAAATCATCATTATTAAATTCATAATCCCAGAATTTGGGGTTCTCTTGTTAAGGCTACATGCCAGTTTGGGCAGCAGATGGTATTTCAAGGGGGGGGGGGGGGGGGGTGCCAGAATAGCTTGGCGCCTGGAGGCGCCAAGCTATTCTGGCACCACCCTTGAACTGCTGAGATCGATTCACAACCTCGCCAAACCCATCAGGCTTTACTCTTGAACTTTCACAACCGATCCATCTTCATCAGCTGGCCCTGAAAGTGTAAGAGCTGCGGCTATTGTGCCGTCAAAAGTCATCCTCGCAGTTCAAGGTCCAATAGTCCAATGGTTGAGTTGTGAACGATGCCCAGCTGTCGATCTTTAAAGCGGCGGTGTACCTGAGGGTGAATTGAAATCACAAATTTATTTACAACCGCTTTGTCTATTTTGATTTTATTGTCACATACAATTTATTCACTTTCATATGTAATATGCTGGGAACAATTTCTTAGTAATAAATCAAGTTTGTGGCTTTGTACCAAGCCATTTCAAAATAAATTGCACAGCCTTTGTGTGGTTTTAATTCTATATTTTGCACGTTTTAACCGGGAATGCAATGACGATATTCACCAAAGACAAAGAGAGCAATCGAATATAATTCTATAATTTGAGCGGTCATTGTGCCTTACTATTAGATGTCATTATTTCGTTTCATTTCGCTTTCCCTATACTACTAAGCAAAGGACGTTCCTGCACATTAGTGCGCGGGGCCCACTGCGGCTGACGTCGGCACGAACGTCCTTTGCTTACTGGGTCTTCAGGACAGAACAAACAAACAGCCACCAAATAACCAACACACAATGAAACACGTTTCGTATAAACATATTAAAAACGCCAACACGGACACAGCGAACACGCGTTGGTCTCAGTAGACTGCGGTGTCTTTGTTGGCATAGTTTAACCCGCCGTTCAGGGCCAGTTGACGCGGATTGTGTTTCTGCTGTCTTTGTTAATTGAATGCCAGAATGGCCGTATCTTTCCCAGTCCCAGGAACATTGAGACAAAGTGGTGTCAGCAAGAGATATAGATCCTCATGAGCCCCCGCAAATGCGGGGGCTCATGAGGATCTATACCTCTTGCAGTTGGATGGTGTTAAGATTTTCTCGGCTATGAACGGGTTACTGTTTCTCTTATTCCCTCTGTGTGTGTGTGTGTGTGTGTGTGTGTGTGCGTGCGTGTTCGTGTGCGCGTGCGCGCGTGTGCGTGTGCGTGTGTGCGTGTGTGTGTGTGTGTGTGTGTGTGTGTGTGTGTGTGTGTGTGTGTGTGTGTGTGTGTGTGTGTGTGTAAACAACACAATACTATATTCCTGTATCCCACTACAATCACAGTACAGCCAACTGCGTCTTGTGATCGTTATTGTGATCGTTATTGTGATCGTTATTGTGATCGTTATTGTGATCGTTATTGTGATCGTTATTGTTATCGTTATTTGTGATCGTTATATGTGCAGGCGATTCCACACTTGTTTCTATACTAGTCAGGTAAACAGTGTGCCTAGAAACAGCCTTAACATTACACGATGAACAACGTAAGCATGATCAAATCACACCTGGGACTCACCGCTTTACAAGGGACCTAACAATGCTCGCTATCGCACAAGACAGGCACTATTTTGCGATCGCGTCCCCTTGGCTACGTTTTCTAAGGTTCTGACGAAACGCATACCACAGGCGTACGCTGACAAACACTATAGGATAGGATAGGATTGGATAAGATCAGATAAGATCAGAGTAAGGTGGGGTAGGGTAGGGTACCGTAATGAAAGATAAGGGAAGGTATCGTAGGGGCGGGGAAGGGAAGGCCGTGTAGAGGAAGGGCAGGGAGGGGAAGGGAGGTAGGGTAAAAGGAGGAGAAGGTAGGGAAGAGAAGGAAGGGAAGATAGTGTAAGAGAGGGGAAGGGAAGGGGGTAGGGTAAAGAGAAGAGAAGGTAGGGAAGGGAAAGAAGGGAAGATAGTGTAAGGGAGGGGAGGGGAAGGGAGGTAGGGTAAAATGAGGAGAAGGTAGAGGAGGGAAGGAAGGGAAGATAGTGTAAGGGAGGGGAGGGGTAAAGAGAAAAGAAGATAGGGAAGGGAAGGAAGGTAAGATAGTGTAAGGGGGAGGGAAGGGAGGTAGGATAAAGGGAGGAGAAGGTAGGGAAGGGAAGGAAGATAAGATAGTGTAATGGAAGGGAGGGGAAGGGAGGTAGGGTGAAGGGATGAGAAGGTGGGGAAGGGAATGAATGGAAGATAGTGTAAGGGAGGGGAGGGGAAGGGGGAGGGTGACGGGATGAGAAGGTGGGGAAGGGAGGGTAGGGGAAGGGGGTGGGAACGAGGGAAGAGAAGTTAGGGAAGGGAAGGAAGGGACGATAGTGTAAGGGGGGAGGGGAAGGGAGGGTGGGGTAATGCAAGGGAAGGGAGGGTATGGTAGTTAGAGTAAGAACGGGGCAGGTAAGGTAGGATAAGGGAAAGGAAAGAGGGGAAGGTAAAGTAGGGAGGGGAAGGGAAGGTGTGGTAGAGTAAGGGAAAAGAAGGGAGGGGAAGGGAGGGTAGGGGAAGGGGGTGGGAACGAGGAAAGAGAGGGAAGGGAAGGAAGGGACGATAGTGTAAAGGGGGAGGGGAAGGGAGGGTGGGGTAATGCAAGGGAAGGGAGGGTATGGTAGTTAGAGTAAGAACGGGGCAGGTAAGGTAGGATAAGGAAAAGGAAAGAGGGGAAGGTAAAGTAGGGAGAGGAAGGTAAGGTGTGGTAGAGTAAGGGAAAAGAAGGGAGGGGAAGGAAGGTGAGGTAAGGAAATGATGGAGGGGGGAGTAAGGTAGGGTAGTGTGAGGAAAGGGAATGTAGGGTAGGGAGGGGAAAGGAAGTTTGGGTAGGATAAGGGAAGGTAGGAGAAGGTAGGGTAAGGTAAAAGAAGGAAGCGAAGGTAGGGACTGGAAGAGAACATAGGGTACGAGAGGGGAAGGTAGGGTTGGGAGGGGAGGTAAGGTAGGGAAATGGAAAGGAAGGTAGGGTAGGTAGGGTAAGGGTAGGGAAGGTAGTGGAGAGCAAGGTAGGGTAGAGTAAGGTAGGGTAGGGTACGGTACGGTAAGTCAAGGCAAGGCAAGGTCAGGTAAAGTCAGGTAAGGTAAGGTAAAATGTCGTTTATTGCCATTTGCCTTACTGTCATTAAAAATAAAACAGGAATGTGCGCTGGCGTCTTTACACACCCACATAATTTACGGACAAACATCACAGTCAATGCAGCAAACAATAAGAAACAATTAATACTTTATCATACATAAACTATGTTCTACTCTCACCAGGACAGACTTTACAACTAGTGCATTAACTCAGTCAGCCCGACTCACGTATTTCCCAAATTTGGGAGGCGTCATCTAACGACTATGCACCTCTTGCAGGAGATGGAGCGACCGTGATAATTCAAAGGTAGTGCCAGATTAGCTTGGCGCTGACAAGCACCAAGCTAATCTGCCACTACCCTTGAATTATCATGGTCGACCCATCTCCTGCTGTAGTGAGTCCCGGCTGAATGGGTTAATATGAAAAAATAAAATCCACATGCACATTCACATAAAGTGTTTGGTCATGAATCTCCTCCGTTCCATTCTGAATGAACGGGGAACGTAACGCAGGAGACAGGTACTGCGGGCTGTAGGGCAGATCATAATTATACCCAATACGCAAAAACCGACGTCCGTCCGATGGCCTTTGCGCACTGGGTAACGACTTGTAACGGGGTACGGCACACGTATTTGCAATTTACATTTGCTAATCATTTGTAGATTATATAATTTGCAAATGGGATGTCTGGGGGGGGGGGGCGGGGGGGGGGGGGGGGGCGGGGGCGAGGAGGGTTGGGGGAGAGGGGGGCGGGAGGGGGTGAGAGGGGGGGGGGTGTTGGATGTCACGAGGAACTGTGTCTCTTGCAGATGGATCGTGTTCACGTTCTCTCGACCTTGAAGGGGATTAAACATGTTTTCAGTGCCAGCGCACTCAGAGTTGGTGTCGGAGATTATCTGTTAAATCAACACGTAAGAGCCGAAGCTGAAGGAACATAGATATCAAAGTGGTATCAACAAGCAATTGCGGGGGCTCATGAGGATCTATGTCTCTTGCAGCAGGATTGTGCTCGTTTCCTTTTACTCGACAGTGAAGGTGTTAACTTATTCCGCTCCAGGACCGAAGTCCGCAAATGTTGAAGTTGCCCCCCCCCCCCCCCCCCCTGAAGACTGTATAACACTTCCGGAAACAGATCGAGCCTGATAGTTCAAGCCCATGGGCGCCAAGCTATTCTGGCACAACCCTTGAACTATCACGCTCGATCCACGTCTTGCCGCGGCGTGTCGGAGCTGATTGGGTTAAACTATTACACTGTCACGCGATTTTCAACTATTACACTGTCACGTGATTTTCAACTATTACACTGTCACGCGATTTTCAACTATTACACTGTCACGTGAGTTTCAACTATTACATTGTCACGCGATTTTCAACTATTACACTGTCACGCGATTTTCAACTATTACACCGTCACGCGATTTTCAACTATTACACTGTCACGCGATTTTCAACTATTACACTGTCACGCGATTTTCAACTATTACACTGTCACGCGATTTTCAACTATTACACTGTCACGCGATTTTCAACTATTACACTGTCACGCGATTTTCAACTATTACACTGTTAAGCGATTTTCAACTATTACACTGTCACGCGATTTTCAACTATTACACTGTCACGCGATTTTCAACTATTACACTGTCACGCGATTTTCCCCCAACTCAACACAAGCTCTCAATCTACGATACAGTTTGTAGCCTACAGCTTGTGCCTGAGCAAAAATGATGACAAAGAAGAGATCGACAGTTTGTAAGCTCAATAGAATGCCGTAGTCAATTCATCTACTGATGCAGTTTCTGTTTCAATGCTGAATGGAATCATGTGTTCCATGACGCGAGGCATTCACCCCTTAACCGTCAGTGGACCGACGCAATAAAAAAGAGGAAGTTTAGATTCAATGCACAATAGGCTCAGACATGCAATGAATATGGATTGAAAGAGGTGTTAGCAAGAGGCATAGATCCCCATGAGCCCCCGTAACTGCGGGGGCTCATGAGCATCTACGCCTCTTGCAGTTGGGTGGTCATGTGTTCGCTTTTTATCAGCAGCAAATGGGTTATCACAACATTGGAATCAATTTCAGCGCAGCCCACTTAATCAAATTGCAAATATAAAACGATTTGAATTTTCAAAACTTCAGTAGCTCGCTCGAGCGTGCCCTTAGCACGACGTGAATGTTAATAATAATAATAATAATAATAATAATAATAATAATAATAATAATAATAATAATAATTACGGTATTTATAATGCTCTTATATTATAATAATTATAACTCTAAGCGCGCACTCACAACTCGCGCACACATGCGCACGCTTTTGACAATGACTCACGTACCACAAATACATTACGACGGTTAGCTTGGGGTGGGAAGTGTGGTGATGTTATAGTGCTATAACTGTTGAAAGAGGTGAGTTTTGAGGGGGGACTGGAAGGAGGAGAGAGAGAGTGTTTCTGACGGAGAGAGAGTGGGAGAGTGTTCCAGGTGGATGGACCGTAGACGGAGAAGGAGCGGGGTCCGAAAGTGCTGAGTTTGGTGCGGGGGATGTGCAGGCGGAGAGGGTCGGAGGCGGAGCGGAGGGAGCGGGAAGGAGTGTAGGGATGAAGTAGGTTGGAGAGATAGGCAGGAGCGTAGTTGTAATGTTCTGTGTTTACGTACAGTGTGTGAGTGAATGCGCGTGATTCACGTGAGCGTGCTTGTTGGGTTCAGTTCGCGGCGGCGCTTTGAGCCGATTTTCAATTGGGATAAAGCGCCTATTTAATGTGCTGGTTTATTATTTCTTCACAAATTGCAACGGATAACGGACGGGGTAGATTTTTTAACCCATTCCGCCCTGACGAACTACAGCAGGAGATGGGTCGCCCATGACAATTCAAGGGTAGTGCCAGATTAGCTTGGCGCCGACAGGCGCCAAGCTAATCTGGCACTGCCCTTGAATTATCAGGGTCGGTCCATCTCCTGCAACAGGTGCATAGTCATTAGATGACGCCTCTAAAATTTGGGAAATACGTGCGTCGGGCTGAATGAGTTAATGGAACAGAGCACACTGAAGAAAAGAACGACACTGACTGAAGATAATCTCCAACGAAAGAACAAACACGTGCATAGATGGTCGTCGTTCTGTAAGGGACATAACAATGCTGTCTATAGCAAGAAGACGGATAATATTTTGCTATTCCATCCCCTCTTCTCTCCTCGTTTAAGAAGTTTGCAACCCAGCACGTGCCGACCGCTTGTAGTACTGGCCGACACAAATGCACGTAAAGCGTTTTGGAGAAACTGCATCTACTGAAACGTGTCAGCATAACCAGTCTCGTACATTTCGCTGCAAATAGGTCGGTACTGCAAAAAATGGTCGATATTATTATTCATACTCTCGGTGACAGTCGCGTGCTCGGCGTTAAACCCCAATAACTAACTAACTAACTATGTGACAGCGATGGCATGACCAGTGTGGTGTTCGCGGGCATACTCCCCGGATAGCCCCACTTAGGATGCATGCCACTAGCACACTTCTATTCAAATGAGACGCAAAGCATCTCATTTGAATAGAAGTGTACTTGTGGCGTAATCTACGAAATAGTAGGCCTATCTGGGGGGTACTTCGACCGGCGGTGCGGGTAGGCTCGGCGTCAAATCATATCGGTAATACCCGCTGAATGTAAATCTCTTCAAATACGAACCGGAAAGTCCATAATTATCTCATACCTCAAAATGTATGCGGGTGACGGCTGTTATCTATCCTATTTCAGCTGAGTAGAGTTACTTGTTCACACTTGTACTGTCCTAGTTCACGAACGGCAAAATTAGCATATTATTACAGCGAAATTGTGCGTCTGAAAAGTGATTAAAAGCTCAGAATTTCTTCGTATAAATTTTAATAAAACGTGTAAATATTACAATACCATATCACCCACCAGCTGTCAGTAAGTGTGGCAATGTTTGTACATTTATTGTAAACATTTGTTAATTGTCTCGTAGAGGTGCCAGGAATGGCATTGACTGAGGTGATTGTGAGAGCTTTTCCCTCCGTCCTTGTCAGCGTGACGGGCGTAGGTCCTGGCCCTCTACTTTTAGTACTGTTAACATTTTTACTGCCGAGAAACAAGTGGGAAAGAGAAAGAGGCAAGCGCCAATCCAACCTAGTAATAATAATAAAAAAAACAAAACAACAACGATATTTTCCTGTAAAAAGACCTTTCTGTATAAAATGAATAATGGGATAATGATTGTGATTTTTTTTAAATTGCTGTGATTTTTGTCTCCCAGAATTATATCTTTACAAATATTGGGAAGTGCGAGGGGGGGTGGGGTGGGGGGGGGATGGGGGAGATAATCTGGCCTCCGCCCTAATTTTTGTTTTGGCTGAGACAGCCTCCCTCCCCCTCCTCCCCTCCCCCCTCTTTCTGCAAATTGATGAATGCCCGTCGTTCAATTTCAGCCAAAACAGCATATCAGAAAACAGGTAATAGGTGATTATTGCATTTCCAAGGAAGGGGGGAGGGGGATGGCTAAAATTATTGCATTGTATTACATTAGATTACATTCATATGTTGAAAACATGAAGTGCGCATGGCGTTACGGCCGCGCTCATGTCCTGTTTTCAACACATGACTCCGGGTTCGTCATACGGTTCCAACACGTTACCTATTTATCTCGGCGGAAACAGATATCTACAGTCTAGTCATCGCCGAGAACGTGCACCAGGAAGTAAACATAACCTCATTAAGATAACGCAATACAGTGAATGACTTCGTTTTTCTAATCAAATAAGTTGTACCAATACATAAAAACATGCGTTTTTGCTGTCAATATTTTTAACACATTATTGTAGGCAGTTAAACGAACCATAAACTACTTAAAAATCAGCAGTTCATTCACAAATACAATAGTAATTTTATTGTATTTATATTCACTGTTTATCGCAACCTGTGGGCTAAATTTATCTGAATGTCTCTGCTGATATAGACACTCCTGGCACATACATAGCATAGCATGGTCCGGACTGACCGTGGGTTATTGTCATTCTGTGAGGTCTGATACTTACAACCCCACTGTCTTATCCTTAGACTACGCTTTTCGTCCGTGACACAGTGTGCACTTTATTCTTTCCATTATATACTGTAGACAGTATCTTTAGCTGTAGACACACATTCGTGCCCGGGCCCAATGCAGCCTACGTCGGTCCGAAGGTCCTTTGCTATGAGAACATGGGTGTTCTTTCTCCGGGTACTCCGGTTCTTCCACCCACCTCCCACCCCCCTGTCCCCCACACACTTTGGTACCGGTTTCAGGACACTTTATAAATACAAGCGATCAAAAATCTCTGTAACTTCAGTAGCTGGTTGTGAGTTGACCCTTCGTCTGTCTTGTACTGTGTTTGTCTTCAGTAGCTGAGCTGACCCTTCGTCTGTCTTGTACTGTGTTTGTCTTCAGTAGCTGAGCTGACCCTTCGACTGTCTTGTACCGTGTTTGTCTTCAGTAGCTGAGTTGACCCTTCGTCTGTCTTGTACTGTGTTTGTCTTCAGTAGCTGAGCCGACCCTTCGTCTGTCTTGTACTGTGTTTGTCTTCAGTAGCTGAGCTGACCCTTCGTCTGTCTTGTACTGTGTTTGTCTTCAGTAGCTGAGCTGACCCTTCGTCTGTCTTGTACTGTGTTTGTCTTCAGTAGCTGAGCTGACCCTTCGTCTGTCTTGTACTGTGTTTGTCTTCAGTAGGTGAGCTGACCCTTCGTCTGTCTTGTACTGTGTTTGTCTTCAGTAGGTGAGCTGACCCTTCGTCTGTCTTGTACTGTGTTTGTCTTCAGTAGCTGAGCTGACCCTTCGCCTGTCTTGTACTGTGTTTGTCTTCAGTAGCTGAGCTGATCCTTCGTCTGTCTTGTACTGTAATCCAGACCAAAAAGGTGACCGCCAAGCGTGTGAAATGCAAAGAAGTACCCAACGGAGAAAGAAACACGCTTAGAAAAAACGGTACAACACAATTTATTAATATTTCGGGTAAATACCCTTTGTCAAAATAGACAAACAAACAGAGACATTATTTGCTACTTATCTTCAGATGCAGAAGGAATGTTGCCACATTCCTTCTGCATCTGAAGATAAGTAGCAAATAATGTCTCTGTTTGTTTGTATATTTTGACAAAGGGTATTTACCCGAAATATTAATAAATTGTGTTGTACCGTTTTTTTCTAAGCGTGTTTCTTTCTCCGTTGGGTACTTCTTTGTCTTGTACTGTGTTTGTCTTCAGTAGCTGAGCTGACCCTTCGCCTGTCTTGTACTGTGTTTGTCTTCAGTAGCTGAGCTGACCCTTCGTCTGTCTTGTACTGTGTTTGTCTTCAGTAGCTGAGCTGACCCTTCGTCTGTCTTATACTGTGTTTGTCTTCAGTAGCTGAGCTGACCCTTCGTCTGTCTTATACTGTGTTTGTCTTCAGTAGCTGAGCTGACCCTTCGTCTGTATTGTACTGTGTTTGTCTTCAGTAGCTGAGCTGACCCTTCGTCTGTCTTGTACTGTGTTTGTCTTCAGAGTAAATTCGTGTCTGTCACGTGAGTGTGCGTGTTGGGTTTCAGTTCGCGGCGCTTTGAGTCGATTCGCCCAAAAATTGAGAAAAAGCGCCTATATAATAACGTTATTATTATTATTATATTATGAATAAGAAATAATGATACCGGTTCACATCTGATCGTACGTACAATGACCGCTGATGTTAGATTGCTCTCGTTGTACTTGGTAAACATCACTATTACACTCACGGGCAGAACGTCAGAAATGTAGCCTTAAAACCACACAAAGGCTGTACTAATCCTTTCGAAATGACTTGGCATAAAGCCAGAAACTTGATAAATTACTGAGAAATTAATCAGAACATCTTACAAGCGCCTTTGCGCTAAAGTAAATGCTAAGTGACAATCAACTCAAATTAGATACCACCCCATGAGCAGAGACCGAGTCCAAGTTCAACATTTTCGCTTCACTCATTCTGCCCGTGACACACCACAGCAAGATTTTACTCGACCATGATAGTTCAAGGGTGGTGGCAAAATAGCTTGGCGCCTATAAGCGCCAAGCTATTTTGCCACCACCCTTGAACTATCATGGTCGACCTGTCTTCTGAATTGTAATGCAGTCCTCAGAGGATAACTCACACATGTGGGTATTTCGTACCTCGGGCACAATGAGCTGACCCATTCAGCTCTGACGCACTACAGCAGGAGATGGATCGACCATGATAACGTTAGATGACGCCTCCAAAATTTGGGAAATACGGCCGTTGGGCTGACATGAGTCAAAGATTAACAGTTGTGTATAACTGACTATCAGTAATAATTGCCCTCTTTGTCAGTGGGGTCCATAATGCCTGACCACTGCACCAAATGCAAGCGGGAAAGCTGACCACTGCACCAAATGCAAGCGGGAAAGCTGACCACTGCACCAAATGCAAGCGGCAAAGAAGCTCATGAGCCCCCGCAGATGCGGGGGCTCATGAGGTTCTTTGCCGCTTGCTGACCCTATTCATATCTATGTTCCTCGGACTGATGACATTATTCGCTGTTGAATCTGCCCCATTTTCCAAAAGATTAACCCCTTACCGGTCACTGGACGCAGATTGTGTTTCTAAAACCTTTTGTTAACCCATGACATCCTGAGGCTGGTTAAAAAAAAGCTTATCGTCCTGTGAAGGCTACACTGCAAATCAGTGGATACATCAACCATTTTTATTTAAGGGTGGTGCCAGAATAGCTTGGCGCCTCAGGCGCCAATCTATTCTGGCATCACCCTTGAACAGTAATGGTCAAATTTATTTTCAAGCACTAGTGTATCAGGGTGTCAGTGGTTAATTCAACGCGGAGGAGCCTCAATCATCCCAGGAACATAGGTATAAAGTTCATTTGTGTACATCAGACGTGGAATCTGCTGTAGTTCTTGACACCATATTTAGCGGCTTGCATAGAAGGGGTTACATTAAGCGGAACACTGCGCTCTCGTCCTCGTTATAATGACGGCATCTTCACAGAGATGAAGACCATCATTGAGTCTGTGTACAGACCACCACAACGGCCCCTAGACAGTTACCATCAGCTGTCCAGACAAGAGCAGGTGACCATCTTCCGTCTGAGGACCGGGAACAACCGACTCAATTTCCACCTGCACAGACGCTTCCACCTCGTGCCATCTCCCCTGTGCCCTTGTGGAGAAGCAGAGCAGACCACAGAGCACATCCTCCAGGACATGTGGGAGCCACCAGCTGCTGAGGAAGGAAATATGGCCGAAGCCCGCCACTCTACAAGAGAAACTGTACGGGCCTGTGGAGGCGCTACAGAAGACCACAGATTTCATTTTGAGAGCCAAACTCCAAGTGAGACGGCGTTCGAGAAGAGAAAGATGACGGCATCTCAAATAAAGCAGCACTACAGCTCGTCTTCTGATTTAAATCTATACCTTTAACCCCTTCAGCCCTGACGCCCTACAGCATGAGATGGGTCGACCATGATAATTCAAGGGTAGTGCCAGATTAGCTTGGCGCCTGTCGGCGCCAAGCTAATATGGCACTGCCCTTGAATTATCATGGTCGATCCATCTCCTGCAACTGGTACATAGTCATTAGATGACCCCTCCAAAATACGTGCGTCGGGCTGAATGGGTTTAGGTGTTGCCAGCAGGTCTTCCTAACATCAGAGCAAATGTTTGACCCTTACTGTAAACAGAATATTCTTGCAAACTCTTCATAAACTGCGGCCTTCGCCTTCATGAAGGCCTCGTCTAGTTATTTATCAACTATTCCCAATGCGCAAAAGGTCATCGGGCCGACGTCGTTGCGCATTGGGTATTTACAGCAATGACAGACATGTTTTCACTTTTAGTAATTTTTGTTGTCACATTTTCAAAAATAACATGTTTCTTTTTCGTTTCATTAAATGCAACTGTTGGTGACCTTGACCTTTAAATAACACATTTCAAGGTCACCAGTAAACGTTTAATTGCTTACGTTTCCATTGATGATTTGTCATAACATTAGTATATATGTTTTCATCATAGTATGTGAAAAATTGGACACATATATTCTTCTGGCAAGAAGGCTATTTTGCGTGTCACGAAAGATAAAAAGAATGGAGCAGCGATGACGTCACCAGTTTGCCTTTATGACATTAAATCATTGTAAATGATAAGGTAAATGTATCATGTTTCCAAAGATACCAGTTATTTAGTTCTGCGTGCTTTTTTTCGGGAACTGCTTCGCGTGGTAAACACCAACCCTATCTCCAAAAGCAAAATATAGGGCCGAAAGAAGAGGAATATGACCATAGTACATGTCCTCCTAAATTCAATACGGTATTTATTTTGGGCAAGCACCTATGGTTTGTCTACATAGGTGATAGGCTTCCGAAAAAATGTGGTCTCCAATCGCCCGCAGGGGGTGGGTGGGTGTGGGGGGGGGGGGGTGGAGGGGGTAGGGGGGGGGGCGGTGGCGTGGGGGGTGGGGAGAGAGTTTCCGTTCCTGTCTGACTTCCCACTGGTGATAATGCCGAAATTCTGCTTTAAAAATACGTGAACAACTAACCCCATCTCGCAGGTTCAATTCATTCACACACACTGGCCTTCACTACGTTGAGCGGCGTCTAAAAAGATAGATACCGACTCTATGAGAAGAATCAACCGTCACAGTTCAAGGATAGTGCCAAATTATAGCTTGTCGCCTTGAAAGGTTATCAAGCCCCAACCATCGAGCTGAAGCCGTCGTCTGTCGGTAGTGCTTTTTGTCGCGATGATTCTTTCAGGAATCACGGTGAAGAAAAGCACTACCCACAGATAAAAGAACCGCTAATTCTGTCCTCGACTTGGTATGAATTAGGAGCATGCATTGCCGGCCAAGCTAATCTAGCACTACCAGTCAACTCAACATCACATATCCTTCTCCCGCTGTTAATGTCCTGAGGGCGGACGCGTTAAATCAATTCTCCCAAACTAGTCAGTCCAGGCAAGTGACAACTCAACCAGCTTGCTTTTGATCTCCGACGTGCCCGTTATGAGGCTTCGTCAATTTCCCCCTGTCACTCTGCCTAGGTTTTCAGCCACGACCCAAGTCGTCTCCCTTTAATTGAAATGCGCCCCGATACACGTCACTGAAGCCTTTTAAAGAATACCTGAGTCTGTGGACGAATGTACTGGTACCGGCGATTCACAGACCGTAATCAAACTCGTTTCTAGGTCGCCATGATCTTTGTTTTGCAATCTGTCGCGAAACATTTGTGTACGTAAGACGATAGACGCATCGAACTTGACGTAATCATAAGGGTAGTGTTTGATTAGCTTGGCGCCTATTCAGGCGCCAAGCTAATCAAGCACTACCCTTGTTATCAAAGTCAAATTAAATGAGCGTTTTTTTCCCTTCTGAAAATGGGAGAGATATATAATAAGAAGTCATCGTTGAGGCTGTGTAGACTCGACTGACATGGTCATCTGAATGTCTGATGTGCCATTACACAGAAAATTATTGATTAGAGTCTTTAACATTATTTATATATGTGTATTTATATGTGTGAGTGGGTGGGGTGATGTGGGGGTCCGGGTGGAAGAGGAAGGGGGAGTTGCGATGGGAGGGTTGGGGGGTTGGGGTGGGGGGGGGGGGGGGGTAGTGCGTGTGCATGTGTGCGTTCATTCGTCCGAGAGTCTTAGGTTAGTGAAGATAAAATTGAACCTGAACAACTAAGCCGCCATCGAACAAACTATTCGTTTGTTGGCTTATTAGTTGGTTGGTTGGTTAGCTGTTTGGAAAGTACCAACACAGACAAAAACTGTCTGTTTCTCAGAAAAACTGGACACAGAGCGAATGTAAACATTAGAGGTGTTGCCTAACAACTATGTAACAGTAACATGAGATGATTTGGACATGATAATTCACGGGCAGAGCCAGATAATCTTTCCGCCTGATATATATATATATATATATATATATATATATATATATATATATATATATATATATATATATATATATATATATATATATATATATATATATATATATATATATAGAGAGAGAGAGAGAGAGAGAGAGAGAGAGAGAGAGAGAGAGAGAGAGAGAGAGAGAGAGAGAGAGAGAGCGGTCGTGACCTTGGTCACACAAGCCCATTTCCACAGTGAACCCGACATATTCAAAGCGGAAGTCTTGGTTGCGGTAAACGTCTTCTTAGCATCCTTTTAACGCTGTCATTCTTTTCGTCCAAATAGGTGCAAATTCTAAAGCTCTGACACAGTGCGCAGAAAGAAAACCCGTAGGAGCGGAACTTAATTAATCACGATCTTCAGTACGCTAAATAAAATGTTCAAACTTGACAAACTACAACACAGTATAAAATGACCATGATAGTTCAAGGGTGGTGCCAAAATAGCTTGGCGCCTTTAGGCGCCAAGCGATTTTGGCACTACCCTTGAACTATAATAAACCAGTCCCAGTTGCTCTTGTCGTGTACATTTCTAAAGGAAACAAAAATAAGAATGAGAAAGAAAAAAAAAAAGGGATCTCCTTTCCGTTAGGGGGACAGAGAAACCCCCGAACCGGAAGTATCAAGTAGGTGGCGCTGCGACTCATCTGCGCATGCCCATGAACACGTGACGTGAGATTTGGTGATCACAATGGCATCTCACGGAAACTGTAAGTCTGTTGTGTCGCAGGCAGGAACAAGATTAGTCTGGAGGCAGAACCCTTGTTTCCGTGTTCAAAACCACAGATGTACAGTTCCCTGGGATATTGGCATTTCTCAATATACGTCTAAGTTCCTCAAAAGCAGAAGGTAATCTGTAGTTACACTAGTGCAAGGAAACACGGTCAGTGAGAGTTTTATGCTTCGGTTGCTAAATGTGTGTGCTAGGCTTGTTATCACGATAGCTTGACAATTTTTGCCTGTTTGGCGCTGTCTGAGAAAAGAAGATCCTTGCAACCCATTAAACCAAAGAGGTTTAAAAATAGTTTACTGAGCCCAGTGTTCCGTTTCAAAGTGCTGTTGAATGCACTGTAAAATGCACAAACACGCAAACAGAATATCAGATAGAAAACAAGCAAGGAAAAAAAAAAAAAAAGAAGATCGAAAAGTGTGGTGCGGGTGGGACAACAAGCGAGAGAGCGAGTGAGCGAGAGAATACTAACAAGAGAGAAAGAAACAGAGAGAGAGAGAATCAATGAATCAATGAAACTTTATTTTACAACGGTTTAGGCATTGACATCGTCATCGACACAGCCATTTTACAAACCTGCCGTTGCTAACAACTACAAGACTAACTACAAATATACATACATATAAGTAAACATAATACTTACAAAGAGATGACAACACTATTCACATAGACAGACATACTCATAGACTCACAGACACCCCCCACCCCACCCACCCCCCTTCACACATAGACAGAGCTAAGTAGTCCAAATGATAAATGAAAAGGATAACAGACTTAATTGGGAATAAATTGGACCCAGCATAAAAAGAAACATATAATACAAGTGGTTAAGTCATCCCTACGAGTGATCCACAAAATATTTGCAGAGACCCTTTTTAAAACAGGCTAGCGAGGAGGCGGATTTTACATGGTCGGGAAGGGCATTCCAGATAAGTGCCCCTGAGAAGGATAAGCTAGTTTTATATAGATCGATCCTTGGTTTTGGGACTATGAAAAGCTTTCTGATGTTTCCAAGCTTGGACTCAGACTTACGGAACAAAGTGGAGATGTACTCAGGTGTTTTGCGTTTCCACACTTTGAACATAAAGATTGCTTTGTTATATTTAAAATGATCTTGAAGTGGCAGGAGACCTGCTTTTGATAGCTTTTCTTCAGTGCTTAGGTGTTGATCAGGGCAGATTATTTTGGCCGCTCGTCTGTGAAGGGAATTGAGTCTCTTTAAATGGACCTCACTACACCCATCCCATACCGATGACGCGTAATCGATATAAGAACGTATGTGAGCGTTATAAAATAGTTTACGGGTATCTGAATCAGTATAATATTTTAGTTTTGATAACATAAAGAGATTTTTGGCTACTATTTTGCTTAAGGCGTCTGTATGAGCTTGCCATTTTAGCTGACTGTCGATTTTAATCCCCAGTACTCGATGTTCATTTACCTGTTCTACCTGACTACCTTTAAGAGAAAGGTTAAGTAATAGAGGCATTATCTGCTGTTTTTGGCGTGTGGCGACTACCATCGATTTCGTTTTGGCTGGATGAACAACCATAGAATTGTTTATACACCAAGCTGATACTTCATGAAGACTTTGTTGTAGGTTGTCGGAAATTACCTGTATATCTTTACTAGTAGTATGAAGTGAGGTGTCGTCAGCAAAAAGGTCGCATTGTACATCTTGGCAAGTAATATGTAGAGGCAAATCATTGATAAATAAGCAAAACAGTAGAGGGCCCAGCACAGACCCTTGGGGCACACCGAAGCTTACATCTTTGAGAGAGGAGTATGAGCCATGAACAAGAACCTTTTGTTTTCTTTTAGTAAGGTAAGATGTGAAAAAAGCAACTGCGTCTCCGTTATTGAGGTATGTGTGAAGCTTAGCAGTCAGAATAGTATGGTTAATCAGATCAAAAGCATTCTTAAAATCCAGATAGACTACTCCTGTTAACTGTGACTTATTCATACCCTTGAGCCATGTGTCAACAAGGCGTGTAAGTGCTGTGTGGCATGAATGCTGCGGACGAAATCCGGATTGGAAAGGGTGGAGGAGCTTACGGTTTTCTAGGTAAGCAAGCAGGTGTTTATGAACGTGCCTTTCCAGTGGTTTGGACAAAACAGATAATAAAGAAATAGGCCGATAATTATTAGGATCAGAACGATCTTTTGTTTTTGGAAGTGGAATTACTTTGGCATATTTAAGTTTGTTAGGAAAAGTGTTATGCTGGATACAGAGATTATAAATATAAGTTAAGGATTCTACAATGTATGGGAGAGACAGTTTAAGTATTTTCGGGCTGATGTCATCAGGCCCCGAGGACTTTTTATTTGGAAGGTTACTTATGAGTAAACCCACTTCATGAACAGCTAACATAGGGATGTTGAAGGGGGCTGTGCCCATTGTTCTTTGTTGACAAAACTCAGACAGCAAATTTGAGCGGTGATAAGTGTTATCCTGGCTTGGCGATATTAGAGATTTGGCAATCGAAAGAAAATGGTCATTGAATGTATCAGCAGTAAGATTAGTGGGAATGGTAGTTGCGGTACTTGGAGACCCCCTAGTAAGTGTGTTTAGAAGGCGCCATATAGTAGAGGTATCTTTGCTGTCTTTAACCGTGTCACGAACTAACTTTTTTCTTGCCTCTCTGATCATGTATTTAACACGGTTACGCTGTTGCTTATATTCAGTGAACATTTTATTGCTACGTAGATCGTTTCTAAGCGCCATCGCCTGCATGATTTCCGGAGTAAGCCAGTGAGGAAGAGTGTTAGATTTTACCCTCCTCTCGCGTAGAGGAGCATGTTTATTAAGTACATTTAGGAAAAGAGAGTACCAAATACTGAGGGCGGTATTAGGATCATAGGACAGGAGCACGTTATTAAAAGGAGTATTTTCTAGATCAAATAGAAATTCGTCTTTCCTGAAGTGTTTGAATGTCCTATACGTTATAGTTGTATGGCCGTTCTTTTTTGGTTTAGGGAGTTTAGAAGACCAGGAGCAAGCCACAGGATAATGATCACTAACACTAAGATTTGAGACATCAACGTCAGAGACGGCTTTGGGTTTATTAGTATATATGTGGTCTATAAGCGTGGAAGTAGTTGGAGTAATTCTGGTGGGTGATTTCACTAACTGTACTAAGCCAAACAGAGATGACGTTGAGCCCCAGGCGGGGTGCGGCTTAAGTAAGTCTATATTAAAATCGCCCAATAGAAGAATGTCGGCCTTCTTTTTTAAAGCTCTGTCAAGGTTATGACTAAACTGATCGTACCACTCAAAAGTTGAGGCGGGATTTCTATATAAGAACCCAATTAATACCGGTTTTGATTTCGGACACTTGACTTCGACCCATACGCACTCCACCCCGATCATTTCTAGGTCGACGCGTCGATGAACTGATTGCTGG
The DNA here is from genome assembly GCA_036245525.1 of Semisulcospira habei. Lineage (NCBI taxonomy): Eukaryota > Metazoa > Mollusca > Gastropoda > Semisulcospiridae > Semisulcospira > Semisulcospira habei. The sequence continues at coordinate 215,930,794 of BTPG01000001.1, read as the reverse complement.
ATAGAATTATGAATATAGACAGCGATGCCAGTTTGACCGGGAGACAAGGGGTCTCGTCTAATAACTGAAAAATTGGGGATACTGATTGCTGCATCGCTTACACAGGAACTCAGACGAGAGAGAGAGAGAGAGAGAGAGAGAGAGAGAGAGAGAGAGAGAGAGAGAGAGAGAGAGAGAGAGAGAGAGAGAGAGAGAGAGAGAGAGAGAGAGAGAGAGAGAGAGAGAGAGAATGACAATGACAATGAATCTTTATTTTCCAAGGATAAAAAGATTTAGGTGTGAAGACCTTTCTTCCATCTTGTCCTTGCTAAACTACTTATACACCCACTCACGGGGCCGCACGCACTGACACACCATAAGCGCCCAACACGGCGTGTCATACTGGCTGCCCCTCTCGATCAGCTGCCGCTCGAAGACGACAGCAGGGATACAGCCAGTGTGTACATATGGCGATCATATACAAAAACATCATAAACACATTTAATACACATAATGAGATATACATGCGCTACCATCTAACAAGTGTACCATAAGATTACGACCCCCCCCCCCCAAAAAAAAAAAAAAAAAAAAAAAAAAAAAAAAAAAAAAAAAAAAAAAAAAAACCACCAAAAAACCCCAACAACAATCAGATAGACAAATTCAAATACCACGTCATTCTAAAACAAAGGCAGTTTACGCTTGCATTTGTAGCAAATGCTGATGAAGCCGTGTCTTGAAAGCATTTATGGTCGTGATAGATTTAATTTCTTTTGGAAGTAAATTCCATTCTTTGGCTGCTGAATATGACAAGGACGATTTAAAAATGTCAAGGCGGGGCCTAGGCACTACCAGGTCGTTCCTCAGTGTCGGGTACGGAGTGTGGGGAGCATTAAAGAGGGCAGCGAGATATCCAGGTGATTTTGAAAGAGTGATCTTACGCATAAATACACATTTATTGAATAAAAAGTGCTTACGAAGGGGCAACATATTTAATTTTGTTAGTTTATCGTCGGTAGTCAAAGGGCTGTGGGAATCTTTTATGATAAGCTTTGCCGCACGTCTATGAAGTGAATTTATTCTTTTTAAAGAAATATCGCTGCATCCATCCCATACTGTCGATGCGTAATCTATATGGGATTTTATGTGTGCATTATAAAACAACTGCCTGGTTGAAACGTCGGTGAATAGAACTAGTCTAGATAACAAATATAGATTTTTTGACACAACCTTACAAATAGAATTAGTATGCGAGTGCCAATTGAGCTGGTCGTCTACAGTGACACCAAGCAAACGATGTTCTCTAACTTGCGCTATTGGTTGCTGTTCAAGGGAAAGTTTGAGTGGCGGCGGGCTCAGCTGATGCTTTTGCCTTGTTGTCACAAGCATACATTCCGTCTTTGATGAATTTGGAATCATGGAATTAGTCTGGCACCAACCAAAGACTTCATTTATTGTTTGCTGGAGTGAACTAGTGATTGTGGGCACGTCTGGCGCAGACACATCCAAAGTTGCATCATCTGCAAATAAGATACAGGTAACGTCAGGCTGTGAGATATGTAAAGGTAAGTCATTTATGTAAAGTGTGAACAATAAAGGCCCGAGAATAGATCCCTGGGGCACGCCATGCATAATCAGCCCCTCAGAGGATGATTTGCCATTTACGCTGACATACTGTCGTCGGCCTTCAAGGTAGGATTTAAAAAAGGATACAGCTCGGTCAC
>BTPG01000001.1:215809091-215924091 GCA_036245525.1 Semisulcospira habei | reverse complement strand
TCCGTTTTGGGGAAACATGAAAGGATGCACGTTTTCACACAGCGGCCATAGTCTCGCTCTCAAAAGTGCCTGGAAATTCTGTCCATTGAAAATCGTGACCCCCCTGACGTCACGACCAATCAGCATTAATTGCCGATCCCTGAAGCCACGCCCCCGTGTGATTACGAGCCATTGTCCCATGTCTACTGTGTGCCGCCAGGAATACGAATGAGGCAATGTCCAGTAAGGGAGACTCGGGGACGAATTGAACACCGGAATAGGCACAGGAACGGACACTCACTTTGGGCGTTCACATCTTGTGTTCGTCGCCCGAGGCAACACTTTTAACCTCGAGCAGCCTAAAGATTAACCCCACCATTGCCGATAAAACGGAACTGCACGCAACTGCAAAAGGGTGGGCTGAAATTGATACCAAAGTCGTGATGAAATGGGACGAGACGTGGGCACAAACAACACAGGTCTAACAAGAGACATAAATCCTCATGAGCCCCCGCGACAGCGGGGGCTCATGAGGATTTATGTCTCTTGGAGATGGGTAGCGTGCGCCTTGCCCCTTGTTTGCTTGTTTGAGAGGGTGGGCAGGGGGAATAACCATTAATTCAAAATTCCTCCATATTTTATTGATCTGTTTGATTTTGTTAACTTATAGTTGTTAAATCTCATCACTTTGTCGTGATCGATTGTTGGCTTTTCCGTCCAAGTAAACTGCGGAAAAATGTACACCCTGCCTGACCTTGTCGTGACTAGACCCTCAGTCTACCTCCTTTACTTGTCTCTCAACCAGCCCAGTTCTTCTTACGCCTCTCACCTCTCCTTTTGAGATCTGTAGACATGATCAAACTACAACAACACACGATGAATATAATCCCAGTCAAGAATCAACATGCTTTCACATGGAGGTAGCCATTTGCAAAGTCACAATAACTCTCGGGGTGTAGTAATTGCATGGAGAGGCTCATTATTTCCTTTGGGGTGTAGTAATTGCAGTGAGTAATTGCAGGGAGAGGCTCATTATTTCAAGCTAAACAGTGTTAGTGAATACAAGATAGATTTCTCATCTGACATCATGTTTTTCGGACCAAAACTGTCGACACCTTACCCTACCAAAACTTCATAACAAAAAATCAATCAAATTTTGAACAAAAACCTGTTAGAGAATGATGCAAAAATGAATTTTCTATTAAAAGAAATATGTATTAAACACTACTTCCAAAACGTCAATTTTGGCCCTGTGCCCACTGTATCTGCTACCTTGCACACTCGTGCATCTCACCTCAGCTTGGCGTATTTTTTTCCAAGTACTTTTTGCTCGGAACAGGCTCCTTAGTTCCCTACTGAAGTGGATTTGCCTCCCCTGCCCTCTCTTTAACTTGCACCCTTCCCTGTTTGATTAAGGCGAATATGGACGCCATCATTAAAACCACCAAGGGACTCAACTCTCCAGCCCTGTCGAAAGAAGTGGGAGTTAAGGAACCTGTGTCAAGCTCCCCGTCGAGTCTGTTGGCCATTTCAAGACAAGGCCCTCCAGCTTCCGGCGGGCAAGACGCCCTCGGACCGACACATGCTGTGGACTATCTGTGGCTGACCTCAGCCCGCCAGCCTTTTAGCTCACCGGGCGTCCTCTCTCTGACTTAACCCCTTCACTGCGAGAGCCTAGAAAAGTACGTCTGTGAAACGCAAGCAGATCAAATGCCGGATGGCTTCGTCTGTCTGGGATTTGAGGATACGAATGAGGGTCAGCAAGAGGTATAGATCCTCATGAGCCCCCGCAACTGCGGGGGCTCATGAGGATCTATGCCTCTTGCATACAAAAGTCGCTCATTTGTGTCCCGGCAATGAAGGATCAATGAATACCAAGTGCTATTGATCCTCACTGAAGAAAGGCAAAGAGTGGAGGGGTAGTTGTGGGGCTGGAGTGAATGGGTGGGGGAGGGCTGGAGTTAGGAGGTTGAGGGGTGGGGGTGGTTTCGATTTTGGCTGGGCGTATGAGAGGAGTAGGCAGAAATATAGAAGGTGCGTCGGCGGACAATTGATCATCTTATCGTCATCAATTGCGTCATTCGCTGTCGTGTCACTGACGCATATTGTATTACCTATTTTGGCTTAATAAATGCACCGTTTATTTTTCATGACTTAGTTTACGTCTTAATTTACATATTGATGGATGTGTCATGCATTATCAGGAACTTCAAAGTCACAAATATATAAAATCTTTTGTCAGTGACAAAGTTAATTTTCTCTGAAAAGGCATTTGATTTTCTTTTCCATGTCAATTCTTCACTAAAAGTTATGTATATGCAAAATTTCAAATTTGCACGTGAAAGCAAAATCTACAGTTGACGATAAGTGTAAACGTATAGTTATGACGATAAATGTGAACATATAGTTTTGACGATAAATGTGAACGTTTTGTTATGACGATAAATGTGAACGTATAGTTATGACGATAAATGTGAACGTATAGTTATGACGATAAATGTGAACGTATATTTATGACGATAAATGTGAACGTATACATATGACGATAAATATGAACGTATAGTTATGATGATAAATGTGAACGTATAGATATGACGATAAATGTGAACGTATAGTTATGATGATAGATGTGAACGTATAGTTATGACGATAAATGTGAACGTATAGATATGACGATAAATATGAACGTATAGTTATGATGATAAATGTGAACGTATAGTTATGACGATAAATGTGAACATATAGTTTTGACGATAAATGTGAACGTATAGTTTTGACGATAAATGTGAACGTATACTTATGATGTTAAATGTGAACGTATAGTTATGACGATAAATGTGAACGTATAGTTATGACGATAAATGTGAACGTATAGTTATGACGATAAATGTGAAGATATAGTTATGACGATAAATGTGAACGTATAGTTATGATGATAAATGTGAACTTATAGTTATGACGATAAATGTGAAGATATAGTTATGATGATAAATGTGAACTTATAGTTATGATGATACATGTTAACGTATAGTTATGACGATAAATGTGAAGATATAGTTATGATGATAAATATGAAGGTATAGTTATGATGATAAATGTAAACGTATAGTTATGATGATAAATAGGAACGTATAGTTATGACGATAAATGTGAACGTATAGTTATGACGATAAATGTGAAGATATAGTTATGATGATAAATGTGAACGTATAGTTATGATGATAAATGTGGACGTATAGTTATTATGATAAATGTGAACGTATAGTTATGACGATAAATATGAACGTATAGTTATAATGATAAATGTGAACGTATAGTTATAACGATAAATGCGAACGTATAGTTATGATGATAAATGTGAACGTATAGTTATGATGATAAATGTGAACTTATAGTTATGATGATAAATGTGAACGTATAGTTATGATGATAAATGTGAACGTATAGTTATGATGATAAATGTGAACGTATAGTTATGACGATAAATGTGAACGTATAGTTATGACGATAAATGTGAACGTATAGTTATGACGATAAATGTGAACGTATAGTTATGATGATAAATGTGAACTTATAGTTATGATGATAAATGTGAACGCATAGTTATGACGATAAATGTGAACGTATACTTATGACGATAAATGTGAACGTATAGTTATGACGATAAATGTGAAGATATAGTTATGATGATAAATGTGAACGTATAGTTATGACGATAAATGTGAACGTATACTTATGACGATAAATGTGAAGATATAGTTATGACGATAAATGTGAATGTATAGTTATGACGATAAATGTGAACGTATACTTATGACGATAAATGTGAACGTATACTTATGACGATAAATGTGAACTTATAGTTATGATGACAAATGTGAACGTATAGTTATGATGATAAATGTGAACGTATAGTTATGACGATAAATGTGAACGTATAGTTATGATGATAAATGTGAACGTATAGTTATGACGATAAATGTGAACGTATAGTTATGACGATAAATGTGAACGTATAGTTATGACGATAAATGTGAAGATATAGTTATGACGATAAATGTGAACGTATAGTTATGATGATAAATGTGAACTTATAGTTATGACGATAAATGTGAAGATATAGTTATGATGATAAATGTGAACTTATAGTTATGATGATACATGTTAACGTATAGTTATGACGATAAATGTGAAGATATAGTTATGATGATAAATATGAAGGTATAGTTATGATGTTAAATGTGAACGTATAGTTATGATGATAAATAGGAACGTATAGTTATGACGATAAATGTGAACGTATAGTTATGACGATAAATGTGAAGATATAGTTATGATGATAAATGTGAACGTACAGTTATGATGATAAATGTGGACGTATAGTTATTATGATAAATGTGAACGTATAGTTATGACGATAAATATGAACGTATAGTTATAATGATAAATGTGAACGTATAGTTATAACGATAAATGCGAACGTATAGTTATGATGATAAATGTGAACGTATAGTTATGATGATAAATGTGAACTTATAGTTATGATGATAAATGTGAACGTATAGTTATGATGATAAATGTGAACGTATAGTTATGATGATAAATGTGAACGTATAGTTATGACGATAAATGTGAACGTATAGTTATGACGATAAATGTGAACGTATAGTTATGACGATAAATGTGAACGTATAGTTATGATGATAAATGTGAACTTATAGTTATGATGATAAATGTGAACGCATAGTTATGACGATAAATGTGAACGTATACTTATGACGATAAATGTGAACGTATAGTTATGACGATAAATGTGAAGATATAGTTATGATGATAAATGTGAACGTATAGTTATGACGATAAATGTGAACGTATACTTATGACGATAAATGTGAAGATATAGTTATGACGATAAATGTGAATGTATAGTTATGACGATAAATGTGAACGTATACTTATGACGATAAATGTGAACGTATACTTATGACGATAAATGTGAACTTATAGTTATGATGACAAATGTGAACGTATAGTTATGATGATAAATGTGAACGTATAGTTATGACGATAAATGTGAACGTATAGTTATGATGATAAATGTGAACGTATAGTTATGATGATAAATGTGAACGTATAGTTATGTCGATAAATGTGAACGTATAGTTATGACGATAAATGTGAACGTATAGTTATGACGATAAATGTGAACGTATAGTTATGACGATAAATGTGAACGTATACTTATGACGATAAATGTGATCGTATACTTATGACGATAAATGTGAACTTATAGTTATGATGACAAATGTGAACGTATAGTTATGATGATAAATGTGAACGTATAGTTATGACGATAAATGTGAACGTATAGTTATGATGATAAATGTGAACGTATAGTTATGACGATAAATGTGAACGTATAGTTATGACGATAAATGTGAACGTATAGTTATGACGATAAATGTGAACGTATAGTTATGACGATAAATGTGAACGTATACTTATGACGATAAATGTGAACGTATACTTATGACGATAAATGTGAACGTATAGTTATGACGATAAATGTGAACGTATAGTTATGATGACAAATGTGAACGTATAGTTATGACGATAAATGTGAACGTATAGTTATGACGATAAATGTGAACGTATAGTTATGACGATAAATGTGAACGTATAGTTATGACGATAAATGTGAACGTATACTTATGACGATAAATGTGAACGTATAGTTATGACGATAAATGTGAACGTATAGTTATGATGACAAATGTGAACGTATAGTTATGACGATAAATGTGAAGATATAGTTATGATGATAAATGTGAACGTATAGTTATGACGATAAATGTGAACGTATACTTATGACGATAAATGTGAAGATATAGTTATGACGATAAATGTGAATGTATAGTTATGACGATAAATGTGAACGTATACTTATGACGATAAATGTGAACGTATACTTATGACGATAAATGTGAACTTATAGTTATGATGACAAATGTGAACGTATAGTTATGATGATAAATGTGAACGTATAGTTATGACGATAAATGTGAACGTATAGTTATGATGATAAATGTGAACGTATAGTTATGACGATAAATGTGAACGTATAGTTATGACGATAAATGTGAACGTATAGTTATGACGATAAATGTGAAGATATAGTTATGACGATAAATGTGAACGTATAGTTATGATGATAAATGTGAACTTATAGTTATGACGATAAATGTGAAGATATAGTTATGATGATAAATGTGAACTTATAGTTATGATGATACATGTTAACGTATAGTTATGACGATAAATGTGAAGATATAGTTATGATGATAAATATGAAGGTATAGTTATGATGTTAAATGTGAACGTATAGTTATGATGATAAATAGGAACGTATAGTTATGACGATAAATGTGAACGTATAGTTATGACGATAAATGTGAAGATATAGTTATGATGATAAATGTGAACGTATAGTTATGATGATAAATGTGGACGTATAGTTATTATGATAAATGTGAACGTATAGTTATGACGATAAATATGAACGTATAGTTATAATGATAAATGTGAACGTATAGTTATAACGATAAATGCGAACGTATAGTTATGATGATAAATGTGAACGTATAGTTATGATGATAAATGTGAACTTATAGTTATGATGATAAATGTGAACGTATAGTTATGATGATAAATGTGAACGTATAGTTATGATGATAAATGTGAACGTATAGTTATGACGATAAATGTGAACGTATAGTTATGACGATAAATGTGAACGTATAGTTATGACGATAAATGTGAACGTATAGTTATGATGATAAATGTGAACTTATAGTTATGATGATAAATGTGAACGCAGAGTTATGACGATAAATGTGAACGTATACTTATGACGATAAATGTGAACGTATAGTTATGACGATAAATGTGAAGATATAGTTATGATGATAAATGTGAACGTATAGTTATGACGATAAATGTGAACGTATACTTATGACGATAAATGTGAAGATATAGTTATGACGATAAATGTGAATGTATAGTTATGACGATAAATGTGAACGTATACTTATGACGATAAATGTGAACGTATACTTATGACGATAAATGTGAACTTATAGTTATGATGACAAATGTGAACGTATAGTTATGATGATAAATGTGAACGTATAGTTATGACGATAAATGTGAACGTATAGTTATGATGATAAATGTGAACGTATAGTTATGATGATAAATGTGAACGTATAGTTATGTCGATAAATGTGAACGTATAGTTATGACGATAAATGTGAACGTATAGTTATGACGATAAATGTGAACGTATAGTTATGACGATAAATGTGAACGTATACTTATGACGATAAATGTGAACGTATACTTATGACGATAAATGTGAACTTATAGTTATGATGACAAATGTGAACGTATAGTTATGATGATAAATGTGAACGTATAGTTATGACGATAAATGTGAACGTATAGTTATGATGATAAATGTGAACGTATAGTTATGACGATAAATGTGAACGTATAGTTATGACGATAAATGTGAACATATAGTTATGACGATAAATGTGAACGTATAGTTATGACGATAAATGTGAACGTATACTTATGACGATAAATGTGAACGTATACTTATGACGATAAATGTGAACGTATAGTTATGACGATAAATGTGAACGTATAGTTATGATGACAAATGTGAACGTATAGTTATGACGATAAATGTGAACGTATAGTTATGACGATAAATGTGAACGTATAGTTATGACGATAAATGTGAAAGTATAGTTATGACGATAAATGTGAACGTATAGTTATGTTTACCGGACCCTTTCACTGCCGAGAAAATGTGAACATAATCCAACTTCAAGAGACAAAGATCCTCATGAACCCCCGCGAATGCGGGAGCTCATGAGGATCTATGGCCTTTGCTGAGACCAATTTGAACCCATGTTTCTCTAAACGGTTGAGGCTTTTGGTCGTTGAATGAACATAGATTTCGTGAACAGAAACGTAAGGTACAGCGGCACGGAAGGGGTTATCGGGGGGGGGGGGGGGGGTATCAATTATAATTTGAACGATGAATCTATGAAGTAATCTGTGAATCTGTTCATCAGTTTAATCTAAACCATTTTTTTCGCTAAAAAAACACAAACCAAACAAACAAACAAACAAACAAACAAACAAAAAAAAAAACCCAAAAAAAAACTCATGGCAAGTACATCGCGGGTATCTGCACTCATACTTTTATTCAGAGAAACTCCGATTCGTCAAGATGACAAGGCAGATAACTGTCTGCTTCGGGTTTTGTGTTCGCTCCCTTATCACTATTTTTAGCAAAATATTCGAATTTCATGTCAACTTCGCCTTCAAACAATGGTGGCGCCAGAATAGCAAGCGCCTGCTAAGTCGCTAAAAAAAAAAAAAAAAAATGTGTGCACGCCCACAAAGCAACTGATTAATGCATCACCTTCCGCTGGAGTTTGACCGTCAGAGGGCTTGTCCGTGCTTCTCCAGTAGCAACACGACTTCGGGCACACGACGGTCGCAGTGGGTCCGAGGATCTTTGCCTCACTGGTTTTCTAACCTCGGTTTTAGAGATGCCTGACTTAACAAAGTGATAGATCCGTTGATAAGTCGATCAGCTGAAGTCTTTTAATGAACTTCTAACGACTGTGTGGGGAGAAGAACCAGTGGAATGAAAAAAAGGGAGGAGGAGGGGGCGGGTGTGTTTGTGTGTGTGCGCGCGCGCGCGCGCGCGTGTGTGTGTGTGTGTGTGTGTGTGTGTGTGTGTGTGTGTGTGTGTGTGTGTGTGTGTGTGTGTGTGTGGGTGGGTGGGTGTGGGTGATCGGAGGACGGAGAGGATCAGGAAGGGTGGCAGAGGGAGGCGGGGGGAAGGGGGGGGGGGGAGAATTAAGAGTACAGCAGACAGAAATAAGGGGACTCCCAGAAAGTTCCAATAACGTCAAACTGAGGGCAGAAATCGCTTGCGGGTGTTTGCCGCTCTGATAATTACTTTCAATCGTTTGCCGATTGCATGGAGTAAAACCTGCACATCGTGGTTGGCCAGCCGCACTGGTTGTCTCCAGTCTTTCGCTACCGCTGCTCTCTGGCGCAACTTGAGGCCGTCTCAACGCGTGTTCGTCTGCTTACCGCAATATATCGTAATTATGCTGACAAGCAAAAGGAATGCGACATCATTTGATTCATTGAAACACTGATGTGTTTCCGATGATTCAACTGTAATCGCGTTTCTTTTGTTCGTCACGAACTGTTAGATGTGGCCAGTTGTGACCAGTTTGTGGTAAGCAGACCCATAATGGCGTTTGAATGTGGGGCCAGCGATAATATTCATGAATGCAGCCACAATCTGCAGTTGAAAGCAAAGCAGCGTAAACTGTTCTCCTAGTGGACGCATACTGCGATTACAAAATCATTGTCAATTCAGCGTCAAAAACCCCCAGCCGCAAAAAAACAAACCAACAATAAAAACAAACAAAAAACTCGCGGATGCAAAGTGGTTCAGCAAGAGACATAGATCCTCATGAGCCCCCGCAATTGCGGGGGCTCATGAGGATCTATGTCTCTTGCAGTTGTGTGGCGTTCAACCTTTTCTCTGCACTGAACGGGTCAAGGGTCTGCGTGTAATGCGGTTGCGTAATACTTGCCGTGTGCGACCGTGAAAAAGTTAAAGTGTCTACTGAAACAATTAGCTTGGCCACGGACCAGACAATAGGGGAGATGGGGAGAGGCAAAGTTCGTAAGATGCCCATTAAACAAAACTTTCTCGATCGTAGGCTGCGCGGGTGGGGCAACCAATGCCAGCGTCAGCCCGACGAGCTTTTGCTGACTGCGTATTTTGTCTTCCCAACCATGGAACTATGTAAATTGTGTTGTACCCGTCTTTTCTAAGCGTGTTTCTTTCTCCGTTGGGTACTTCTTTGCATATTACACGCTTGACAGTCACCTTTTTGGTCTGGAATATGTAAATTGAGTCGCCGTGTAATTGACGACATAGAATTTACCCCCCACCCCCCACCCCTCTACCCCCCCCCCCTCCCTCCTCCCCTCCCAAAAAAAATCATTGTCTCCATGTTATTTTTTCTGGGCGTTGATTCTGGCTTAATGCATTCTGCTCACAGACCGACATCCCTAAATGTTGAAGTTGCCCCCTGAAGACTGTATTACACTTCTGGAAACAGATCCAGCGTGATAGTTCAAGGGTGGTGCCAGAATAGCTTGGCGCCTATAGGCGCCAAGCTATTCTGGCACAACCCTTGAACTATCATGCTCGATCCATGTCTTGCCGTGGCGTGTCGGCGCGGAATGGGTTAAGAGGAGAACGGAACTCTTCCTTATCTCAGCTGCGCCTCATCTCCTTAATGCCATTCATAGTCCGAAAACTTCCATATCTTGTTCTTTGTGGGCAGCTTATATATAACCCCTTCACTGCCCTAGAAAGTTGCCAAAACAGAACTGTAAGAGGCATAGATAGTCATGGGCCGTCGCAGTTGCAGGGGTGGGGTGGGGGAGGGGAGGAGGGGTGTGTGTGTGTGTGTTGTGTGTGTGTGTGTGTGTGTGTGGGGGGGGGGGGGTCATAACAACTTGTGTCTCTTGTTGACGCTACTTTGTTTCCATGTTCCTTTGACGTGTGGAAAATTTTGACGTGTGGGGAATTTTGACGTGTGGGGAATTTTGACGTGTGGGGAATTTTGACGTGTAGGGAATTTTGACGTGTGGGGAATTTTAACGTGTGGTGGATTTTGACGTGTGGGGAATTTTGACGTGTGGGGGATTTTGACGTGTGGCGAATTTTGACGTGTGGGGGATTTTGAGGGTGTGGGGAATTTTGACGTGTGGGGCTTTTGACGTGTGGGGGATTTTGACGTGTGGGGGATTTTGACGTGTGGGGATTTTGACGTGTGCGGAATTTTGACGCTGAATGTGCGTTGATTTAAAAAACACAATCTGCGTGAAATGACGTATGGAGAAAAATGGACCGTTCTCAACCAGAGTCAGATCAAATAACTTCAAGGCACTAGGTAATCAGGCACTACCGTTAAAGCTTTCATAGCTATTACGTTTCCCCTTCCTCGCTAGCCGATGGAAATACTGTTCTGAACCCATCACACGGTCATGAATGAGAACTCTGCCTACCTCCCCCGTGAATTCTACAACTATTTGTGACGGTAGTCTACATCTACCCCAGGGCTAACGCGGAACACAGACACTGGATGTAATTTCACCCGACGCTCCTAAGTTTATCGTTGTTGATTTTAACCAGTGTGTTCTAAAGAGAGCCCCGCCCACCTACTGTCAGTACTTCACGTGCGCCACACGTTTTCAGAGGACCCTTGACCTCTGCTATGGCACAGTTCCCAGCGTATACAAGTCTTTCGCCAAACCCACAATAGGTGACTCAGATCACAATAGAGTACATTTAGTGCCTATTTACACACGTCTGCTTATACGGGTCAAAACCCTGCAGATAGAGATTGAGGTCTGGAACACGGATAGCATTGCTACACTCCAGGGCTGTGTAGACTGTACACGCTGGGATATGTTCCGTCAGTCTTGTGAGAGTCTGGATGTGTTGACAGATGTGGTGACAAGTTATCTCTCTTTTTGTGTCGATACAGTTGTACCTGTTAGGAAGTGCAAGGTGCATGCCAACAACAAACCTTTGATCTCAAAAAGTGTTTAGCAAGCTCTTAATGACAAGAAAAGGGCTTACTTTGAGTCTGGTACTGCAGAGAGAAAAACAGATTCAGAGAGTTGTGCGGTCTGAAATACGCAAAGATAAGGATATTTACAACAACAAAAAAATAGAAACGAAATTTAAGACAGGAGATTTGAGAGCTACTTGGCAGGGTATGAAAACAATGACTCACAGAGTAAGAGCGGAACCTCCACTCGATCGACGCCTTTAGTTGGTAATAACGTTGGTGACTTTGCGGAGGAATTGAATACATTTTACTGTCGTTTGACACCCGTCACTTTAGTTCTGTGATCGATAACATCAAAGCTTCCTCAGGGTCAGATAAACCATCCAAATCAGCAAGGAGGATGTGTACAAGGTTTTTGAGCGTACAAACACAAGGACGAGTGCTGGCCCTGATGGCATCTCTGGCCACGTTTTGAGACACTGTGCCTCGCAGCTCTGTGACATCTTCCATACCATCTTTCAAGCCTCTCTCGAACTGCAAAGGGTTCCCACCATGTCAAAAATATCCATAATTGTCCCAATTCCTAAAAAGACCCGCCCTTCTGTACTTAACGAATTTCGGCCTATTGCGTTGACATCTCTCGTGATGAAAACCTTTGAAAAATGAGTCAAATCTGACCTCATGAACTGTACATGTACAGCGCATTGATTGGACCCCATGCAGTTTGCATACAGGCCTGGAGAAGGGGTCGAGGATCCACGTTAATGCTCTCGAGCCTTATCCACACTCACCTTGAGAAGGGAAAAACTCAAGCTAAAATTTTATTTTTGGATCTGAGTGCCGCGATTAACACGCTCCAGCCACACTTGCTCTTCAGGAAACTTACCAATGATTTTAATCTGAGTAACAGTGTGGCCTTGTGGATCCTAGACTTCCTCGTGTGTAGACCGCAAACAGTGCGGGTAAACTGGACGTTGTCTACTGTTAACTCTGTTTCTACAGGCTCACCGCAAGGCTGTGTGCTTTCACCACTCTTGTTTATATTGTACACAGATGACTGCAGCAGTGCACACAGTGACAGGCATTTGATTAAGTTCTCAGACGATTCTGCTCTGCTGAACCTGCTTTATGATGACGAAAGCAGTCACGGTCCAGTCGCACAAGATTTTGTGGACTGGTGCCGCGACTTCTTTCTGTGTATCAATGCTTCAAAAACAAGAGATATGTGCATAGATTTCAGGAAAACCCTCAAACGCAGTCATACACAGTCATTTTTGATGAAATAGTGGAAAAGGTGACCGAGTACAAATACATCGGAACCCCATTGATGACAAACTTATATGGGACATTTAGTGTGATGTTTTGCACAAGAAAGGCCAACAGGTGGGGGCCCCAGGGGACGAGTTGCGTTGGTGGTGCGGGTAGTGGGGAACTCTTACAGCGCCTCCCCCGGGACCACCCTAGTCTAGGGCCTCTTGGCCGTCGCGAGGCACCCTCGTGTGTAATCCCTCCGGGCTAGCATAGCATCCCTCTATCCCAAGACCGCCCGTGCGTGGTCCCTGGCCACGTCCTCTCCGAGGTGACCCCAAAAACTGGGCAGCACGAGCCCCCAGGCTAAACACGGCGGATCTAGAGGAGAGAACCTCGAAATTAATCATTGTCCTGCTGCCTTGCAGGTCTGGCCGCTTGACTGCGGAAAGGCTAAGGGAGGAAAACCCTGAAATCAAAACCCCCGTGTCTCCGGGGAAGGTTTTTGAACCTGAGACTAGGACAAGGACAGTCTAATATAAAACCTACGACCCGAGGACCTCGATGCCATCGTCCCAGCGTGCTAGGCCATGGCAGACGAACCAAGGGTTTAAAGGGTGGGACCAGTACTGCGCACACTGCACTCCACCAAAAAGCTCCACCGCGCAGGCTTTAGGAAACCTTTAGGAAACCATTGATGACAAACTTATATGGGACATTCAGTGTGATGTTTTGCACAAGAAAGGCCAACAGCGCCTGTATGTCTTTTGAGGAAGCTGCGCAAGTTTAATGTTGACAACTCTGTTTTAACTCTCTTTTATCAATCAACGTGTACTCACCTTCTCATGTGTCTGTTGGTTTGGGAACATGAGCCTAAAAGATAGGACTAAGCTCCATCGCATTATCATCAGTAGCAAGATAACTGGTGTTCAGCAGTTCTGCCTTTCTTCTTCGTATGAGAAGTAGGTGCTTAACAATGCCTTCCACATTGTATCTGATGATACCCATATTTTATCCGAAAAATATGCCTTGTTGCCTTCCTCCAGGTGTATTACCTGTTCCTGCCCACACTGCCTTTGCCTCTCTTCAGTCTTCTCCAGCTGTATACGCCCTCAAGACAGAATTTGCGCTCTGCTGCCGACTCTCGAGTTTTACGTATCCCTCTTGTCAAAACAAAGTCGTTTGGTGAGAGGTCATTCAGGTACCAGAGCCCAGTTGTTTGGAATGACCTCCCACGCGAACTGAGATACGTGGATTCGAGAGAGGCATTCAAGCGAGCCCTAAGCATTCAAGCGAGCCCTAAAGACCCATATTTTTTTCTGTCTGCTACGAATGACTTTGTCACAGAACTGCCATGTTGAAGTCATCTCTATTAGAAGTAGTGTGTGTGTGTGTGTGTGTGTGTGTGTGTGTGTGTGTGTGTGTGTGTGTGTGTGTGTGTGTGTGTGTGTGCGCGCGCGCGCTTGTGTGAATGCGAGTATGAGTCCATAAGCGTAGCACTTTTGAATGTTGACTTTATAGCTTGTTTACAGAATGCGTCGTATTTTGTTTTAGTACTTTTTGTAAATTGCGTTTTTGTAATTAGTTACTTTTGTACAATTAGTTTTTGTTAAGCGCCTAGAGCTCTAATCTGAGGTTAGGCGCTATACAAGTACTCATTATTGTTATAATAATAATAATAATAATAATAATAATAATAATAATAATAATAATAATAATAATAATAATAATAATAATAATAATAATAATAATAATAATAATAATAATAATTATTATTATTATTATTATTATTATTATTATTATACTGAACTGTGAAGTGCAAAAGAAAACGCAGACGTCATTCTTTTATGCTATCATCTATCCGTCTCCTAAATGATGCTATGGCATAGACCTCTAGTCATGGCATAGACCTCTAGTCATGGCATAGACCTCTAGTCATGGCATAGACCTCTAGTCATGGCATAGACCTCTAGTCATGGCATAGACCTCTAGTCATGGCATAGACCTCTAGTCATGGCATAGACCTCTAGTCATGGCATAGACCTCTAGTCATGGCATAGACCTCTAGTCATGGCATAGACCTCTAGTCATGGCATAGACCTCTAGTCATGGCATCATTTAAAGGACGGTCAAAATGTCAGCCTCAGGTCTATGCATTTGCACTATCATGTGATACGCAAGTGTGTGTGTGTGGGTTGTTTGCCGCGTGTGTGCGTGCGTGTGTGTTGTGCGCGTGGTATAAGGTAGTGTCGTCTCAGTTAATTTTTAAAAACGTTTTCTATCTAGGTGGATATTAACATTACAGATGGTTGTGATGTTATACACGTGCACATACTCACTGTCATCGGTCGGTGTGTTCTAGTCAGTCAAATGTATTTATTTGTTTTATGTTCACACTTGTTGTTTTTACAACTGCTTTACAAAAATTCTGCTGCAAACAAATTTCCCATCTTGGGACAATAAAGATATTCGTATTTGTATTAGGAAATCGGGAATAAATGATTACTGCAAGACATAGATCCTCATGCGCCCTCGCAAATGCGGGGGCTCATGAGGATCTATGTCTCTATCAGTTGGGCGGCGTTTGACGTGTTCCAGCATCGCAGACGTCAATGGACCCCTGATGTGAATTTTACTCACGTTGTTCTTGGGTATTTAAATGTTCGCGAACATCTCTTAAATGTCTAAAGCGTGCGCATGCGTGCGCGAGTTGTGAGTGCGCGCTTAGAGTTGTAATTATTATAAGATAAGCGCATTATAAATACCGTAATTATTATTATTATTATTATTATTATTATTATTATTATTATTATTATTATTATTATCTCACGGCGGGGAGGGGGGAGGGGGGGGGAGCGAGGGGAGGGGGAGGGGGAAGGGGAAGAGGTAGAGAGAAGGGAAGGATGGGGGTGGGAAAGAGAGAAAGGATACGGGGTTGGGGGGGGGGGGTGTAGAGAAGAAGGCGAGGGGGAGAGAGACATTATTTATGCTGTACCGTCCATAGCACCGACTCTGCAGGGTGACCCATGTCCTCAGATGCTCCGCACGTGAGCCTCACGTGCCACAGTCCAGCGTTTGGGCCGTCAGTCAACAGTACAGCTCGAGAAGCTAGCTTCACTTGAAGAGCTTCGCCAACTATCCTCGGGCTTGCTAAACACAGACGGCAGTTAAAAAAAGAATGATGTAGGCGGTAACAATACTAGTCGTATCCCAGTCAGCAATGGGTCCTGGGACCCACATCTGCCGTGTCCGGGAGGTTACGGTCCTTCGGCTGACGTCAGCCGTAGTGGACCCGCGCACCACTTCAGTCAACGTCGACTCGTTGGTCCTTTGCTTATTGGGTGATTAACCCGCACATAGCTGAGCCCTGGACAACGACCGTCGACATTGGCTCGACGAACCCGTCTTTACTGGGTTGATACTAGCCAAGTGTAACCATTCAAGTCCTTATACACTCCAACATGAAACACATTTGACCATGAAGTTCAAGGGTTGTGACAAGACGGCTTGGCGCTCAGAGGCGCCAAGCTGTCCTGGCACCATCCTCCAACTATCATGGTCAATACATCGCCTTAACTGTGATGATGCTTTCACAGGACAACTCACTAATATGAACAGGAAGGGCAAAGCCCATATGGCTCACGTGTATCGATCGATCCACACATGTCTGACATAACGTTTCTTGTCAAAATATGGCTATTTTTTTACGTAATTTCTGAGCTTTTGTGACCCTTGACCTTTCCGAGGGTTCATCCAAAATAGTATCAATAGATAGGTATTACCATCAGATATCTCTGTAGCAAAATTGGGTTTGAAGTTGTGAATAGTATTTGCAAAAAAAACATTTTTTTGGGGTAAAAATATGGTCGTTTTGGACCTATTTCTTGACCTCTTGTGACCCTTGACCTTTCCGAGGGATCAACCAAATTAGTGTGCATTTAAAGGTCTTACCATCAGGTATCTTTGTACCAAGTTTGGGTTTGAATTTGTGAATAGTATTTCAGAAAAATAAATTATGTCCCAAAATAGCTATTTTTCATCTATTTCTGAGCCGCTGTGACCTTGACCTTTGTGAGAGTTCACTGAAATTGGCGCTCCCGCCTATCTCTCCAACTTACTTCACCCCGACACTCCTCCCCGCTCCCTCCGCGCGAGTTGTGAGTGCGCGATTAGAGTTATAATTATTATAAGATTATCGCATTATAAATACCGTAATTATTATTATTATTATTAAACGAATTCCATACAGAGCCTTGTAGCTGTTTCAGCATTTGACCTATTCACCACCGAAACAAAACTAACACGATCCAACTATAAGAGACGTAGATAATCATGAGATATTTCCAGCATTTCCAGCGGCTGGCGAGGAAAGGGAGACGTAATAATCACGACGGGGGGTTCATGAGGATCTGTGCCTAATTTTGCTGACACCGCTTTTTGTCCACGTTCCGGAGACGGCCGAGGCTGTGAGGTGCTGAGTTAACAGTGATTACAGAAACACTATCTGCGGTCACCGACAGGAAAGGGGTTAAGGCGTCAAGTCCAGCCAATACAACAGAAAATAAGAAGAACTATGATAGTTCAAGTGTGGTGCCAGAATAGCTTGGCGCCTGAAGGCGCCGAGCTATTCTGGCACCACCCTTGAACTATCCTGGTATGTCTACATCCTGCATTGGTGAAATTGTCATTGAAGAACCCAACGGAGAAAGAAACACGCTTAGAAATGACAGTCACCACAACATTTATTAATATTGCGGGTAGGCCTAAATAACCTTTTTCAGGCAAACAAACAAATATAGAGATCAGTCCCTACTTATCTTCTTTATCGCAGAAGGAGTGAGGCAACTGAAGGATGTGACGTCAAATAACAGAACAACAAAAGTGCGTAAAAAAAAGAAGTAAAATAAAAATGACGTCAACTAAAAACTCCTGAGAGAGGGACTGAAAGTGATCACGAGCTACAAGGACAGTGTGTGTAAGTTCGCGCGTGCGCGAGCAAGTGTGAGAATAACGTCAAAATTTGGGACTGTGACCATTTTTCTTCTCAGCGTGTGAAACTGTGCGCAAACTTTGTAACAAAGGAGCACGCTTGGCGAGATAAAGTATAGACGCTGCATTGCATCCGAAAGTGGGTTTTGGGAACAGATTATGACACTGGGCGAAATTGCCATCAATAGCCCGGAAATAGGCGGGGAACCTTCTTGCTTCCTAATGGCCAAATCTGTACTCCAGGGCGGGAGACTGAGAGTGTTAGTGATACAATGAATTACCATCCAGTGTCAAGTTGCTCACATTATTCTGTACTTTATGAAATGCGTAACCAGTGTGCGTTACCAGTGTTAAACAAAATTGGCTGTATTCATTCTTATTTTTAATTTTGTTGAATTGTCTTACCTTGTTATTATGTTCGTTGCTTATTTATATAATGATAACATGATGATGATCATCATCATCATAATCATGTTCATGATGATCATCATCATAATCATGTTCATGACCGTCATCTGCATCATAATCATGTTCATGATCATCATCATCATAATAATCATGTTCATGATCATCATCATAATAATCATGTTCATTATCATCATCATCATCATAATCATGTTCATGATCATCATCATCATAATCATGTTCATGACCGTCATCTGCATCATAATCATGTTCATGATCATCATCATCATAATAATCATGTTCATGATCATCATCATAATAATCATGTTCATGATCATCATAATAATAATCATGTTCATTATCATCATCATCATCATCATCATAATCATGTTCATGATCATCATCATAATCATCATAATAATGTAAAAAATATAATAAATATAATAAATAAATAATAAAATAAAATAAAATAAATAAATAAATAAATAATAAATAAATAAATATTACACGACATGCACACACAGCATCGTATCTCCTCCTGTCCTCTCCCAGGGAGCAGCGTGGATTGCTCAGGTGGTACAGCGTTCGACTCGTGTTCGAAAGGTCAGGGGTTTGAACCCAGCTAGGGTGAACATTTGTTCAGACCATTTTCAATGCCCCGGGTCTTTGAAATCATCTTTATTTTGGACAAAGGGAGTTAAGCCCTGAACGTTTAACGTGTTCCTTCTCTTCTCGCGTACAGTGAGCAGACTGTTGATCTTATGATTACACACGGGTATTCGCAAAGATTGTGCGTACGCAGCTGCGTTGGGCACGTACGCAGCTGAGCACGCAAAATCTTTGCGAATACTCTGCACGTCCTCCGCATGGGTGAGACGATCATTCCAAGACACCTGCTGCACGGTGAATTGGCAAACAGCAGAGGCAGCCAGTGACGCCCAAAGACGAAGGACATGGACGACCTCAAAACGAGCGTCAAACGAGCGAGACTCCAGCCTCACCAGCTGGGTTCTGCTGCTGAAGACAGACGAGTTGGCGTGCCCTGACCAGAGCACCTCAGAAATCTTTGAAGAAAACCGCGGTGAACGTCTTGCAAGCTGCTCGGGTGAGGTGACACAGACCTTCATCACTCCCATCCCGATCCCATGTCATTCTATGCCAATAGTGGGCATTCAGCCTTCAACCCAGAGCCACACTCGGGTCAGTGCACAGAGGCCGGCACATTAAGAAGGTCTTCATCGACATCAGGACAAGCCCAAGAACGTAACGATTGGCAGCGTAATGACTTGAGCCCTCTAACATTCTACAGGCAACCTGGCTTGTGTTTTTAATTTTAACCACTTCGCTGTCGGTGACGACGAATTTCGCGTCTGAAACGACGGCACGCTGACCGACATTTACGTTCAGACCACAGATGTAAATGGGAGGGAAAAAGCGTAAGGAGCATAGGCTAACAAGAGACATAAACCCTCATGAGACCCCGCGACAGCAAGGGCTCATGAGGGTTTATGTCTCTTGCAGATGGGTGGCGTTCGCTTTGCCCCGGCAATCGTGAGGTTCATTCGGGACAAAGTAAGCGTAACCCATTATCAACCAGCGGATCTTTCCAACTTAGACGGCCCGCTAATTAGGCATTACTCCTGAGCTATCGTAGTCCACCCATCTTATGTTGTTTGCAATGCAAATTAAACGGCTAAACAGGCGCCTGTGCACAGAAATGAAAGATTGACTAATGAGGTGAAACCGCCCAGTGGAATGCATTTTTGAAACAATTTAGTTTCTTTCATATTTTCTCAAAAATCGCTAATGACAAACTGCATTGCAAATGGACGGGGGAAAAAAAAAGAAACCTAAACCATTGCAAATTGCAGGATACAAACGTGCAAATGGAAATGGCGTAAAAAGTCATTATCACATTTTGCGGTCTTTACACTTTAACCCTGTAGGCGTATACAGTGTTCTGAGTGAACACATCAGTGAAACGAAACGTGTCGCAGAATCTCCAAAAATCATGATAAGGCCAAAACATTGTTCTATAAGAACATGCAAGGAACGCAACAATTGGTAGTCACTGTCACGTTAAGTTCCACGTCATTGCCATGTTGGTTCCACGTCACTGTCATGTTGGGTTCCAGCTCTCTGTCATGCTGGATTCCACGTCACTGTCATGTTGGGTTCCAGCTCTCTGTCATGCTGGGTTCCATGTCACTGTCATGTTGGGTTCCACGTCACTGTCATGTTGGGTTCCAGCTCTCTGGCATGCTGGGTTCCACGTCACTGTCATGTTGGGTTCCAGCTCTCTGGCATGCTGGGTTCCACGTCACTGTCATGTTGGGTTCCAGCTCTCTGGCATGCTGGGTTCCACGTCACTGTCATGTTGGGTTCCAGCTCTCTGGCATGTTGGGTCCCACGTCACTGTCATGTTGAGTTCCACGTCACTGTCATGTTGGTTCCAGCTCTCTGGCATGTTGGGTTCCACGTCACTGTCATATGTTGGGTTCCATGTCACTGTCGTGTTGGGTTCCACGTCACTGTCATGTTGGGTTCCACGTCACTGTCATGTTGGGTCCCACGTCACGTCACTTCAGCGCCAGCACTTCAGCACCAGAACTTCAGCGCCATACACTTCAGCGCGAGGATACTTCAGCGCCGTACACTTCAGCGCTGGGACTTTTCAGCACCGTACATTTCAGCGTGGCGAAATTTTAGCGCCGTACATTGTAGCGCCGTACATTATAGCGCTAGAGGAAGACAGAGGGAGAGAGAGAGAGAGAGAGAGAGAGAGAGAGAGAGAGAGAGAGAGAGAGAGAGAGAGAGAGAGAGAGAGAGAGAGAGAGAGAGAGAGAGAGAGAGAGAGAGTGTGTGTGTGTGTGTGTGTGTGTGTGTGTGTGTGTGTGTGTGTGTAAAAGTGTCTGCGAAACTGCAAAACTGAGTGACTAATAGGCTTGATTGAGTTTATCCCACAAAAATCTATTCTTTACACACACAGAGTTAAGTTCATTTTTCTAACAATTCGATTTTTATTGATATGTCATATAACATCCGTTGTATAAATTAAAACCTGAATGCATCATCCCACGTTCTTCCACAAAACCCGTAATGTCCATTTAAATCACTAAAATCAGTAAAATGTCATTAAATGAATTCGATTGCAATGTGCCCATAATGAATAGCTGGAGGTGCCAGTTCAAGATCACGCAGCGTCTCCTGACGTACTGGTCACGCAGGACGTGTAAGCGCAGTTGCTAAGGAACTGAATAGCTTGTCTCTGAAGACGTCAACACTAGAACATGAAAGCAAAGGCGAGTCGTTCCATTGTTTCAAGCAGCCCCCGACCTCCGTCATTGTATTGTGTAACGATCGTTTTTATCCGTTTCTGTAAGTCTTTGTACTTGCGCCTTTTGGGCGCTGGAGCCTGGCCTCCCAGTAGACGTGTGACGTCCGCCTGGACTAGTGCCTGTTCTTTCATTGAGGGCCTCTATCAGCCTCCAAAGATTGGGGTAGCACGCCCCGACCACGTTCTGAAAGGCGTGATGCCACCCTTCACAGCTGTTGTTGGACTTGGCAGCATCAGTGAGGACGCGGTCGTGCACGTTCCACATGTCAATGGAGAACATCGGCGGATGACGAGGACCACGACGGCGAGGTCTGCCAATATACGTGTCCTCAAAATAGTCGAAGATTGGTTGCCCACGTGCATCATACACCGGAGATGCAGGATCGAACACAGTTTCGAAGGCCTGTTCAACGTGCAAGGGAGGAAGGTATGCCAAGCCTGGCAGCATGCGCATCAGTTTTGCGAAGTTTTCGTCGTGTATGTAGTCACGTGAGAGACCACTGTCCTGGATGTGGCGCCACACGTTTTGAGCCAAATGAAAATGACAGCCGGTGACTTCTAAACCCTGATAAGCTTCCCTGAATGCCGAGATGGCAGCACTTTCAAAATCTGTCATCAATGTTGTGGGTGCAAGTCCTGGTCGGAGTGTCTCCAAAGCTTGGAGAAGACGGTTGTACGTGGCACGCGACTTGCTTGGGAGCAGGGCAAAAGCTACAGGAATTGTCTGTTCCAAGTAAAGAACATGAATTGTGTAGATTTGGCTGAAGATCCCAGGGGCAGTCTTAAAGGTGCCATCAGCAAACCAGTCTCCTTGTTGACACAGCAGCTGCAGACCACCGGGTGTGGCAAAAAGGAGGATCCTGTCAGCCCCGGGGCCTGAGTCGTATGCCAAAAACGGCGTTCCATCAGATAGAACCTGTGACACACAAATAAAATGTTTTCATTCTCTGCCTTTCCTGCTCTTTTTACGCGTACGTGCGTGCGCAGACAGTCATCATCATCATCATCATCATCATCATCATCATCATCATCATCATCATCATCATCATTATCAGCAGTAGCAGCAGCAGCAGCAGCAGCAGCAGCAGCAGCAACAGCAACAACAACAACAGACAGACAGACTGACAGATTGACAGACAACACTGAGACAGACAGACAGACAGGATCTTGCGGGATGTCGCCAACAACAAAAACAACAACAACAACAACAACATCGACGACGACAACGACACGAACAACATACAGGCAGACACACAGAAAGAAAAGGCGGACAAACAGACAGGCAGACACACAGACAGGTAGGCAGGCAGACAGACAGACAGACAGACAGACAGACGGACAGACAGATAGGCAGACAGACAGACCGACACACACATCAAAGTTTCACCTTAAGATCTTGCGGGATGCCGCCAAGGTCTGCTAGTTTGGTTGGCAGTCGTNCTGCCGCTGGATGGTCCGAACCAAACACATCTTGGAAGGGAGACTCACAATCGTTGTTTCTGAAAGGCCTTCCTGCGTGTCAGCCAGTATTTGCCTCGTACTGTCTCTTGTATTGCGGGCCTGGTCTTTCATGCGACTAACTGCAATTGCGGCCGCGATTTTGGGCTGGTTTGGGGCTTGAGACAGGTGCTCCCCCACCTCCTGCACCACTGCCCCATCTCTCATGTGCAGTCTGGCCTTACATGTACCATTGTCACATCGCCAAAAAGACAATTCTGGATCTTTTGTACTGTTCTTATCGAAGCGGAAGGAGTAGCCATTGTAGCTAAACTTTTCTTTTCTCCGTATGCTTAGGTAGGACTCTGCAATCTCTGCCATGTTTACATGGCAAAGAACGTCAGGAGTAATGAACAGAAAAATAACCCGATTTCAACTCAACTCCGTCTGAATATCAATCACACCACTCACAACACCTCTCTCTATGAATATAACTCAAACCACTCCTTCAGACCTGATCTGTAACTCACGAAGTGATCTCTCTCTCTCTCTCTCTCTCTCTCTCTCTCTCTCTCTCTCTCTCTCTCTCTCTCTCTCTCTCTCGCTCTCTCTCTCTGACGCTCTCTCTCTCTTTCTCTCTCTCTCTCTCTCTGACGCCAATAGTTTTACCCCCTCCCTCATGGCGCTGAGATGTACGGCGCTGAAGTCTACCGGCGCTAAAGTGTACGGCGCTGACATCCCCCCGTGCTGAAATGTACGGAGCTAAAAAGTACGGTGCTGAAAAGACGCCGCGCTGAAATGGTGGCGCTGAAAGGTATGGAGCTGTAGTGCTGGCGCTAAAGTGACGTGTCACCCACGTCACTGTCATGTTGGGTTCCACGTCACTGTCATGTTGGGTTCCACGTCACTGTCATGTTGGGTTCCACGTCACTGTCATATTGGGTTCCACGTCACTATCATGTTCGGTTCCAGCTCTCTGGCATGCTGGGGTCTACGTCACTGTCATGTTGGGTTCCAGCTCTCTGGCATGCTGGGTTCCACGTCACTGTCATGTTGGGTTCCAGCTCTCTGGCATGCTGGGCTCCACGTCAATGTCATGTTGGGTTCCAGCTCTCTGGCATGCTGGGTTCCACGTCAATGTAATGTTGGGTTCAGCTCTCTGGCATGTTGTGTTCCACGTCACTGTCATGTTAGGTTCCAGCTCTCTGGCATGTTGGGTTCCACGTCACTGTCATGTTGGGTTCCAAGTCACTGTCATGTTGGGATGAAGCTCTCTGGCATGCTGGGTTCCACGTCACTGTCATGTTGGGTTCCAGCTCTCTGGCATGCTGGGTTCCACGTCACTGTCATGTTGGGTTCCACGTCACTGTCATGTTGGGTTCCAGCTCTCTGGCATGTTGGGTTCCACGTCACTGTCATGTTGGGTTCCACGTCACTGTCATGTTGGGATCCAGCTCTCTGGCATGCTGGTTCCACGTCACTGTTATGTTGGGTTCCAGCTCTCTGGCATGCTGGGTTCCATGTCACTGTCATGTTGGGTTCCAGCTCTCTGGCATGTTGGGTTCCACGTCACTGTAATGTTGTGTTCCAGCTCTCGGGCATGCTGGGTTCCACGTCACTGTCATGTTGGGTTCCAGTTCTCTGGCATGTTGGGTCCCACGTCACTGTCATGTTGAGTTCCACATCACTGTTATGTTGGTTCCACGTCACTGTCATGTTGGGTTCCATGACACTGTCATGTTGGGTCCCACGTCACTGTCATGTTGGGTTCCACGTCACTGTCATGTTGGGTTCCAGCTCTCTGGCATGCTGGATTCCACATCACTGTCATGTTGGGTTCCAGCTCTCTGGCATGCTGGGTTCCACGTCACTGTCATGTTGGGTTCCAGCTCTCTGGCATGCTGGGTTCCACATCACTGTCATGTTGGGTTCCAGCTCTCTGGCATGCTGGCTTCCACGTCACTGTCATGTTGGGTTCCAGCTCTCTGGCATGCTGGGTCCACGTCACTGTCATGTTGGGTTCCACGTCACTGTCATGTTGGGTTTCAGCTCTCCGGCATGCTGGGTTCCACGTCACTGTCATGTTGGGTTCCAGCTCTCTGGCATGCTGGGTTCCACGTCACTGTTATGTTGAGTTCCAGCTCTCTGGCATGCTGGGTTCCACGTCACTGTCATGTTGGGTTCCAGCTCTCTGGCATGCTGGGTTCCACGTCACTGTCATGTTGGGTTCCAGCTCTCTGGCATGTTGTGTTCCACGTCACTGTCATGCTGGGTTCCACGTCACTGTCATGTTGGGTTCCAGCTCTCTGGCATGCTGGGTTCCACGTCACTGTCATGTTGGGTTCCAGCTCTCTGGCATGCTGGATTCCACGTCACTGTCAAGTTGGGTTCTATCTCTCTGGCATGCTGGGTTCCACGTCACTGTCATGTTGGGTTCAAGCTCTCTGGCATGCTGGGTTCCACGTCACTGTCATGTTGGGTTCCAGCTCTCTGGCATGTTGGGTTACACGTCACTGTCATGTTGGGTTCCAGCTCTCTGGCATGTTGGGTTCCACGTCACTGTCATGTTGGGTTCCAAGTCACTGTCATGTTGGGTTCCAGCACTCTGGCATGCTGGGTTCCACTTCACTGTCATGTTGGGTTCCAGATGTCTGGCATGCTGGGTTCCATGTCACTGTCATGTTGAGTTCTAGCTCTCTGGCATGCTGGGGTCCACGTCACTGTCATGTTGGGTTCCACGTCACTGTCATGTTGGGTCCAGCTCTGTGGCACGCTGGGTTCCACTTCACTGTAATGTTGGGTTCCAGCTCTCGGGCGTGTTGGGTTCCACGTCACTGTCATGTTGGGTTCCACGTCACTGTCATGTTGGGTTCCAAATCACTGTCATGTTGGGTTCCACGTCACTGTCACGTTGGGTCCCACGTCACTGTCATGTTTGGTTTCACGTCACCGTCATGTTGGGTTCCACGTCACTGTCATGTTGGGATCCAGCTATCTGGCATGCTGGGTTCCACGTCACTGTCATATTGGGTTCCAGCTCTCTGGCATGCTGGGTTCCACGTCACTGTCATGTTGGGTTCCACGTCACTGTCATGTTTTTGGGTTCCAGCTCTCTGGCATGCTGGGTTCCACGTCACTGTCATGTTGGGTTCCAGCTCTCTGGCATGTATGGTTCCACGTCACTGTCATTTTGGTTTCCAGCTCTCTGGCATGCTGGAGTACACGTCACTGTCATGTTGTGTTCCAGCTCTCTGGCATGTTGGGTCCCACGTCACTGGCATGCTGGGTTCCACGTCACTGTCATGTTGGGTTCCAGCTCTCTGGCATGCTGGGGTCCACGTCACTGTCATGTTGGGTTCCATGTCACTGTCATGTTGGGTTCCACGTCACTGTCATGTTGGGTTCCAGCTCTCTGGCATGTTGGGTTCCACGTCACTGTCTTGTTGGGTTCCAGCTCTCTGGCATGCTGGGTCCACGTCACTGTCATGTTGGGTTCAAGCTCTCTGGCATGCTGGGTCCCACGTCACTGGCATGTTGGGTTCCAGCTCTCTAGCATGCTGGGTTCCACGTCACTTTCATGTTGGGTTCCAGCTCTCTGGCATGCTGGGTTCCACGTCACTGTCATTTTGGGTTCCAGCTCTCTGGCATGCTGGGTTCCACGTCACTGTCATGTTGGGTTCCAGCTCTCTGGCATGCTGGAGTCCACGTCACTGTCATGTTGGGTTCCAGCTCTCGGGCATGTTGGGTTCCATCTCTCTGTCATGCTGGGTTCCACGTCACTGTCATGTTGTTTTCCAGCTCTCTGGCATGCTGGGGTTCACGTCACTGTCATGTTGGCTTCCAGCTCTCTGGCATGCTGGGTTCCACGTCACTGTCATGTTATTTTCCACGTTACTGTCATGTTGGGTTCCAGCTCTCTGGCATGCTGGGTTCCACGTCATTGTCATGTTGGGTTCCAGCTCTCTGGCATGCTGGGTTCCACGTCACTGTCATGTTTGGTCCCAGCTCTCTGGCATGCTGGAGTCCACGTCACTGTCATGTTGGGTTCCAGCTGTCTGGCATGTTGGGTCCCACATCACTGGCATGCTGGGTTCCACGTCACTGTCATGTTGGGTTCCAGCTCTCTGGCATGCTGGGGTCCACGTCACTGTCATGTTGGGTTCCACGTCACTGTCATGTTGTGCTCCCGTCACTGTCATGTTGGGTTCCAGCTCTCTGGCATGTTGGGTTCCACGTCACTGTCATGTTGGTTGCCAGCTCTCTGACATGCTGGGGTCCACGTCACTGTCATGTTGGGTTCCAGCTCTCTGGCATGTTGGGTCCCACGTCACTGGCATGCTGGGTTCAACGTCACTGTCATGTTGGGTTCCAGCTCTCTGGCATGCTGGGTTCCACGTCACTGTCATGTTGTGTTCCAGCTCTCTGGCATGCTGGAGTCCACGACACTGTCATGTTGGGTTCCAGCTCTCTGGCATGTTGAGTTCCATCTCTCTGTCATGCTGGGTTCCACGTCTCTGTCATGTTTGGTTCCAGCTCTCTGGCATGCTGGGGTCCACGTCACTGTCATGTTGGGTTCCAGATCTCTGGCATGCTGGGGTCCACGGCACTGTCATGTTGGGTTCCAGCTCTCTGGCATGCTGGGTTTCACGTCACTGTCATGTTGGGATCCACGTCACTGTCATGTTGGGTTCCAGCTCTCTGGCATGTTGGGTCCCACGTCACTGGCATGCTGGGTTCCACGTCACTGTCATGTTGGTTGGCAGTCGTGGGTGCTGTTGTTCTTTTTGCCGCTGCCGCTGGATGGTCCGAACCAAACACATCTTGGAAGGGAGACTCACAATCGTTGTTTCTGAAAGGCCTTCCTGCGTGTCAGCCAGTATTTGCCTCGTACTGTCTCTTGTATTGCGGGCCTGGTCTTTCATGCGACTAACTGCAATTGCGGCCGCGATTTTGGGCTGGTTTGGGGCTTGAGACAGGTGCTCCCCCACCTCCTGCACCACTGCCCCATCTCTCATGTGCAGTCTGGCCTTACATGTACCATTGTCACATCGCCAAAAAGACAATTCTGGATCTTTTGTACTGTTCTTATCGAAGCGGAAGGAGTAGCAATTGTAGCTAAACTTTTCTTTTCTCCGTATGCTTAGGTAAGACTCTGCAATCTCTGCCATGTTTACACGGCAAAGAACGTCAGGAGTAATGAACAGAAAAATAACCCGATTTCAACTCAACTCCGTCTGAATATCAATCACACCACTCACAACACCTCCCTCTCTGAATATAACTCAAACCACTCCTTCAGACCTGATCTGTAACTCACGAAGTGATCTCTCTCTCTCTCTCTCTCTCTCTCTCTCTCTCTCTCTCTCTCTCTCTCTCTCTCTCTCGCTCTCTCTCTCTGACGCTCTCTCTCTCTTTCTCTCTCTCTCTCTCTCTGACGTCAATAGTTTTCCCCCTCCCTCATGGCGCTGAGATGTACGGCGCTGAAGTCTCGCGGCGCTAAAGTGTACGGCGCTGACATCCCCCCCCCGTGCTGAAATGTACGGCGCTAAAAAGTACGGTGCTGAAAAGACGCCCCGCTGAAATGGTGGCGCTGAAAGGTATGGAGCTGTAGTGCTGGCGCTAAAGTGACGTGTCACCCACGTCACTGTCATGTTGGGTTCCACGTCACTGTCATGTTGGGTTCCACGTCACTGTCATGTTGGGTTCCACGTCACTGTCATGTTGGGTTCCACGTCACTATCATGTTGGGTTCCAGCTCTCTGGCATGCTGGGGTCTACGTCACTGTCATGTTGGGTTCCAGCTCTCTGGCATGCTGGGTTCCACGTCACTGTCATGTTGGGTTCCAGCTCTCTGGCATGCTGGGCTCCACGTCACTGTCATGTTGGGTTCCAGCTCTCTGGCATGCTGGGTTCCACGTCAATGTCATGTTGGGTTCAGCTCTCTGGCATGTTGTGTTCCACGTCACTGTCATGTTAGGTTTCAGCTCTCTGGCATGTTGGGTTCCACGTCACTGTCATGTTGGGTTCCAAGTCACTGTCAAGTTGGGATGAAGCTCTCTGGCATGCTCTATTCCACGTCACTGTCATGTTGGGTTCCAGCTCTCTGGCATGCTGGGTTCCACGTCACTGTCATGTTGGGTTCCACGTCACTGTCATGTTGGGTTCCAGCTCTCTGGCATGTTGGATTCCACGTCACTGTCATGTTGGGTTCCACGTCACTGTCATGTTGGGATCCAGCTCTCTGGCATGCTGGTTCCACGTCACTGTTATGTTGGGTTCCAGCTCTCTGGCATGCTGGGTTCCATGTCACTGTCATGTTGGGTTCCAGCTCTCTGGCATGTTGGGTTCCACGTCACTGTCATGTTGGGTTCCACGTCACTGTCATGTTGGGTTCCACGTCACTGTCATGTTGGGTTCCACGTCACTGTCATGTTGGGTTCCATGTCACTGTCATGTTGGGTCCCACGTCACTGTCATGTTGGGTTCCAGGTCACTGTCATGTTGGGTTCCACGTCACTGTCATGTTGGGGTCCAGCTCTCTGGCATGCTGGGTTCCACGTTACTGTCATGTTGGGTTCCAGCTCTCTGGCATGCTGGGTTCCATGTCACTGTCATGTTGTGTTCCAGCTCTCGGGCATGCTGGGTTCCACGTCACTGTCATGTTGGGTTCCAGTTCTCTGGCATGTTGGGTCCCACGTCACTGTCATGTTGAGTTCCACATCACTGTTATGTTGGTTCCACGTCACTGTCATGTTGGGTTCCACGTCACTGTCATGTTGGGTCCCACGTCACTGTCATGTTGGGTTCCACGTCACTGTCATGTTGGGTTCCACGTCACTGTCATGTTGGGTTCCAGCTCTCTGGCATGCTGGATTCCACATCACTGTCATGTTGGGTTCCAGCTCTCTGGCATGCTGGGTTCCACGTCACTGTCATGTTGGGTTCCAGCTCTCTGGCATGCTGGGTTCCACATCACTGTCATGTTGGGTTCCAGCTCTCTGGCATGCTGGCTTCCACGTCACTGTCATGTTGGGTTCCAGCTCTCTGGCATGCTGGGTCCACGTCACTGTCATGTTGGGTTCCACGTCACTGTCATGTTGGGTTTCAGCTCTCTGGCATGCTGGGTTCCACGTCACTGTCATGTTGGGTTCCAGCTCTCTGGCATGCTGGGTTCCACGTCACTGTTATGTTGAGTTCCAGCTCTCTGGCATGCTGGGTTCCACGTCACTGTCATGTTGGGTTCCAGCTCTCTGGCATGCTGGGTTCCACGTCACTGTCATGTTGGGTTCCAGCTCTCTGGCATGTTGTGTTCCACGTCACTGTCATGCTGGGTTCCACGTCACTGTCATGTTGGGTTCCAGCTCTCTGGCATGCTGGGTTCCACGTCACTGTCATGTTGGGTACCAGCTCTCTGGCATGCTGGATTCCACGTCACTGTCAAGTTGGGTTCTATCTCTCTGGCATGCTGGGTTCCACGTCACTGTCATGTTGGGTTCCAGCTCTCTGGCATGCTGGGTTCCACGTCACTGTCATGTTGGGTTTCAGCTCTCTGGCATGTTGGGTTCCACGTCACTGTCATGTTGGGTTCCAGCTCTCTGGCATGTTGGGTTCCACGTCACTGTCATGTTGGGTTCCAAGACACTGTCATGTTGGGTTCCAGCTCTCTGGCATGCTGGGTTCCACATCACTGTCATGTTGGGTTCCAGATGTCTGGCATGCTGGGTTCCACGTCACTGTCATGTTGGGTTCCAGCTCTCTGGCATGCTGGGGTCCACGTCACTGTCATGTTGGGTTCCACGTCACTGTCATGTTGGGTCCAGCTCTCTGGCACGCTGGGTTCCACTTCACTGTCATGTTGGGTTCCAGCTCTCGGGCATGTTGGGTTCCACGTCACTGTCATGTTGGGTTCCACGTCACTGTCATGTTGGGTTCCACGTCACTGTCATGTTGGGTTCCACGTCACTGTCATGTTGGGTCCCACGTCACTGTCATGTTTGGTTCCACGTCACCGTCATGTTGGGTTCCACGTCACTGTCATGTTGGGATCCAGCTATCTGGCATGCTGGGTTCCACGTCACTGTCATGTTGGGTTCCAGCTCTCTGGCATGCTGGGTTTGACGTCACTGTCATGTTGGGTTCCACGTCACTGTCATGTTTTTGGGTTCCAGCTCTCTGGCATGCTGGGTTCCACGTCACTGTCATGTTGGGTTCCAGCTCTCTGGCATGTATGGTTCCACGTCACTGTCATTTTGGTTTCCAGCTCTCTGGCATGCTGGAGTACACGTCACTGTCATGTTGGGTTCCAGCTCTCTGGCATGTTGGGTCCCACGTCACTGGCATGCTGGGTTCCATGTCACTGTCATGTTGGGTTCCAGCTCTCTGGCATGCTGGGGTCCACGTCACTGTCATGTTGGGTTCCATGTCACTGTCATGTTGGGTTCCACGTCACTGTCATGTTGGGTTCCAGCTCTCTGGCATGTTGGGTTCCACGTCACTGTCTTGTTGGGTTCCAGCTCTCTGGCATGCTGGGTCCACGTCACTGTCATGTTGGGTTCAAGCTCTCTGGCATGCTGGGTCCCACGTCACTGGCATGTTGGGTTCCAGCTCTCTAGCATGCTGGGTTCCACGTCACTTTCATGTTGGGTTCCAGCTCTCTGGCATGCTGGGTTCCACGTCACTGTCATTTTGGGTTCCAGCTCTCTGGCATGCTGGGTTCCACGTCACTGTCATGTTGGGTTCCAGCTCTCTGGCATGCTGGAGTCCACGTCACTGTCATGTTGGGTTCCAGCTCTCGGGCATGTTGGGTTCCATCTCTCTGTCATGCTGGGTTCCACGTCACTGTCATGTTGTTTTCCAGCTCTCTGGCATGCTGGGGTTCACGTCACTGTCATGTTGGCTTCCAGCTCTCTGGCATGCTGGGTTCCACGTCACTGTCATGTTATTTTCCACGTTACTGTCATGTTGGGTTCCAGCTCTCTGGCATGCTGGGTTCCACGTCATTGTCATGTTGGGTTCCAGCTCTCTGGCATGCTGGGTTCCACGTCACTGTCATGTTTGGTCCCAGCTCTCTGGCATGCTGGAGTCCACGTCACTGTCATGTTGGGTTCCAGCTGTCTGGCATGTTGGGTCCCACATCACTGGCATGCTGGGTTCCACGTCACTGTCATGTTGGGTTCCAGCTCTCTGGCATGCTGGGGTCCACGTCACTGTCATGTTGGGTTCCACGTCACTGTCATGTTGTGCTCCCGTCACTGTCATGTTGGGTTCCAGCTCTCTGGCATGTTGGGTTCCACGTCACTGTCATGTTGGTTGCCAGCTCTCTGACATGCTGGGGTCCACGTCACTGTCATGTTGGGTTCCAGCTCTCTGGCATGTTGGGTCCCACGTCACTGGCATGCTGGGTTCAACGTCACTGTCATGTTGGGTTCCAGCTCTCTGGCATGCTGGGTTCCACGTCACTGTCATGTTGTGTTCCAGCTCTCTGGCATGCTGGAGTCCACGACACTGTCATGTTGGGTTCCAGCTCTCTGGCATGTTGAGTTCCATCTCTCTGTCATGCTGGGTTCCACGTCTCTGTCATGTTTGGTTCCAGCTCTCTGGCATGCTGGGGTCCACGTCACTGTCATGTTGGGTTCCAGATCTCTGGCATGCTGGGGTCCACGGCACTGTCATGTTGGGTTCCAGCTCTCTGGCATGCTGGGTTTCACGTCACTGTCATGTTGGGATCCACGTCACTGTCATGTTGGGTTCCAGCTCTCTGGCATGTTGGGTCCCACGTCACTGGCATGCTGGGTTCCACGTCACTGTCATGTTGGTTGCCAGTCGTGGGTGCTGTTGTTCTTTTTGCCGCTGCCGCTGGATGGTCCGAACCAAACACATCTTGGAAGGGAGACTCACAATCGTTGTTTCTGAAAGGCCTTCCTGCGTGTCAGCCAGTATTTGCCTCGTACTGTCTCTTGTATTGCGGGCCTGGTCTTTCATGCGACTAACTGCAATTGCGGCCGCGATTTTGGGCTGGTTTGGGGCTTGAGACAGGTGCTCCCCCACCTCCTGCACCACTGCCCCATCTCTCATGTGCAGTCTGGCCTTACATGTACCATTGTCACATCGCCAAAAAGACAATTCTGGATCTTTTGTACTGTTCTTATCGAAGCGGAAGGAGTAGCAATTGTAGCTAAACTTTTCTTTTCTCCGTATGCTTAGGTAAGACTCTGCAATCTCTGCCATGTTTACACGGCAAAGAACGTCAGGAGTAATGAACAGAAAAATAACCCGATTTCAACTCAACTCCGTCTGAATATCAATCACACCACTCACAACACCTCCCTCTCTGAATATAACTCAAACCACTCCTTCAGACCTGATCTGTAACTCACGAAGTGATCTCTCTCTCTCTCTCTCTCTCTCTCTCTCTCTCTCTCTCTCTCTCGCTCTCTCTCTCTGACGCTCTCTCTCTCTTTCTCTCTCTCTCTCTCTCTGACGTCAATAGTTTTACCCCCTCCCTCATGGCGCTGAGATGTACGGCGCTGAAGTCTCGCGGCGCTAAAGTGTACGGCGCTGACATCACCCCCCCGTGCTGAAATGTACGGCGCTAAAAAGTACGGTGCTGAAAAGACGCCCCGCTGAAATGGTGGCGCTGAAAGGTATGGAGCTGTAGTGCTGGCGCTAAAGTGACGTGTCACCCACGTCACTGTCATGTTGGGTTCCACGTCACTGTCATGTTGGGTTCCACGTCACTGTCATGTTGGGTTCCACGTCACTGTCATGTTGGGTTCCACGTCACTATCATGTTGGGTTCCAGCTCTCTGGCATGCTGGGGTCTACGTCACTGTCATGTTGGGTTCCAGCTCTCTGGCATGCTGGGTTCCACGTCACTGTCATGTTGGGTTCCAGCTCTCTGGCATGCTGGGCTCCACGTCACTGTCATGTTGGGTTCCAGCTCTCTGGCATGCTGGGTTCCACGTCAATGTCATGTTGGGTTCAGCTCTCTGGCATGTTGTGTTCCACGTCACTGTCATGTTAGGTTTCAGCTCTCTGGCATGTTGGGTTCCACGTCACTGTCATGTTGGGTTCCAAGTCACTGTCAAGTTGGGATGAAGCTCTCTGGCATGCTCTATTCCACGTCACTGTCATGTTGGGTTCCAGCTCTCTGGCATGCTGGGTTCCACGTCACTGTCATGTTGGGTTCCACGTCACTGTCATGTTGGGTTCCAGCTCTCTGGCATGTTGGATTCCACGTCACTGTCATGTTGGGTTCCACGTCACTGTCATGTTGGGATCCAGCTCTCTGGCATGCTGGTTCCACGTCACTGTTATGTTGGGTTCCAGCTCTCTGGCATGCTGGGTTCCATGTCACTGTCATGTTGGGTTCCAGCTCTCTGGCATGTTGGGTTCCACGTCACTGTCATGTTGGGTTCCACGTCA
Organism: Semisulcospira habei; assembly: GCA_036245525.1. Lineage (NCBI taxonomy): Eukaryota > Metazoa > Mollusca > Gastropoda > Semisulcospiridae > Semisulcospira > Semisulcospira habei. The sequence continues at coordinate 215,889,579 of BTPG01000001.1, read as the reverse complement.
CTGTCATGTTGGGTTCCACGTCACTGTCATGTTGGGTTCCACGTCACTGTCATGTTGGGTTCCATGTCACTGTCATGTTGGGTCCCACGTCACTGTCATGTTGGGTTCCAGGTCACTGTCATGTTGGGTTCCACGTCACTGTCATGTTGGGGTCCAGCTCTCTGGCATGCTGGGTTCCACGTTACTGTCATGTTGGGTTCCAGCTCTCTGGCATGCTGGGTTCCATGTCACTGTCATGTTGTGTTCCAGCTCTCGGGCATGCTGGGTTCCACGTCACTGTCATGTTGGGTTCCAGTTCTCTGGCATGTTGGGTCCCACGTCACTGTCATGTTGAGTTCCACATCACTGTTATGTTGGTTCCACGTCACTGTCATGTTGGGTTCCACGTCACTGTCATGTTGGGTCCCACGTCACTGTCATGTTGGGTTCCACGTCACTGTCATGTTGGGTTCCACGTCACTGTCATGTTGGGTTCCAGCTCTCTGGCATGCTGGATTCCACATCACTGTCATGTTGGGTTCCAGCTCTCTGGCATGCTGGGTTCCACGTCACTGTCATGTTGGGTTCCAGCTCTCTGGCATGCTGGGTTCCACATCACTGTCATGTTGGGTTCCAGCTCTCTGGCATGCTGGCTTCCACGTCACTGTCATGTTGGGTTCCAGCTCTCTGGCATGCTGGGTCCACGTCACTGTCATGTTGGGTTCCACGTCACTGTCATGTTGGGTTTCAGCTCTCTGGCATGCTGGGTTCCACGTCACTGTCATGTTGGGTTCCAGCTCTCTGGCATGCTGGGTTCCACGTCACTGTTATGTTGAGTTCCAGCTCTCTGGCATGCTGGGTTCCACGTCACTGTCATGTTGGGTTCCAGCTCTCTGGCATGCTGGGTTCCACGTCACTGTCATGTTGGGTTCCAGCTCTCTGGCATGTTGTGTTCCACGTCACTGTCATGCTGGGTTCCACGTCACTGTCATGTTGGGTTCCAGCTCTCTGGCATGCTGGGTTCCACGTCACTGTCATGTTGGGTACCAGCTCTCTGGCATGCTGGATTCCACGTCACTGTCAAGTTGGGTTCTATCTCTCTGGCATGCTGGGTTCCACGTCACTGTCATGTTGGGTTCCAGCTCTCTGGCATGCTGGGTTCCACGTCACTGTCATGTTGGGTTTCAGCTCTCTGGCATGTTGGGTTCCACGTCACTGTCATGTTGGGTTCCAGCTCTCTGGCATGCTGGGTTCCACGTCACTGTCATGTTTGGTCCCAGCTCTCTGGCATGCTGGAGTCCACGTCACTGTCATGTTGGGTTCCAGCTGTCTGGCATGTTGGTTCCCACATCACTGGCATGCTGGGTTCCACGTCACTGTCATGTTGGGTTCCAGCTCTCTGGCATGCTGGGGTCCACGTCACTGTCATGTTGGGTTCCACGTCACTGTCATGTTGTGTTCCCGTCACTGTCATGTTGGGTTCCAGCTCTCTGGCATGTTGGGTTCCACGTCACTGTCATGTTGGTTGCCAGCTCTCTGACATGCTGGGGTCCACGTCACTGTCATTTTGGGTTCCAGCTCTCTGGCATGTTGGGTCCCACGTCACTGGCATGCTGGGTTCAACGTCACTGTCATGTTGGGTTCCAGCTCTCTGGCATGCTGGGTTCCACGTCACTGTCATGTTGTGTTCCAGCTCTCTGGCATGCTGGAGTCCACGACACTGTCATGTTGGGTTCCAGCTCTCTGGCATGTTGAGTTCCATCTCTCTGTCATGTTGGGTTCCACGTCTCTGTCATGTTTGGTTCCAGCTCTCTGGCATGCTGGGGTCCACGTCACTGTCATGTTGGGTTCCAGATCTCTGGCATGCTGGGGTCCACGGCACTGTCATGTTGGGTTCCAGCTCTCTGGCATGCTGGGTTCCACGTCACTGTCATGTTGGGATCCACGTCACTGTCATGTTGGGTTCCAGCTCTCTGGCATGTTGGGTCCCACGTCACTGGCATGCTGGGTTCCACGTCACTGTCATGTTGGGTTCCAGCTCTCTGGCATGCTGGGTTTCACGTCACTGTCATGTTGGGTTCCAGCTATCTGGCATGTTGGGTTCCATGTCACTGTCATGTTGGGTCCCACTTCACTGTCATGTTGGGTTCACGTCACTGTCATGCTGGGTTCCACGTCACTGTCATGTTGGGTTCCACGTCACTGTCATGTTGGGTCCTACGTCACTGTCATGTTGGGTTCCACGTCACTGTCATGTTGGGTTCCACGTCACTGTCATGTTGGGTTTCAGCTCTCTGGCATGCTGGGTTCCACGTCACTGTCATGTTGGGTTCCAGCTCTCTGGCATGCTGGGTTCCATGTCACTGTCATGTTGGGGTCCAGCTCTCTGGCATGTTGGGTTCCACGTCACTGTCATGTTGGGTTCCAGCTCTCTGGCATGCTGGGTTCCACGTCACTGTCATGTTGGGTTCCAGCTCTCTGGCATGTTGAGTTCCACGTCACTGTCATGCTGGGTTCCACGTCACTGTCATGTTGGATTCCAGCTCTCTGGCATGCTGGAGTCCACGTCACTGTCATGTTGGGTCCCACGTCACTGTCATGTTGGGTTCCACGTCACTGTCATGTTGGGTTCCACGTCACTGTCATGTTGGTTCCAGCTCTCTGGCATCCTGGAGTCCACGTCACTGTCATGTTGGGTTCCAGCTCTCTGGCATGCTGGGTTCCACGTCACTGTCATGTTGGGTTCCACGTCACTGTCATGTTGGGTTCCAGCTTTCTGGCATGCTGGGTTCCACGTCACTGTCATGTTGGGTTCCAGCTCTCTGGCATGCTGGGTTCCACGTCACTGTCATGTTGGGTTCCACGTCACTGTCATGTTGGGTTCCAGCTCTCTGGCATGCTGGGTTCCACGTCACTGTCATGTTGGGTTCCACGTCACTGGCATGCTGGGTTCCATGTCACTGTCATGTTGGGTTCCACGTCACTGTCATGTTTGGTTCCACGTGACTGTCATGTTGGGTTCTACGTCACTGTCATGTTGGGTTCCAGCTCTCTGGCATGCTGGGTTCCACGTCACTGTCATGCTGGGTTCCACGTCACTGTCATGTTGGGTTCCAGCTCTCTGGCATGCTGGGTTCCACGTCAGAGTCTATCTTATGGAGCTCAGATTACTTCTTGTCAGTCTTAATCCATTCACTACCAGTGGCGCTACAATGATGTCTTCCAAATTAGGGCAGTTCAGCATTGAAACTTCCTTAGCAACCCAAGCAGCACGGATATAGTCAACAAGAGGCAAAGAACCTCATGAGCCCCTGCATCTGCGAGAGATCATGAGGTTCTTTGCCTTTTGCAGTTAGTGAGGTGGTGTCGGCAAACCAGCATATCTTTGAGGCCACAAATAATGTTTAGTAACAAGTTCTGGGTTTTTGTCACCAAATCTGATGACTTACATTTTATTTAATTTGATTTCGTTTTCCTCCGCACTGAGCAATCCCGACAAGCTGCACATCAGGCGAAAACGAATCAATCAGCCTGTAAATGTGTTAATTTTCCAGCAAGTAAATTGCTTACTTTCTAACAACAACAACAACAACAACAAAAACCAACCAGTCGTAGCCTAATAGAGAACCACATTACCATAACGTTCACAAGAAAAATGAAAACAAAGCTGATACTTTTTCTTTTACAGAAATAACCAGTATATGAATAAAAAAAGACTGTAGGGACGCCAACGCTAAATTCATTGTAATCCGACCGCGCTACCCGCACAACAAATTCCGTGCTATGAAATTGTATGCAAATGATGGTGCACTATTGATGGCTGTTCTGTAACCCATATTATTTTTCCCCGTTTGAGAACTCTTAACAAGTCAAGCTGAAAGTTATGTATCATAGTTTGCCGGCAGGTTGCGCAGAAACAAACGTCTATGAATTGATCAGCTGGAGGGGAGTGAAAATAAGGACATTAGTTCGAGATGACGTAATTATGAGTGATGGTCTGTGATTTTGGACCTTACGGCTACGCCGTAAGGTCCAAAATCACAGGCCAGCACACAGCTTTCCTCCCAAGTGACGCGTCTTTCCGCGTTATGATATGACGCACCCAGACTGTGAGATCTGTTTTGCTTCTGACGCGATTACCGTAACAAAGTCAAGGATCTCTGCGCTTTTTCTCTTTTTTTCTGCAAGACGCATAGATTCTCATCAGCCGCTTGCGGCCGCAGACGCTCTCGAAAATCCATGCCCCTTGGGTGGGTAGCATCTCCTGCAGATGTTCCTCACGCTGAGCAGGTAATGAAGGGATAAGTGCATGAGTGTCAAGAGGATTTGGGCCAACCCTTTTCCCAGCCTCTTGTCTGGGCCCGGCGAGGGACAAATCCATAGTTATTCACAAATTAGCCTTTTGCCAGCCAGGGCCAACTGTCTCCACATGTACCTCCTTCACTACTAGAGGTCGCAGATCCTGTTTCTGAAATCGTTTGTCAGTTCAGCATCGAAGAGACCACGCCGTCCAGAGAACACGGATGTCCAGCGAGAGGCATAGATCCTCATGAGCCCGAGGAATGAAAATGGATGTAGAACCTCTGGACACCCAGGGGTAATGCATGTTGACCCTTGCTGCTAGAAGAAGCTCAGAGCCACTGCATCTGAACTCATAAGACTGTATTCCCCTTCCAGATGGCATGGTCGCCGAGATACTTGCGGTGAACGAAGATGACCCTCGCGGAAATCCCGGACAAACGCTTTCACCCGGTCCAAGTCGATCATGTCACCCAAGCAAGGGGCATAGCATTCTCATGAGCCCTTGCATCTGCAGCCCTGGGCTCATGAGGATCTATGCCCCTTGCAGATATCACTGTAAGGCTGATGGACTCGCTGGGAACCAGGGTGATCCTCCCCCCAGATAAACACGTTCACTCCAAGTCGATCATGTGCGAAATTACACAATGAGGAGACGCCGGCGCTTCCGGTTAGTAACTGCGCTGGGGATTGGATAGCGTTCCGCTTGTTAGGGGCGCTTTCATTGGACGATGCAACGACGCGAGGTCAGACGATAACGCGTCGAAAGCTGGGTTATAGGAGACTGAGGGTGTGAGTGGGTGTTTGTTTGTTTGCTACTCAGGTGCCGGAGCAACGCGCCAGAATGATTGTCTCTCTAGAGTGACATCAACCCGAGATGATTTTGGCGTGACGATCTCGTCTGAGCGAGGGACGATGCACTTCAAAATAATCCTCACACCAGATCGACCTGGAGTCATTTCCAAAATGACTCCAGGTCAATCTGGCGTGAGGATCATTTTGTCGTGCTACAAAGATTTCAGTATATCGCTGATGCCAAGTAACACATTTAAAAAGGAGCCTTGATGCTGACTTGAATAAAATTTGGGTCGTCTCTCTTGGGTGCTTCTAATTCAAATCCGCGACTTGCAGTCCAAATGAATGTGGAAGAAAAATCAGGTAACCATAACAATCTTTGTCAGGCGGAGGACGTTGTTGATTGGTATGTTGTCTTTGTCTCTGCTTCAGTTCCCGCGTTACTACTCAATGCATTGCCATTGTCAACGAAGCGAGTCCACCACGCATTCTTCCTCTTTTTACAGTGTTTGAATCAATAGATTGTCTTTTGCGGAGCCCTCATTTGGGTCAAAAGAAAAAGTGTTATGCACTATTCCTCCATTGCATTGCGTCGGTAGAATTAGCCATACGAGTTTTGGTCAGGCACACCCATTTACAGCCAGTGACCACGTGTTGGTTTTCTGGAATCGTAAATTCTACGTTCAAGGAACATGATGACAAAACATGGACAGCAAGTGGTATAGATCCTCATGAGCCACCCACCACCCGGGCGCATGAGGATGGGACATGAGGATCTATGCCACTTGCAGTTGGTGGTGTTCACCTTTCCTCGAGAGTGAAAGGGTTAACAAATCAGGCAACCATTTTGCCAGTACCGTGTTGAAAAACAACCCATGGAAATGGGTCAAACAGCGATTGTGTCTGTGAACCGGAGCAGATCGTCAGACAGTTTGTGAGACCTATTGGAATGTCCAGAAACCCAGTTTTGTATCGGCAGATGTGTACTGGTGACGCGTGTCAGCCGTAAGATTCAAAATCACAGCTCTACACACATGCAAAAGATTGAAATTGTGTTTGACCTGAAACTTAGACATATTCTTCAGCACGAATAGTCATCATGAAACCTTTACCTTCTTAACTCACAATAGTCATCATGAGACCCTTACCTTATTAACTCACAATAGTCATCATGAAACCCTTACCTTATTAACTCACTATAGTCATCATGAAACCCCCACCTTATTAACTCACAATAGTCATCATGAAACCCTTACCTTATTAACTCACTATAGTCATCATGAAACCCCCACCTTATTAACTCACAATAGTCATCATGAAACCCCCACCTTATTAACTCACAATAGTCATCATGAAACCCCCACCTTATTAACTCACAATAGTCATCATGAAACCGTTACCTTATTAACTCACTATAGTCACATGAAACCCCCACCTTATTAACTCACAATAGTCATCATGAAACCCTTACCTTATTAACTCACTATAGTCATCATGAAACCCCCACCTTATTAACTCACAATAGTGATCATGAAACCCCCACCTTATTAACTCACTATATTCATCATGAAACCCCCACCTTATTAACTCACTATAGTCATCATGAAACCTTACCTTATTAACTCACAATAGTCATCATGAAACCCCCATCTTATTAACTCACTATAGTCATCATGAAACCCCCACGTTATTAACTCACAATAGTCATCATGAAACCCTTACCTTATTAACTCACAATAGTCATCATGAAACCCCCACCTTATTAACTCACAATAGTCATCATGAAACCGTTACCTTATTAACTTACTATAGTCACATGAAACCCCCACCTTATTAACTCACAATACTCATCATGAAACCCTTACCGTATTAACTCACAATAGTCATCATGAAACCCCACCTTATTAACTCACAATAGTCATCATGAAACCCCCACCTTATTAACTCACAATAGTCATCATGAAACCCTTACCTTATTAACTCACTATAGTCATCATGAAACCCCCACCTTATTAACTCACAATAGTCATCATGAAACCCTTACCTTATTAACTCACAATAGTCATCATGAAACCCCCACCTTATTAACTCACAATAGTCATCATGAAACCGTTACCTTATTAACTCACTATAGTCATCATGAAACCCCCACGTTATTAACTCACAATAGTCATCATAAAACCCTTACCTTATTAACTCGCAATAGTCATCATGAAGTCAGGCAGGGGTGTCTGCTGTCTCCGTTCCTCTTCCTACTGGCCATAGACTGGGTCATGAAGATGACCACAGAGCACAGACGAAGTGGAATACAGTGGACACTGTGGACACAGCTTGACGACCTCGATTTTGCAGACGACTTGGCATTACTGTCCCACACTCATCAACAAATGCAGGACAAGACCACGAGGCTTGCTGACATCTCGTCCCAAGTGGGCCTCACCATTCACAAACAGAAAACAAAGACAATGAGGCTGAACGCAACCAGGGAAGAACCAGTCTTGCTTGCTGGCACCCCGTTGGAGGAGGTGGAGTCCTTCACCTATCTCGGGAGCATCATAGACAAAAAAGGCGGCACTGATGCAGATGTCAGAGCACGAATCGGTAAAGCCAGAGCAGCCTTTCTCCAGTTGAAAAAAGTGTGGAGTTCCAGAGAGCTGTCACAACACACCAAAGTCCGGATTTTCAACTCCAATGTAAAAGCAGTTCTCCTATATGGAGCAGAGACATGGAGATTGACAAAAACCACAGTCAACAGAGTACAGACCTTCATGAACAGTTGCCTTAGAAGAATTTTGAAAATCCACTGGCCAGAGAAGATCAGCAACGTCAGACTCTGGGAGAGAACAGAGCAGATAACAGCAGAGAATGAAATTGGGCGAAGAAGATGGGGATGGATCGGTCACAGTCTGAGAAAGCCAGCTTCCAGTATCACTAGGCAGGCATTGTCATGGAACCCTCAGGGAAAGAGGAAAAGAGGTAGGCCGAGAAACTCCTGGCGTCGAGACCTCCAAGCAGACATCAAGAGACTGGGAACCACCTGGAGTAGAATCGAAGGAGAAGCACAGGACAGGAGTTGCTGGAGGTCTCTCGTCGACGGCCTATACCCGGGTAGGGGTGAAAGGCGTAAGTAAGTAAGTAAGTCATCATGAAACCCCCATTTATTAACTCACAATAGTCATCATGAAACCCCCACGTTATTAACTCACAATAGTCATCATGAAACCCTTACCTTATTAACTCACAATAGTCATCATGAGACCCACACCTTATTAACTCACAATAGTCATCATGAAACCCTTACCGTATTAACTCACAATAGTCATCATGAAACCCCCACCTTATTAACTCACAATAGTCATCATGAAACCCTTACCGTATTAACTCACAATAGTCATCATGAAACCCCCACCTTATTAACTCACAATAGTCATCATGAAACCCTTACCGTATTAACTCACAATAGTCATCATGAAACCCCCACCTTATTAACTCACAATAGTCATCATGAAACCCTTACCGTATTAACTCACAATAGTCATCATGAAACCCCCACCTTATTAACTCACAATACTCATCATGAAACCCCCACCTTACTAACTCATTCACTGGCAAAGAAAACCGAACGCAACACAGCTGCAAGAGATATAGAGCCTCATGAGCCCCCGCAGTTGCGGGGGCTCATGAGGATCTATACCCCACTTTACAGTCATGTTCCATTGTGGAAATCTTTGGCGTTGAATAAACGGAGAGTGCAGAAACACAGTCTAAATGACAGTGGTGGAGTTAAATGTCTCCACAATACAATGCAATCGCCCGTCATAGGTGTTCCTTTAAAACAGGAAGTGACACACGCACGCGTGAGCAATGCGTCACACGTGTGTGTTAAACACGTGATTCATAAGGGGAAGTAACTGCGTTTCTTGCGTGATTGATCGCCAGTAAGAGGAAACAATTTCAGCGTTCAAATGACTTGCAACAAAGTGCGTGTTACTGAGGAGTGACTGTTGATACATGCGAGGTTGGTGCGTCAAGAACTAAGTATTTTGATGTGGGTGTGCTGGTCTGTGGTTTAAGACTTTGTGGTTTGAAGCTTAAGGTCCAAAATCACGGACCAGCCCACAGGTACATAATTTATGAATCTTTCGTTTTCTAATTTAGTAATTTCGATTTTACACGCTTAACTTCTCTTATTAAAAAAAAAATGCTCAATCGAGACGAACTGCATCTTGAAACTCGGATTAAGCCGCGTATCCGGATGCAGTTCGTCTCGAACGAGTTAATTATTTATGATTAACACCTAAGCAAGAAAACTAGGATGATCTTTCACTGATTTTTGTGTGTGTATGGGGTCGCGCGTGTTTCTGAGCACGTCGATTGCACCAGTCATAATAATCTCAAGATGCCGGTGTTATTGTATTTGCCTCTGGGCATAGACAGCTTGACAAAGCTAGCAGGTGCGCGTAACCAGTGTACGATTTGCAAAGACTGGTAAAGTTAACAGAAGAGTAATTTCATCGCGAAAATTACAAATTCCGTCAATGTCACGTTTTACTGCGCAAAAAGAACACGCTGGCGTAGGACGCCGTATGGCCTGGTAGGGCAGGGTTGCACAGTTCAGACACACCAATATCACGCGCATAATTATATCACAGAATTCCTCATGGAACCCGCACATGCCGAAATGGAATGCGACATTTCAAAGAAACGAAGGAGTTTCGTCCGTTTCTCCTCCATTTCAACCGTTTCTTTGAAATACAAAGCGTCCCAGTTCGATCAGAATGCGGTGACAGATCCTGTCTCTACAACTGCCCAGTAAGCAAAAGGCCGCAGTGGGCCCGAAGACATTTTGGCTATTGGGGTACAGCACTTCGCAAGCAACATGTCTAATTTCACGACCCAGTCAGCGTTGTCCCGAGTCTGTCACGTGTTATCTGACGTCATTTACACACCCAACCTCCCAAGATGGCTTCCAAATCTTCATCCGTGGTGATATGAGACTGCGAGAAGCCCATTTTACTGAGCTGTTCCGCGAGTTCTCGTGTATTTCGGACATACTCCCAATTCCCCCCAAATGAGACTGTGACTATAATTATGCAGGACTTTGACTATAATTATGCAGGACTTTGGCGGGTTTGCATCGGAACGTTTTCAGCGTGTTTCTGCGCGTGCGCAGAAGTTGTTTCTTTGCCATAAATATATTGAGAAGATTTTCGTTTCTTCCGCGACACATTTCAACGAATGCACAAGCTTTTAGATATGACGCTAATGTGTCTCTGATCCCAAACTTGCAAAAAAGAAATCATCCGGTAAGAAAATAAAATCGAGACTACGTCAGACTTAGCTGGCCCGCGCACAGTTGTGCGCCGGCCAGCTAAGTCTGATTTAGGTCCGAAGAACTTTAGCTTACTTTGTTTCATTTTTTGAAATACAAACCTAATGTTAGTTTCATAAAACGATAACTCGAACGCCACAACACAGTGTGCTGTGTGGCCGGGGGGTATCGCGATGCGCTGAATGTGAACGGCCTTTGTCCAAAAATGAATCGCATGCTGACGGAGAGCACTCAGTGTCCTTCGGAACATAACAAGGAACAGCAGAAGTGAAAGCCTACACGCCACTGACAAAAAACGATCAGTGACTGATTGCAAATGGCAAATGCAAAACCTCTGTCTCTGTCTCCCTGTCTGTCTACCTGTCTGTCTGTCTGTCTGTCTCTCTTACATACACAAACTCACGCACACTCACACACACACACACACACACACAGACACACACACACACACACACTCATTCACACGGACTAACTCACACGCACACACACACACGCACACACACACACACTCACTCACTTACACGCAGACACACACACACACACACACACACACACATTCATTCACACGCACTCACACACTCACACACACACACACATTCTCACACTCAGACACACACACACATTCACACACACACACACACACACACACACACACACACACACACACACACACACACACACACCCACACACCCACATCCACACCCACACCCACACATGCTCATTCTGTTTTAGACTCCAGTGTGTCCGACTCCGCAATGACTGCCCTTTCCTGACCTCTCTGATACCCGAGTCGCGAAAGACCCAGAGGCGGGAACATGTGTGCGCATGGGTAGAATATCTTTGATCGCCGCGCCAGACTTCATCCTGTGCCAGGTAACGATACAATCTCAGATGTCCCGGGTGCTCATTAATTAATCGGGTACGCGTGCAGCGTTGAAATCGTTCGTCCTGTGGGTGTCGGTAGCGGATTTAGTCGCGATGATTCCTGTAGGAATCCAGTCAGCCAGCCAGTCCTGCAGGTTTATCATCGCGACGAAAACCGCTACCGACACGCAAAGGGTTAACCCCTTTACTGCCGAGATAAATTTAACCCTCTCAGCGCCAACATCCTACAGCAGGAGATTGATTGACCGTGATAATTCAAGGGTAGTGCCAGATTACCTTGGCGCCTGAAGGCGCCAAGCTAATCTGGCGCTACCCTTGAATTATCATGGTCAATCCACCTCCTGCAAGTGCTACATAGTCGTTAAGTAACACTTCCAAAAATCGGGAAATGCGACCATGGCGCTAAAAGTGTTAACGCAACCCGACTGCAAGAGACACAGATCCTCATGAGCCCCTATTTGTTGGACGGTTGTGTCTTTGGGTGGTTGAAAGAACCAAAAGATTTCAGGGACAAAATTTACAGACAGGGGTAGGGAAGGGGCTACATTTCTCCCCAACACATGCACACAGCCAAGAAACAAACAAATTACAAGATAATTTCAACAAAGGAAACAATTGAACGCTTCGAAAGGACAAGTACATCACAGCTTGTTATATGTTCAGGTTTAAGCCCCCCCCCCCCCACTTTCTTTTAAAAATCCCCACCCGGGTCTGCCTTATATTAACTACTTTTTAGTTCCCAGGGTCACCCTGGTCAGCCCCACAGGGTAGGTTTTCCCCTCTATTCTGGGGGATGTGTTTCTGACTGCCCTTGGTCCATTCACCTGTATTTTCCTTTTTTAAACTCTCCCTACGGTCTGCGCTGCCTGTAACTCTTGATATTGGATGTGTGTTGCTAAAATAATGGTCCTAGGTTTATTTAGCGTATCAGACCGTCTGGCGACATACATTCAATATTCTGTTTAGTTGGGTTTTTTTTTTTTTTCACAAGCAGTGCAGGCACGTCCTGAAAACGTCTTGTTGCTGTCGGGACGTTAAGCAATGTACAACCAACCAACTTTTTTGGAAAAGTGCTTCAAACAGTTTTAATTAACCAGTGAAGGTTTAACTCCTTCTACCCCAGACACACTACAGCAAGATAAGGATCGACCATGATAGTTTAAGGGTGATGCCAAAATAGCTTGGCGCCTATGGGCGCCAGGCTATTCTGGCATCACCCTTGAACTATTATGGTCGACCTGTGTCCTGCACTGCAATGCAGTCTTCAGAGGACAATGGCAAAATTTGGGGATTTCGGACTTGGAGTAGAATGAGTTAAGCCTTTACATGCCAGGTACGTCCATATTGTTTTCTGAACTCTGTCTTCACTGAACGACCGAAAGCCACAAATGTCCGAAGAACATGCACACAAAGTGGCCTCAGCAAGAGGCATAGATCCTCATGAGCCCCCGCATTCGCGGGGGCTCATGAGGATCTATGCCTCTTGCAGTTAGATCGCGTTCAGTTTTCCCGGGCAGTGAAGGGGTTGATACATCGCGTTGTTTTTGTCCTCGCGCTTCTCTCCTTGTTGGGATCTTATTTGCAATTCGCCCAGCCGCCCGGCAATCACCTTTGTGGTCTGGATTTTGCAATTCGCCCAGCCGCTCGGCAATCACCTTTGTGGTCCGGATTTTGCAATTCGCCCAGCCGCTCGGCAATCACCTTTGTGGTCTGGATTTTGCAATTCGCCCAGCCGCTCGGCAATCACCTTTGTGGTCCGGATTTTGCAATTCGCCCAGCCGCTCGGCAATCACCTTTGTGGTCTGCATTTTGCAATTCGCCCAGCCGCTCGGCAATCACCTTTGTGGTCTGCATTTTGCAATTCGCCCAGCCGCTCGGCAATCACTTTTGTGGTCTGCATTTTGCAATTCGCCCAGCCGCTCGGCAATCACCTTTGTGGTCTGCATTTTGCAATTCGCCCAGCCGCTCGGCAATCACCTTTGTGGTCTGCATTTTGCAATTCGCCCAGCCGCTCGGCAATCACCTTTGTGGTCTGCATTTTGCAATTCGCCCAGCCGCTCGGCAATCACCTTTGTGGTCTGCATTTTGCAATTCGCCCAGCCGCTCGGCAATCACCTTTGTGGTCTGCATTTTGCAATTCGCCCAGCCGCTCGGCAATCACCTTTGTGGTCTGCATTTTGCAATTCGCCCAGCCGCTCGGCAATCACCTTTGTGGTCTGCATTTTGCAATTCGCCCAGCCGCTCGGCAATCACCTTTGTGGTCTGCATTTTGCAATTCGCCCAGCCGCTCGGCAATCACCTTTGTGGTCTGCATTTTGCAATTCGCCCAGCCGCTCGGCAATCACCTTTGTGGTCTGCATTTTGCAATTCGCCCAGCCGCTCGGCAATCACCTTTGTGGTCTGCATTTTGCAATTCGCCCAGCCGCTCGGCAATCACCTTTGTGGTCTGCATTTTGCAATTCGCCCAGCCGCTCGGCAATCACCTTTGTGGTCTGGATTTTGAAAACAAACAAAAAGCGCGGGTGACAATTATTTTATTTCCAAAACCACAATGTCTGCTGTGATCAACGTTTTCGAATTTAGGTAAAGTACACACACACACACACACACACACACACACACACACACACACACACACACACGGCACACACACACACACACACACACACACACACACACACACACACACACACACACACACACACAGACACACACACACACACACACATACACGCAGAGGCCTTTCTTACACACCTCCCGCTCTGCTGCCTTTCAGCGGAGAAGATGTGTGTGATGCATCCGTGCTGCGTGAAAGGCCAAGAATACTCTTTGTCCTGTAGAAAGTCTGGTCAACAAAAAGGTATGGGCACACGCGATATTGAAACGTGACTACTTTCAGCTCAGGCCCAATGACATCATTTCACAGTGACGCGCTATTAGAAACATCTGTCTGGCATCCAAAATAGTGACGTCACATTACAAACAAATTACGTCAAGACCTTCGCCATGACTCAATGGTGGCTGTGTTGTGACTAGGTTTTTTGACGAAAAGCAACTGTCAAATATTCCTTTTTAAAGAGAAAACGGTGAGTAAGAAATAGATTATTATATCAGTGTTTAGGTAATACTGAGAATCTCACTCTCGTGGTCTTAAAACCTTATCCTACTCGCTTTCGCTCTCTACTCGCTTTCGCTCGTAGGATAAGGTTTTCAAACCACTCGAGTGAGATTCTCAGTGTCACCTAAACATCGTTGTAAGATTCTATATATATCGCATAAGTAAAATACGCTTCATCACTGCAAACTCAACATTTTGGTCTCGCGGGGAACAGATTCGGTGAGAGAGAAAGGATGGGGCGGGCTTAGGGGCGGGGTGGGGTGGGGGTGGGGGGGGGGGCTGAGGCGGGATTGAGGAGGACGAGAGAGGGGGAGGACGAGAGAGGGGGACGAGAGAGGGGGAGCGGGAAGGATGGAATTAGGCGCAATTGTTTGGGGATGCTGTGTTTGTACCTGTTCACTTATCTCTGTTGGAAGTGCATGCTTTTTGTGGTAGAAATGTACAAATTGCTATTTAGGCGAATACAAATAATGATACTATTGTCTTCGTTTGTTTCTGACAATTGTTTTCCTTCTTATCTGTGAATAAATTACAACACCCTTGCGCAACAGGAGGGTCATGACAACTGTACCGCAAAATTCCGCGATGGTCCAATATGCTTTGTCTTTCAACCGATCTGCACTGTCGTGAAAATATTTGGTCTCCAATGGCTCACGGCGATAATTTTCGTAAAGTGCAATTATATCTTTCTTCGCCTAAATAACATAGTGTTAAATTATAATTCAGCAAGAGGCCTAAATCCTCATGAGCCCCCGCGAATGCGAGGGCTCACGAGGGTTTTGACCTCTTGTAGCTGGGTTGGCTCCCAATTAGAAGCAGCAAATGCAAAGACAGACGGCGTCGACCTGTAAATAGCGTAGGAAGACTTTACAGGAGGTTATTGACACTAGATGGGATTGAGTTACTCGTATCCTCATAATTATGTGATACCACAACCAGCTGCGACCAGTCGGCAGAAAGTCTGCGGCCCTCCCAGCCATCAGCCCAGTATCATTTTGCTCTATGGGTCCGTCCTGGGCCCGGTCCTTTTCACACTCTACACCTCTCCCCTGTCCAACATCATCCAGTCTCACCACATACACCACCACCTCTACGCTGACGACTCACAACTACTAGACAAAGACAAACTCGACAACACTCAGGCACTACTGACTCGCACGGTTGACTGCTACGAAGACGTGAAAAACTGGATGACAGCAAACAAACTCAAACTGAACGACGACAAAACGGAAGCCATGCTGGTAGGCACTCGCCAGAAACTTCCCCAGCTCCCTCCATCTCTCCACCTTCAACTCGACAGCACCCCCATCTCCCTCTCTGACTCGGTCAAGAACCTTGGCGTTATCCTCGATTCCTTTCTTTCCATGACCAGCTTCGTCTCCGCCACGGCCCAGGCATGTTATTTCCACCTCCGCCGCATCAGTCAGATCAGAAAATACCTCACTATCGAAGCTGCCACCAAACTCGCTGTCTCCCTCATTTTATCTCGCATCGACTATTGCAACTCTCTCCTTTCCGGCCTTCCTCACTCCACCACTCTCACTCTCCAGCGCGTCCAGAACAATGCTGCCCGCCTCGTCCTCAGAAAGAAAAAATCCGATCACATCACTCCCCTGCTCAAGCTCCTTCACTGGCTCACCATCCCCCAATGCATCCAATACAAGATTCTGTCTCTCCGCTACAAATCCCTGAACAACTACGCTCCTACATATCTCTCCAACTTACTTCACCCGTACACTCCTTACCGCTCCCTCCGCTCCGCCTCCGACCCTCTCCGCCTCCTCATCCCCCGCACCAAACTCAGCACTTTCGGCCCCCGCTCCTTCTCCGTCTACGGTCCATCCACCTGGAACACTCTCCCACTCTCTCTCCGTCAGAAACACTCTCTCTCCTCCTTCCAGTCCGCCCTCAAAACTCACCTCTTTCAACAGTTCTAGCACTATATCACCATACTCCCCACCCCAAGCTGACCGTCGTAATGTATTTTCACTATTTGTGGTACGTGAGTCATTGTCTAAAGCATGCGCATGCGTGTGCGATTTGTGAGTGCGCGCTTAGAGTTATAATTATTATAAGATAAGCGCATTATAAATACCGTAATTGTTATTATTATTATTATTATTATTATTAGTAGTAGTATTATAGCCTTGAGAGGAAAATAAATTAACACACTGACAGTTCTTTGGGGACTTTAGTGAGCTCTCGTGGTGGAGCGTTTGAACCTCGTCCGGAAGATCGCGGATTCGAATCCAGCTGTGGCCAAGATTTGTTCGGACCTTATTCGATGCCGCGTCTGTGAAATCACCTCTGCGGTGGTCAAAAGACATTCATTACTGACACTCTACAGCAAGAGACGCATCGACCATGCCAGTTCAAGGGTGGTGCCGGAATAACCTGGAGCCTGTAGGCGCAAAAACTATTATGGCACCATCCTTAAACTAGCATAGTTGATACGTCTTCGAAATTACTTTTTAGGACAACTCCCAAATTTTGGAATTTCGGACCTTAGCCAAGAACGTGTTAAGCCCTGATTGTTGAACTATTATTTTTTTGGTTGCCTTTGACATATTAGTTATATTTTTCTATCGTGAACTGTTATATTTTTTAAAATACATCACTTGTTTACTCTAATGTTTGCATCAGTTATATACAAAACTCAACATGCACCTGCATAAAGCAGGCACATGATTTATTTTTTAAGTGAATTTTAAAAAAGCAAGCAAACAAACAAACAAACAAACAAACAAGCAAGCAAGCATTCAAGCAAGCCAGCATCCACCCACGGGATGCGCCTTGCAAACAAGCAAACAACCAAACACATTAGCAGACAAACAAACAGACAACGAGCAATATATCAGACAAGAAAGCAAGCAACCCAACAGACACGCAAACAAAGGAATGAACGAAAACATATTTTTAGGGGAGGCTTTGCCGAGCAAAGTAAACATTTTTATTTTTTATGAACGTATGCTTGCCTACATATTCATCATCTATTTCAATATTTGCAGCCCCAAAACGCTCACAGACTGGAACGGTTTGTTACAAGATCTGTTAACTCATTCAGCCTGACGCACGGGACGTATGTCCCAAATTTTGGAGGTGTCATCTAATGACTAGGCACCAGTTGTTGGAGATGGATCGACCATGATAATTCAAGGGCAGTGCCAGATTAACTTGGCGCCGACAGGCGCCAAGCTAATCTGGCACTGCCCTTGAATTATCATGGTCGACCAATCTCCGGCTGTAGTGCGTCAGGGTTGAATGGGTAAAACATGGCTGTCAGGTTTTCGTCTGGAAAATGTTGTTTAAATTGTTAACCCCTTCCCTGCCACTGTACGTACACTTTGTTTCTGAACTCTGTGTTCACTGAGCGACCAAAAGCCGCAACTGTCCCAAAACCGTAGACACAAAGCGGTCTCAGCAAACGGCATAGATTCTCATGAGCCCCCGGAATTTATGGAATGCACCTAGACGTTAGTGGAAGATTGTAGATAGATCTAGAGTGTTCTTTGTAATGCATACTAATGAGTTTTGGTTACCTTTTCTGTTCTGATTAGTTGAGTTGTTTAATTTGCCGGATTGTTATCCAAATTTGTAATAGCAGAAAAGAGGGTGTAAGGAAAGATGTGCGTGCATTGTATGGGAGACACAGTGTATCAAAACTGCGGATGCATTGTAGAGGAGACAGTGTATCAGTGTTGGTGCATTGTATGGGAGACACAGTGTATCAAAACTGCGGGTGCATTGTAGAGGAGACAGTGTATCAGTGTTGGTGCATTGTATGGGAGACACAGTGTATCAAAACTGCGGATGCATTGTAGAGGAGACAGTGTATCAGTGTTGGTGCATTGTATGGGAGACACAGTGTATCAAAACTGCGGGTGCATTGTAGAGGAGACAGTGTATCAGTGTTGGTGCATTGTATGGGAGACACAGTGTATCAAAACTGCGGGTGCATTGTAGAGGAGACAGTGTATCAGTGTTGGTGCATTGTATGGGAGACACAGTGTATCAAAACTGCGGGTGCATTGTAGAGGAGACAGTGTATCAGTGTTGGTGCATTGTATGGGAGACACAGTGTATCAAAACTGCGGGTGCATTGTAGAGGAGACAGTGTATCAGTGTTGGTGCATTGTATGGGAGACACAGTGTATCAAAACTGCGGGTGCATTGTAGAGGAGACAGTGTATCAGTGTTGGTGCATTGTATGGGAGACACAGTGTATCAAAACTGCGGATGCATTGTAGAGGAGACAGTGTATCAGTGTTGGTGCATTGTATGGGAGACACAGTGTATCAAAACTGCGGATGCATTGTAGAGGAGACAGTGTATCAGTGTTGGTGCATTGTATGGGAGACACAGTGTATCAAAACTTCGGATGCATTGTAGAGGAGACAGTGTATCAGTGTTGGTACATTGTATTGGAGACACAGTGTACGAAAATTGTGCATGCATTCTATGAGACAGTGTATCAAAGGGTGGATGCATTTGGGAGAGATAGTGCATCGTGAGAATAAAGTACTGTTGGAACTGTTACTCCAGTGTGGTCTACAACCTTGTGCCACGTGTGACGAGTTGCAACTGAGGGAGTTTTCTTGACAAGAACCCTACGTGAGTGTGTCTGGTGTGATTGCATCATACTACGACCACGACTAGCACGCAACATATTCAAAGAGGCGTCAACAAGAGGCATAGATCCTCATGAGCACCCACAACTGCGGGGGCTCATGGAGATCTATACCTCTTGCAGCTGAGTGGTGTTCACATTTCCTCGATACTGAAGGGGTTAAGAACACTACTCTGTATCACAGATAATGGAAATAAAATGTCTTTGCACTTCCTCGCCACCGCTTTCCCTCTTCACTAACCCAAGAGCAGTTTTAGCGCCATCTGTCGGGATAAAGCGACCATGATGGCTCAAGGGTGATGTCTGATTAGCTTGGCGCCTTCAGGCGCCAAGCTAATCAGACATCACCCTTGAGCCATCATGGTCACCACTACCGTTCGCCATGACGTCATTGCTAATACGCTATTCCGTAATTTTAGTAGAGCTCTGATTCGACACGGAATTTGTATGTAGTGCCGACAGACGCCAAGATGATCAGGCATTACCCACGAGCTATCATGCTAGCCCCGATACGGGTATTATATCTGATCAGGGAAAGGCAGTAAGTCTATGTTTGTGAAAAGCGGTATTTTCACTGTAATGCAATGAAAATATCGCTTTTGACACAACAGGACTGACTGTCTTTTGTCTCATAAGACAGAGGTCTGATTGCGTTGAACTCGCTATCTCCAACAGAATGCGCTCAACGCGCTTTGCAGACGATTTCAAACAGAGCCGGTGGACTTAGCGGTGAAACGCTTTTCTAGTTTTAAAGTAATGATGGCACATCAGTGCGGCGGGGCGTACGTAGTCACCGGAAGCCACGTGTGCCGTAAATCGTTCTCATTACTTTGCGACACCGAACCGTGTCATTTAATTTGGAGAGAACCAGCGAGTTAAAACCGATTCCTCTCTTTGAAAACCGTGGCAGCGAGAGTGCTTTACGAGTCCACGAACCATCGCCCTGCTAACGAGGTCGCATTGTGAGTGGCGATTTAGAATTCACCCCCAGGAGCGCGGTAAACAGGTTGGGTTTTTGCTCGGTTTCACACGATGAAGTTTTAGGAGGACAGGGGACCTTTAAAAAACGCGACCAGACGGGAGTGTGCATGAGAATGGATGGCTTTAAGTCTATTTAGGCAATGACCGAGTTTTCATGACTTTGAAAACGCCGTTTGACTATACTGAAATTTCGGGAGAAGAGACCGACTGCAGGTTCAACTCCTATCAACAGGCAGATTGCAGTTTCTACTGTAAAGAGACCAGAGGACGCATGCGCCAGGTGCTTAACCCATTCAGCTCCGACACTCTACAGCAGGAGATGGATCGACCATGACAATTCAAGGGTAGTGTCAGATTAGCTTGGCGCCTGATGGCGCCAAGCTAATCTGGCACTACCCTTGAATTGTCATGGTCGATCCATCTCCTGCAATTGGCACTTGGTCGTTAGGCCAGACTTCCAAAATGCGGGAAGTGCGGCCTTGAAGTAAAATTGGGTTCATCCTTTCACTAGCAAGGGACGCAGTTCTTGTATCTGGTTTTCTTTCGTTTGCCCGTGATTATATCAGTCCCATTGTCTGACAGTCTACCCACCCCCACCCACACCCACACCCACACCCCACATCCCACCGTACGCGCACCCCCCCCCCCCCCCACTCTTATTCTGTCTGCGCTGTGAAAGGAAAAGACTGCAATGCATTGGTGTAAAACACAAAATCTTCATTGTATTACAATAAACATTATTATTATTATTATTATTATTATTATTATTATTATTATTATTATTATTATTATTATTATTATTATTATTATTACATGACATTTATATGGCGCATTTCTCATATTTATAATATAACTCAATGCGCAGAATGTAGCCGGGAACTGAACCCAAAAGCACGCTCACGTGAATCACGCGCATCCCCTCACACACTGTACATAAACACGGAATATTCACGTGGTGCTAAGGGTAAGCTCAAGCGAGCTACTGAAGTTGTTTTTGGAAATCGTTTGTATTTGAAATTTTATTATGTTGGCTGAAACGGATACCAAACATATCTCTATTCACAATAATGGACCTACAACTTTTTCTTCACAGCTCTTCACTCGATATTCAAAAGTAAACGACCACCAGCGAGTAAAAGGTCATCTGGCGTTTGGGCGCCGGTCTTTGGGGCTTTCATTCACTAATTTGATTGCGATCCGTGGAGAACGCAGAGGTCATTTGAACGAGGGGGTGTGACGCTGGTAGGATTGGCAAGGATTGTTTAAACGGCCAAATCACCATCTGTTAACAGCATTCCTTCAGTCAACATCAACACCACGACTTCGATCAACATATTACAACCACTACCACCATCTACAACTAGTATATAGCCCCCCACCTCCCCTCCCGCCACCGCCAGTACCGTCGCCACGAAAACAACAACAGGAAAACAACAAAGCGAATGCATCGATCGCTGCATGTGGATCTGTCACAAACCGTGTCCGGGGAACAAATGACAAACAAACAGCCTAACCCGTCAGCCGACCCAATAATAACACACTGATTACACCCCTGCTTCATTAATCCCTTCAATGCCAGTGGGCACGGATCGTGTTTTTCAATAATTGTCCAGTTTATCGCCAAAGGGTCCGTAGTCGTCAAAAGCAACATGGCTTGAGAGTGGTTTCAGCAAGAGGCATAGATCCTCATGAGCCCCCGCAAATTGTGGGGGCTGATGCGGATCTATGCCTCTTGCAGTTGGTTGGTGTCGCGGTTTTCTTTCTCCGCAGGGAAGGGGTTAAACCACCGGTGATGTTTATGAAGCACTATCGGTGGTTACGCTAACAAGAGGTTTAACAACAGGAGTGATAGCGATTTAGTGGATTGCAGCCAGCGGTACTGACTGTGACCGGTCCCCTAGCGCTGTGTACATATAATGATTGCAGCCAGCGGTACTGACTGTGACCGGTCCCCTAGCGCTGTGTACATGTAATGATTGCAGCCAGCGGTACTGACGGTGACCGGTCCCCTAGCGCTGTGTACATGTAATGATTGCAGCCAGCGGTACTGACTGTGACCGGTCCCCTAGCGCTGTGTACATGTAATGATTGCAGCCAGCGGTACTGACTGTGACCGGTCCCCTAGCGCTGTGTACATGTAATGATTTGCAGCCAGCGGTACTGTGACCGGTCCCCTAGCGCTGTGTACATGTAATGATCGTAGCCAGCGGTACTGACTGTGACCGGTCCCCTAGCGCTGTGTACATGTAATGATCGTAGCCAGCGGTACTGACTGTGACCGGTCCCCTAGCGCTGTGTGCCAGTAATGATTGCAGCCAGCGGTACTGACTGTGACCGGTCCCCTAGCGCTGTGTACATGTAATGATTGCAGCCAGCGGTACTGACTGTGACCGGTCCCCTATCGCTGTGTACATGTAATGATTGCAGCCAGCGGTACTGACGGTGACCGGTCCCCTAGCGCTGTGTACATGTAATGATTGCAGCCAGCGGTACTGACGGTGACCGGTCCCCAAGCGCTGTGTACATGTAATGATTGCAGCCAGCGGTACTGACGGTGACCGGTTCCCTAGCGCTGTGTACATGTAATGATTGCAGCCAGCGGTACTGACTGTGACCGGTCCCCTAGCGCTGTGTACATGTAATGATTGCAGCCAGCGGTACTGACTGTGACCGGTCCCCTAGCGCTGTGTACATGTAATGATTGCAGCCAGGGGTACTGACGGTGACCGGTCCCCTAGCGCTGTGTACATGTAATGATTGCAGCCAGCGGTACTGACTGTGACCGGTCCCCTAGCGCTGTGTACATGTAATGACTGTAGCCAGCGGTACTGACTGTGACCGGTCCCCTAGCGCTGTGTACATGTAATGATTGCAGCCAGTGGTACTGACTGTGACCGGTCCACTAGCGCTGTGTACATGTAATGATTGCAGCCAGCGGTACTGAATGTGACCGGTCCCCTAGCGCTGTGTACATGTAATGATTGTAGCCAACGGTACTGACTGTGACCGGTCCCCTAGCGCTGTGTACATGTAATGATTGCAGCCAGCGGTACTGACGGTGACCGGTCCCCTAGCGCTGTGTACATGTAATGATTGCAGCCAGCGGTACTGACTGTGACCGGTCCCCTAGCGCTGTGTACATGTAATGATTGCAGCCAGCGGTACTGACTGTGACCGGTCCACTATCGCTGTGTACATGTAATGATTGCAGCCAGCGGTACTGACTGTGACCGGTCCCCTAGCGCTGTGTACATGTAATGATTGCAGCAAGCGGTACTGACTGTGACCGGTCCCCTAGCGCTGTGTACATGTAATGATTGCAGCAAGCGGTACTGACTGTGACCGGTCCCCTAGCGCTGTGTACATGTAATGATTGCAGCCAGCGGTACTGACGGTGACCGGTTCCCTAGCGCTGTGTACATGTAATGATTGCAGCCAGCGGTACTGACTGTGACCGGTCCCCTAGCGCTGTGTACATGTAATGATTGCAGCCAGCGGTACTGACGGTAACCGGTCCCCTAGCGCTGTGTACATGTAATGATTGCAGACAGCGGTACTGACGGTGACCGGTCCCCTAGCGCTGTGTACATGTAATGATTGCAGCCAGCGGTACTGATTGTGACCGGTCCCCTAGCGCTGTGTACATGTAATGATTGCAGCCAGCGGTACTGACTGTGACCGGTCCCCTAGCGCTGTGTACATGTAATGATTGCAGCCAGCGGTACTGACTGTGACCGGTCCCTTAGCGCTGTGTACATGTAATGATTGCAGCCAGCGGTACTGACTGTGACCGGTCCCCTAGCGCTGTGTACATGTAATGATTGCAGCCAGCGGTACTGACTGTGACCAGTCCCCTAGCGCTGTGTACATGTAATGATTGCAGCCAGTGGTACTCACTGTGACCAGTCCCCTAGCGCTGTGTACATGTAATGATTGCAGCCAGCGGTACTGTGACAAGTCCCCTAGCGCTGTGTACATGTAATGATTGCAGCCAGCGGTACTGACTGTGACCGGTCCCCTAGCGCTGTGTACATGTAATGATTGCAGCCAGCGGTACTGACTGTGACCGGTCCCTTAGCGCTGTGTACATGTAATGATTGCAGCCAGCGGTACTGACTGTGACCGGTCCCCTAGCGCTGTGTACATGTAATGATTGCAGCCAGCGGTACTGACTGTGACCAGTCCCCTAGCGCTGTGTACATGTAATGATTGCAGCCAGTGGTACTCACTGTGACCAGTCCCCTAGCGCTGTGTACATGTAATGATTGCAGCCAGCGGTACTGTGACAAGTCCCCTAGCGCTGTGTACATGTAATGATTGCAGCCAGCGGTACTGACTGTGACCGGTCCCCTAGCGCTGTGTACATGTAATGATTGCAGCCAGCGGTACTGACTGTGACCGGTCCCCTAGCGCTGTGTACATGTAATGATTGCAGCCAGTGCTACTGACTGTGACCGGTCCCCTAGCGCTGTGTACATGTAATGATTGCAGCCAGCGGTACTGACTGTGACCGGTCCCCTAGCGCTGTGTACATGTAATGATTGCAGCCAACGGTACTGACTGTGACCGGTCCCCTAGCGCTGTGTACATGTAATGATTGCAGCCAGCGGTACTGACTGTGACCGGTCCACTAGCGCTGTGTACATGTAATGATTGTAGCCAGCGGTACTGACTGTGACCGGTATCCTAGCGCTGTGTACATGTAATGATTGCAGCCAGCGGTACTGACGGTGACCGGTCTCCTAGCGCTGTGTAAATATAATGATTGCAGCCAGCGGTACTGACTGTGACCGGTCCTCTAGCGCTGTGTACATGTAATGATTGCAGCCAGCGGTACTGACTGTGACCGGTCCCCTAGCGCTGTGTACATGTAATGATTGCAGCCAGCGGTACTGACTGTGACCGGTCCCCTAGCGCTGTGTACATGTAATGATTGCAGCCAGCGGTACTGACTGTGACCGGTCCCCTAGCGCTGTGTACATGTAATGATTGCAGCCAGCGGTACTGATTGTGACCGGTCCCCTAGCGCTGTGTACATGTAATGATTGCAGCCAGCGGTACTGACTGTGACCGGTCCCCTAGCGCTGTGTACATGTAATGATTGCAGCCTGCGGTACTGACTGTGACCGGTCCCCTAGCGCTGTGTACATGTAATGATTGCAGCCAGCGGTACTGACTGTGACCGGTCTCTTAGCGCTGTGTACATGTAATGATTGCAGCCAGCGGTACTGACTGTGACCGGTCCCCTAGCGCTGTGTACATGTAATGATTGCAGCCAGCGGTACTGGCGGTGACCGGTCCCCTAGCGCTGTGTACATGTAATGATTGCAGCCAGCGGTACTGACTGTGACCGGTCCCCTAGCGCTGTGTACATGTAATGATTGCAGCCAGCTGTACTGACTGTGACCGGTCCCCTAGCGCTGTGTACATGTAATGATTGCAGCCAGCGGTACTGACTGTGACCGGTCCCCTAGCGCTGTGTAGATGTAATGATTGCAGCCAGCGGTACTGACTGTGACCGGTCCCCTAGCGCTGTGTACATGTAATGATTGCAGCCAGCGGTACTGACTGTGACCGGTCCCCTAGCGTGTGTACATGTAATGAGTCTTAACCTTTTCACTGCTAGTGGTCACACGTGCATGTCCTGTGAGTGCCTAGCGCTGTGTGTATGTCTTTAGAGTGAATGCGTGTGTTTCACGTGAATTGCGTGGGTCTTGGGTTTTGTTGGCGGTGCTTTGAGCCGATGGACAGAATTGGGTCTACACAATGCCCATATAATGACTGGTATTATTATTATTATTATTATTATTATTATTATTATTATTATTATTATTATTTTGATGACGAAATAATTACCTATTCAACGCCCCAAAATCTAAGCTGCCCAATGAATCTGTTTACGAAGGCTCTTAAAGCAAGAGGTATAGATCCCCATGAGCCCCCGCAACTGCGGTAAGTTAGTGCAACTGCGGGGGCTCATGAGGATCTATGCCTCTTGCAGCTGTATCATGCTTACCGTTTGTCGGGCAGTCAAGGGCGTTATGCATTATTAACGTGTAAACTAATCATTTGATTGTCAACGAGTAGCATAAATCATGCTAGATGTTTGGGGTGGAGGGATGGGGGGGGGGGGGGTGGAGGGGTGCGTGTGTGGGGGTTAGGGGATGGGAGGGTGGTGATTGGAAAGAGGGCGGGTGGAGGACACAATCACTCGTGCGGGGTCAACAGTCGATTAATGATTGATGTAACATGGAAGGTGGCACAAGCGATCTGTCTTCGTGTGATGGCAGCGGGAAGTAACAATGTAACCGTGGAGCACCTGCCTGGACATGCCTGCTGTATACACCACTAGCATTGGGTCTCAACGACGGCACCCACCTAATGTAATAATAATAATAATAATAATAATAATAATAATAATAATAATAATAATAATAATAATAATAATAATAATAATAATAATAATAACAACAACAATAATGATAATAATAATAATAATAATAATAATAATAATAATAATAATAATAATAATAATAATAATAATAATAATAAAAAAACAATAATAAAATAATGAAATTATCTCATTCGAGACGTGCAGCCTATGGATACGCGGCGAACCGCCGCGTATCCGTAGGCGCACGTCTCGAATAAGTTAATGATGATGGTAATGACAATGAGAATAATGATAACGCTAATGACAATGATGATAATAATGACGATGATAATACAAATAAAATAATGACAATAATAAACAAATAATGAAAACAATGTTTAATATGATAATAATGGCAATGATAATGATGATAATGATAATGTAATTTAATAATAACAACTATAATATAATATAATATAATATAATATAATATAATATAATATAATATAATATAATATAATATAATATAATATAATATAATATAATATAATATAATATAATATAATATAGCATAATGTAATATAATAATTATAATAACAACAAGAGCAGTAGTAGCAACTATTCAGTCAAGAATGAGACTAAAAGTGAACGAGGCGGTGAATCTTGTGAGAGCGGCTCTACTTTGTGCCCTAAGACGATGCGTGCCACGTAACTAGAAAATGTCAAGGACAGTTTGAGTGCGTGGGGTAAGACCGCTCTCGAAAAAAAAGAAAAAAAAAAAGAAAGAAAAAAAAGAGTCCCAAGCGTGTTACAACAGCAAAAAGCAAATAAACAATAGAACAACAACGCAACAAAAACAACGGCAACAACAGAGAGAAAGAAAGAAAGAAACACGTGTTGAAAGAACAAAAACAAACCTGTTAAATTTTTCTTTGCTCGTCCTTTAATGGCGTGTTTCTTTCCTTGTTTTCAGTGCCCTTGAAATGAGGGACAGAAGCGGCCGGAGTGGCGACTGAAAGTAGGGCAAACAAAAATATCAATACACTGTTTGCCTTGAATATGTTACGCTGTCAGACACTCAACAGCCAAAATAATGAAGCAATGCTTAATTATCCATGAAATGTTTACTTAACCCGCTGAACGCCGGTGGACGCAAATTGTTCTTCTGAAATCTTCGTGAATTCAATCCCAAAGAGCCCCTGCCGTCTCAGGAACACGGATTCAAAATGGTCTCAGCAAGAGGCATAGATCCTCATGAGCCCCCGCGAATCATCAGTGGTGCCCCAACGGTCGGCAAGACTACGGGATATAGATAGATAGATAGATAGATAGATAGATAGATAGATAGATAGATAGATAGATAGATAGATAGATAGATAGATAGATAGATAGATAGATAGATAGATAGATAGATAGATAGATAGATAGATAGATAGATAGATAGATAGATAGATAGATAGATAGATAGATAGATAGATAGATAGATAGATAGATAGATAGATAGATAGATAGATAGATAGATAGATAGATAGATAGATAGATAGATAGATAGATAGATAGATAGATAGATAGATAGATAGATAGATAGATAGATAGATAGATAGATAGATAGATAGATAGATAGATAGATAGATAGATCATGTTCATGCTGCGATTTGCGAGATTATACATGCTGCTGTGCACGCTTCGCAGCTCACTTGCTAATCAAGCCAGAGTCTTATTCCTTGTGGCAGGACAAAGGTTGACAATAAACTTTCTCCCACACTGACCACTGACTGGAATGTAATGTTTCATGCAATGTCGACTTTAAACTGCGCAATGACGGCTTGTAAATTAATTTCCCATGCTGCATTACGCGTTCAAATCCGCACTTCCGGGTCAGTTCCGGTGTTACTCGGTTTTCGCACAGATTTGTCCCACTTTGCTCTGATTACATCCGTCTTGCAATTAACATCTAGGTAACCTTTCCACTGCCGAGAAAAAGTGAACACAAGCTGCAAGAGATATAGGTCCTCATGCGCCCCCGCAATCGCGGGGCTGAGTCATGAGGATCTATGCCTCTTGCTGACACCAATTTTTGTCGATTTTGGGGAGGGGGGGGGGGGCGGTTGTGGCTGTTTGGCGCTAAATTAACAGAGATTTCAGAACCAGTCTGCGTCCACCGGCGGTGAAAGGGTTAAGGGGTGAAATGTGTTTAATAGCTACACAGCACTTCTCAGTGGCGGAGGGTAGCGGCAATGTGTTTAATAGCTACACAGCACTTCTCAGTGGCGAAGGGTAGCGGCAATGTGTTTACTAGAGCTACACAGCACTTCTCAGTGGCGGAGGGTAGCGGCAATGTGTTTACTAGAGCTACACAGCACTTCTCAGTAGCGGAGGGTAGCGGCAATGTGTTTACTAGAGCTACACAGCACTTCTCAGTGGTGGAGGGTAGCGGCAATGTGTTTACTAGAGCTACACAGTACTTCTCAGTGGTGGAGGGTAGCGGCAATGTGTTTACTAGCTACACAGTACTTCTCAGTGGCGGAGGGTAGCGGCAATGTGTTTACTAGAGCTACACAGCACTTCTCAGTGGCGGAGGGTAGCGGCAATGTGTTTACTAGAGCTACACAGCACTTCTCAGTGGCGGAGGGTAGCGGCAATGTGTTTAATGGAGCTACACAGCACTTCTCAGTGGCGGATGGTAGCGGCAATGTGTTTAATAGCTACACAGCACTTCTCAGTGGCGGAGGGTAGCGGCAATGTGTTTACTAGAGCTACACAGCACTTCTCAGTGGCGGAGGGTAGCGGCAATGTGTTGTACTGGCATTCATTCTTACCTCAGAGAGAATTACAATGGCATATAACAGAACAGAATAGAATTGAATACAATAGAATAAAAGGAAATTTGAAGAAAAAAAAATGAAATAGGATGAGAAGAGATAAAATAGAATAGAATAACATAAAATAGAATAAAATAAGATAAATAAAATCAAAATAAAATAAAATAAAATAAATAAAATAAAATAAATTAAATTAAATTAAATTAAATTAAATTAAAATAATATAATAAAATGAAATAAAGCAAAATAAAATGATCTAAAACAAAACAAGGCAAAACAAAACAGAATAGAAACAACGACAACAACAACAACAACACACACACACACACACACACACACACACACACACACACACACACACACACACACACACACACACATGCACACACACAACAAAAAATGAAAGAAAATCAAATCAAATCAAATGACACAGTGAATTTCTAACCCAAACAGTCCAGATTCCGAGTCCAAAGCGAAGGTACGAATATCACTGACGTAAAACTGTTTTCTACTCCGCTAACCGGAATTGCAGAATTCAGTGAACACAAAAACAACCTTTTAATACGCCAGTGACAGGTTTGTAAACAAGTATAAATTGCAACATTGCGATGTTTACTCGCGATTTTCACGCTGAATATCCGCTACTCGTAATGCTTGACAAATGGCCAAACCTTTCATGCCCAATTCCAACTACTCACTACGAATCAACTGTGCCAGCCACAAGAAAAAGTAGATCCTTCACGCGTCGGTAACGATTTTTGTCGTGATGCTCCCTGTGCGAATCTTCGCTACAAAAACCGCCACCGACACGCAAAGGGTTCATCATTTAGGGCTAAACATCATTTGTTACCATCAAGGTGATTTTAGTCAACGACAGGGTACCGAAAACTTTCTGAACAAAATTTGAACCCATCAAAGCTGGAACCTGCGACCTATTGGACGAGAGTTGAAAGCTTTGCCATCTGAGTCTCCCAGCTCCTGGGTAGTGTCTGCTCAACGAGATCATCGACACTATTTCCAGACAACACCTAACACCCAATGATGTTACGCTCTACCACGCAAGCTACGCTCCTCAGCTCAAGGTTAGTCAGCTGAATAAATCAGCAGTTGAGTTAGTGGAATTTGCTTCCTATTCACTATGATCGTAAGTCCGATATAATTATAGTTAGAAACATGGGCAGTGATGAGTCGAGGGTAGTAGTGCTTAATTAACCTGGCGCCCGTAAAGGTGCCCAGCTAATAAGACACGACCCTTCAGATATCATCAACAGTCATTCCGTCTCCTGCGACTTGTAAGCAACGATGAGCCGTTAACCTGTAGAAGTGAGAGAGGTATCGCAACACACCAAAAACACGGCACAACCCAGTGAGTAACAGAGTAGTCGGGCTGGCATCAGCCACAATGGCCCGCGCACAAAAGTGCGCGGGCCAGTGCGGCCGACTCCAGCCCATGGGTCTTAGCTTACTAGGAGGTCTGTTGTGTGATCATCAAACCCAAGCCGAGGGTTTGTCGTGAACAAAGGAGTCAGTGAAGCGGCGAACACCTTCAAAGCGTTTATCGGCGCTAGTGCAATGAGAGTAAACACCATGTGCCCACCTGTCCCCGCACAATTTGGCGTAACTAGCCGCCAGGAGAGAAGCGGTAACTAATGGGCGAGAGAGAGAGAGAGAGAGAGAGAGAGAGAGAGAGAGAGAGAGAGAGAGAGAGAGAGAGAGAGAGAGAGAGAGAGAGAGAGAGAGAGAGAGAGAGAGAGAGAGAGAGAATGAATGAATGAATGAATGAATGAATGAAACTTTATTTTCCAAGGATAAAAGAATAGGTGCGCAGACCTGTTTTCATTCTTGTCCTTGCTACACACTACAAAACAAAATAGCGTACACACACACACACGCGCGCCGGTGTGCAATTGCCGCGTGCACAGGTTTGTGCCAGATTAGCTTGTAGCCTACAGGCGCCAAGCCAAGCCTGCACAACCCTCCACACACACACACACACACACACACACACACACACACGCACTGACACACACATACACACACATCAGTATATCATGTACACATACATTCTATCACTTAAAACTATACTACAGCAAATATAACAAGTATAAAGGATTTTGTACATAAAACCGCTATTGTTCTCATAAAAATCAACACGGCGGCTCACTCCAACAAACATAAACAGGCATACACACACACACACACACACACACACACACACACACACACACACACACACACACACACACACACGCACGCACACACACACTCGCACACACACACACACGCGCGCGCGCGTGCGCAAGCACGTAGGAATGCGCGCGTGCACACACATACACTTGCACACACTGACACAAATAAACACACACCCGCACACACACGCGATAGCGGCCTCCCCGCGCCACTAAACCGCGCACAGCTAGATGCTATAGTCTGCCATGGAATTAGACTAGACTTGTATAGCGATCCCGCAACCACCGCGCGCGCGGGTCGACGCGAAGAAACCACGGCACTGCCACGCCTCGCGAGCGCCCAATGCTGTGTCTATGGACGGCATCCCGTCTGGCCAGCCGAGCCCATGGGGTCATGGATATTACATAATGCGGCTTGCTGGAATGCCAGCGGTATATTACATGCGTTCATAAATGTTAGAAGAGAATGCAGACTATCCGGGAAATGCCGCATAAGGCATGGAGTGCTACATGTAAAAATAAAAATAAAAAATAAAAGAAAATTTAAGTTTTGTCTAGATGTTTGAGCAGCTTGGTCTTGTAAGTTTTAAGCGATGGCGCGGCTCTAACATCCGCAGGAATGGAGTTCCATAACTTTGCACCAGAATAGGACAACGACGACCTATAAATGTCCAGTCGAGGCATCGGTACAACAAGATTGTTCCCTGGTGTTCGACTGGACCTCGTATGAGCAAAGTGGAACAAACTATTGAGATAGGCTGGTGTTTCTGATAGGGTGATTTTGCGCATGAGCACCAACTTATTATACTTAAACTGTTTTTCAAGTGGCAAAATGTCTAAAAGCTTGAATTTATTGTCAGTATTAATTACTTCTGAGGGTCTGTCAACAATAAGTTTAATGGCTCTTCTGTGGAGCGAGTTCAGACTTTTTAAATTAGCATCGCTACTACCGTCCCAAATAGATGAGGCATAATCCAAATGAGACTGAATATGGGCATAGTAGAAGAGTTTCCTTGTTGGCTCATCAGCAAAATGTCTCAATTTCGACAGGAGGAATACATTTTTAGATACTATTTTACACAGTTTAGTAATGTGGCCTTGCCAGCACAACTTGTCGTCTAAGTTGATTCCAAGCACGCGATGTTCTCTGACTTGCTCCACAGGCTGGCCGTTAAGTGTTAGTTGAAGGGGAGGGGGGTTCAACTGATGCTTTTGCCGTGTGGTAATCAGCATGCATTTGGTTTTAGTGGGATTAGGTATCATGGCGTTATGTCTGCACCATTCAGATATCTCATTTAAACTGTCTTGGAGAATCTTCACCATACATGTTACGTCTGATGACGAAACGTCCAGTGTTCCATCGTCTGCAAAGAGACTGCAAGTTACACTGGAGTCAGATATATGTAATGGAAGGTCGTTTATAAAGACAGAGAACAATAATGGACCAAGAATCGATCCCTGTGGTACTCCGTGCTCTATCACCCCTTCAGGTGAGCTTTTACCATTCACGTGGACATACTGCGTACGCCCATGCAGATATGACGTAAGGAAGGCAAGTGTGTCTGCGCTTAGTTGATAGACATTAAGTTTTTGAACTAAAGTTTCATGATTGACGAGGTCAAATGCTTTTGAAAGGTCCAAAAATACTGCTCCAGTCATTTGACTGCTGTTTATGGCAGTAAGCCATCTGTCAACAAGGTGTACCAATGCTGTGTGACAGGAGTGTTTCCGCCGAAAGCCAGATTGTAATGGATGTATGAGTTTGTGTTTTTCTAGAAAATGTTGTAAGTGTGTGTGAATGTGTCTTTCTATCGGTTTCGACAGTGTTGACAGTAGCGAAATGGGCCTGAACTTGTTAGAGTCGGCAAGGTCTTTCGTTTTAGGTAGTGGGATCACTTTGGCTGTTTTTAGAGAAGATGGAAATATCCCCTGCTTTATGCAAAGGTTGTATATATATATGTCAAGGTATCTACAATATACGGTAGGGCCATTTTCAGAACTGAGCTACTAATACCATCATGGCCAGACGTACGTTTGTTCTTTAAGTACGAGATGGATTTTCCCACGTCGTATATCGTTAACAGCGGAATGCTGAATGACGTATCAGGGTCCAGCCGTTCTGCACAAAACGTCTTTAGCTTTTCGGACATAGCTGAAGACTGACCAGAATATGTATTTTTTAGGAACGTACTGGCAGCCGAGAGGAAATGCTGATTCAAGATATCAGCTGATAACTGTGTACATTGTGCGGTATTTTTGGACCTCGTAAAAGCATTGATCGCTCGCCACACAGATACGACATCTTTCTTTCCGTTCATAAGACGGTGAAAAAGTGACCTTTGAGCTTTCCTCACTAAATGTTTAACATGGTTTCTTTGCCTTCGATAAGCAACAAAATCCTTCTTTCTTTTATAGTCATCTCGGAGCTGCATGGCATCCTTGATTTCCTTACTTAACCAGGCGGGAAGCTGGGGGTTCTTCACCCGTTTCTCTCTGAATGGAGCGTGTTTATCGAGAACACCAAGGAACAATCCGTACCACTCAGACAAAGCATCGTTGGGGTCATTATGGTAGTACACTGTATCAAAGTGTGTGCTACTTAAATCACAAAAAAAATGTTTCCTTGTTGAAGTGTTTAAGTGATCTGTATCTAATAGTCGTGTGCTGATGTTTTCGGAATGAATTATCCGCTTTTAATGCCAAGCAACAGCACACCGGGTAGTGATCGCTAATCCCTACCTGAAGTACGTCTACTGCCATCACCCTTGATTGAGTAGTTGTATATATGTGGTCTATAAGGGTGGAGGAAGTTGGACTAACACGAGTTGCTGTTTTAACTAGCTGCTTTAAACCAAACATAGACATGGTGCACTCCCAAGCAGGGTTATTCGAAAACATGTTAATATTGAAATCGCCTAGGATCAAAATTTCAGAGCTGGACTGTCTGACCTTATCCATCATGGCGATAAAGTCGTCGAACCATTGAAATGTTGATGCTGGGTTCCTGTAAATGTACCCGACCAGCACGGGGCTGGATTTGTTTGCCCTTAACTCAACCCAAATGCACTCTACGGTTTTTGACTCCAGGTCCCCACGCCTGCGAGTTATACCGCTAATTGAATTATGAATGTATACTGCAATACCCGTATGTCCCGGGTATTCAGCATCGCGGCGCAGTACAGTGAAATCCTGGATAGAAACGGCCTCATCGCTGATGTTACGATTGAGACGCGATTCCGTTACACCAAACACGTGAAATGGATTGGATTGACTCAAGAGCACACACAGATCGGGAACTTTGTTAGTTAAATGATAAACATTTAAATGGCCAATATGTAACTGGCGATCATACACCATGATTGCTAATGTATGTCAATACCAAAGAGTACAAATAAAAAAGCTTATAAATGATACAAAGGCAAATAAGAGCTGAAATAATAAAACAAAGCAAAAGAATATCAGTCCGCTCTAACACACAGAATGTGGGAGGCAAGTGAAAAAAAAAGAGTTTCTTCTACGCATTCACTGATATAGACCACACTACCGGTCACTAACGGTCACTAACAGGGACTAATCTCTTTAGCAAACTTCAACAGTCAAAGCTAAACGACCCGCTGCGCGATAGGGGAAATAAAGTCAGCGCTGCGAAAGGACACAGATATGATCGTAGTGTGAATATACGTAGAGCACTAGTAGAGAAAGTGTCACGGTGCACAAGTACTAGTGCTATAAGCGTCACAAATCGCACAGAGTGAGAAGATCGGTATTCACGAATACTGTCGGCAGAAGTGAAAAGGATGACAATGTTAATATTGGACCACGTGCAGTGGTTGAAGTTAAAAACAAATGAATACGTCTCTGCGCAAACACAATAATTATGAGCAATGAGACGCAAGAAAATCAATCGATATTGTTCAGTGTTAGCCTGGAAAGTAAAGCACAAAGTTATGTAAGGAAGAGTAACTGAATGTTCTGGAAATGAATCTAATACACACGCACGGGGTGGCTGTACTGTGCCCACAGTTCCTGCTGTGCGTATGGCGTGTATGTGAGCGGGGGGACGCTGAAAGGATACGTTGGTTGCGTCATGCTGAAGTGTCCCCATGGTCCCGCCTCGCGATACTGTGGAAATGCGGCACTGTATGGTGGTAGTGGCGGTTGCTGCCACATAGTATACTGGCCCGGCATTTGTTGCTGATAGCTACATTGACTCTCTGCTGTACTACCAAATCTGGATTCGCTGTACTGTGATTCCAGACCTGGTGCTACAGCAGAGGACACTGACAGTCCACCTTGACTCTCCGGTGCAGCACCGAAGCTGGATGCAACACAGAGCGATTCCAGGTTGGGTGCTGCAGCGGACACTGACTGTCTGCCGGCTGCGACATTAGCGTAAGTGTTGGTGGTGCCAGCGTGTCCTTCACGTCGCTGACGGCGGTGACGGCCACCACCTGCAGGCTGGTTGTTGGGAGTGGTGACGTCAGTAGCTGGCCCTCCTCTCTTTATGTTGAGGGCCAGACTTATGGTGCCCTGGCGACTAGGATGGATGGGGTCACCGCGCCTGTAGAATTTTCTACGCGGCAACCCATCAACAGCAGTAAAGACCTGAGTGTTGTCTATCAGTGTGACACCCAGCTTTCTGCACACATGGAACAGGTTACTGTTGGAGGCGGTGATGGCCCTATACAGCTGGTGTCTACTGTCGGTCGGCAGGATGGAGGATGCCTGCAGACGAGCGCCGGGAAATACCCGCCTGCATTCCCGGACGAGCTGTTCCCACACAGCGCTGGTCACTTCCTTCTGTTTGCAATCGTTGATCCCCACGTGGAAGGTCACCAGTGCCACCGCTGTGTGGGACGCGTGTTGTCGCTGGAGCCAGTTCAGCAGGTGGACAGTCCGCAGGCCAGAGACAGATAATACGTCTACTTTTTCTATAGGGTAGGTGGGCATCTTCTCTGCCTTGATGTTGCGAACAACAGAGTCTCCAATGACCAGCGTGGTGGTGTCACTCTGCACTGAATGTCGCAGTATTTGCTCATCTGGAGACATTTTGTTATTACGCTGCTGCTGGCTGCTGGCGTGGTCATACCCGTTGTTGACCTCAGGCAGGCCGCCGGTAATCCGTACTGGTATGAGTCGCTCTGGGCTCTTCTCGGCTGCACTCACAGCCTGTACCGTGGCCAGTTCTTGCAGAACGGGTGGAGGGGAGGGGTGACAGGGAGCAGCGATTGCGCTGCCCGTTACCTGGCGCGGAGACGCACAGCTATCAACATGGGCAGACAGGTCAGTTTGAGTGTTACCACTCATGGCAACGTCTGAGCTGTTGGACGCAAGGGCTGACTTCTTTCTCAGCTGTTTTTGAATTTCCCTCAGGCGCTGCTTGTGGCTCTGTTTGGCGGAGGATAGCTGGTTGACAGTGCCGTCTGTGGCGTGTTGAGCTGTCTCCACACCAGTTATCCTGTCGTCCAGGCCGGACAACACTTCGCCCACACTTTTCTCCGTAACCTGTAGGTCTCTGGCTCTCTTGACCGCCTCGTCACGGAGCTGACTCTCGAGCTGATCAATCCTGGCTAGGGCTGCTGAAAGTCCTTTGAACAGTGTACTGACGTCAGCGCGAAGGTCCGTGATGAGGTTAAAAGCACTTTTGAGTTGCGCTCGCAGAGTATCAGGGTCAGTGGTGTCCTCGTGAGGACAGGTAGTCCCGAGGGCCGTGGTGGGTGCGGCCTCTGTATTACGTAATCCCAGTCCCGGAGACGCGGGACTGGCGTTCGTGTTTGGTCGGGTTGGGGGAAGGGGCGTGGCAGTGGACATTACACCATCAACTGTTGCCGCAACAAGTGAAAAATCAGTGCGGGCGTTCTGAAGTGGCTGGCCAGTAGATGTGGTGATGGGATTAGTCGGGGATGAGTGGTCGAATAGAAGGGGCGTCGGATGATAATCCCCTGTGATTGACGACTCTGCCAGCTGCACAGAGAGAGAGAGAGAGAGAGAGAGAGAGAGAGAGAGAGAGAGAGAGAGAGAGAGAGAGAGAGAGAGAGAGAGAGAGAGAGAGAGAGAGAGAGAGAGAGAGAGAGGGAGAGAGAGAGAGAGAGAGAGAGAGAGAGAGAGAGAGAGAGAGAGAGAGAGAGAGAGAGAGAGAGAGAGAGAGAGAGAGAGAGAGGTGTTGTCACGCAGATACAGATTGCAAGACACGGAACAGCAGACTAGAGACAGGAAAAAAAAACACACTTCCTGCAAAAAGTGTGTATGTGTGTCGTGAGTGAGTGTGTGTGTGTGTGTGTGTGTGTGTGTGTGTGTGTGTGTGTGTGTGTGTGTGCGCGTGTTTTTGCATGGGGGAGGAGGGGTGGGGGGGGGTGGGGGGCGGGATAAGCGTGCGTGCAATGCGTGCGTGCGTGGATGCGCGTGTGTATTAATGTGTGTGTGTGTGTGTGCTTGCGTGCTATTATGTGTGTGTGTGTGTGCGTGTGTGTGTGCGTGCGTGCTATGGTGTGTGTGTGTGTGTGTGTGTGTGTGTGTGTGTGTGTGTGTGTGTGTGTGTGTGTGTGTGTGTGTGTGCGTGTGTGTGCGTATGTGCGCGCGCTCGCTGCTTTGTCTGTGTGATAGAGAAAACTGCAACTGAGCTTTAAACTGTATTATATAGAGATGAAAACAATGAAATGAACTTTTATTTTCAAATAATAAAAGAATAGGTGCTTAGACCTTTTTGTCTACCGTATTGAAAATACTGTATACTTGGAAATGGGGCTGGTCGGAGCGCAGTCCGGAGCATCCACATGACGTTTTGGCGTGCGAGGCAGAACATTTCGCGAAGAAGTAACACGATAAAAATGACGTCACGTCTAGCTACGCAAACCTTGCTAGAGAACGTCTTTTTTTGGCGCCAAAGCGCTGCATGTGTGTGTGTGTGTGTGTGTGTGTGTGTGTGTGTGTGTGTGTGTGTGTGTGTGTGTGTGTGTGTGTGTGTGTGTGTGACAGCGACTAGAGCCCGCGTTTGAGGACGGACAAGCTTAAAATTGTAGGATATTGTCCCTAAAAGAATTATCTCGGGACATTTTTTTCGATGTTTTGATTAAGATGCCCATTGGCGAGAAAATGGACGTTTCACAAAAACCGGTTGATCAACACTAGAGTCCTTAATTATTTCTTATTTTTACTAGATATTTTGCGTATAGCTAGATAAAAGGGACATATTGAATGAGTTCCTTAACATTGTACCTCTACAACTTTTTGAATGATAATTAAATATTTTTGAAAAAATATATTTTGACGTTTTTGGGATTATTTCACAAATTATATGAGTTAATCTTAAAACAATTGAATCGGTTTTTTTTTACAAACCCCCTCCCCCCAATCTGCTCATTAATAATCGCATAATGTTTCGTATACGGTATTTACATACGCCTACAGTTGTGGTCTTAGTTGTCTGTTCGGCGTTAAACCCAAATAACTAACTAACTTGTCTCAGATGTCGGCTACGATTAGGTCAATTGTGACCTGTACGCCTAGGTGTGAAAATCAGACAGTTTTCTGCACCACTTTTTTTAGAGTCATTTGTAATATATCTAACATAATTTTAATTTTTCCTTTACGAAAAAAAGCTATCTTCTCATTAATACGCGCATCATTTTTCTTAAACAGTGTTTGCATAAGCCTGCTGTTTCTCCCGGCCCTGGGGTAGGATTAGGTCAAATTGTGACCTCTAAGCCCTAGGCGTGAAAATTAGCAAGAAAATTGCAAAGTTGATTCCGACACGTCAAATGTTAGTACTGCGATGAGTGACGTATAACACCGAGTCGTCACTATGCACACGGCGTCGTGGGCCGGACAAATGATGCCATGACGTGAAGCTTGAAGTGACGTCATTTCGCTGCTTGTGCTAATCTTCTTCAGAATAGCTATGCTACTCCAGACCACAGAGCGTACGAATGGCGAGAATCGCCGTGTGTCCGTCTTTATTTGTGCGCCAGTTGAGTGTTGTTTAGAGTTTGGCTTAGAGAGAAGGGAAATGGATCAGCATAATAAGCCTAAAAATCTGAACAACTCTGAATGTTTCTAAAAAATAACGCATGTTAGCGCCAAACAATACGGTAGTCTTTGGGATGAAATCCTCATCTTTTTGTCTACCGTATTGAAAATACGATCGACTTTGAAATGGGGCTGGTCGGAACGTATTCCAGAGAATGCGCTTGGCGATTTTCGAGTGCGGGGCCAAAATTCTGCCAAAGAAGTAACAAGATAAAAATGACGTCACTTCTAGTTACGCAAATCTTGTTAGATAACGCCTTTTTGGAGCCAAAGCGCCGTATGTATGTGTGTGTGTGTGTGTGTGTGTGTGTGTGTGTGTGTGTGTGTGTGTGTGTGTGTGTGTGTGTGTGTGTGTGTGTGTGTGTGTGTGTGTGACAACGACTATAGCACGCATTTGAGGACGAACAAGCTTGAAATTGTATATTGTCTCCAAAAGAATAATCTCGTGGTAGTTTTTTTATTTTTTGATTAAGACGCTCATTGGCGAGAAAATGGCCACTTTAGGTCAAAGTGTCACCTGTAAGCCCTAGGTGTGAAAATCAGCAAGACACTTTAGGTCAACGTGTCACCTGTAAGCCCTAGGTGTGAAAATCAGCAAGACACTTTAGGTCAAAGTGTCACCTGTAAGCCCTAGGTGTGAAAATCAGCAAGACACTTTAGGTCAAAGTGTCACCTGTAAGCCCTAGGTGTGAAAATCAGCAAGACACTTTAGGTCAAAGTGTCACCTGTAAGCCCTAGGTGTGAAAATTAGCAAGACACTTTAGGTCAAAGTGTCACCTGTAAGCCCTAGGTGTGAAAATCAGCAAGACACTTTAGGTCAAAGTGTCACCTGTAAGCCCTAGGTGTGAAAATCAGCAAGACACTTTAGGTCAAAGTGTCACCTGTAAGCCCTAGGTGTGAAAATCAGCAAGAAAACTGCAAAATGTTACGTAAATGTTAGTACTGCATGCGATGAGTGACGTATAACATCGAGTTCTCACTATAAACACGGCGTCGTAGGACTAATGATGCCATGACGTGAAGCTTGAAGTGACGTCATTTCGCTGCTTGAGCTATTCTTCTTCTTCAGAACAGTATGCTACGCCAGACCTCAGAGCTTACGAATGGCAGGAATTGCCGTGTGTCCGTCTTTATTTCTGTGTGCCAGTGTGTGTGGATCAGAGGGTTGGTTAGAGTAGAAGGAGATGGATTCCTGTCGCTACACGAGCCCACAGAGCGTACTAATGGCGGGAAGCGCCGTGTGTCCGTCTTTATTTGTGTGCGCGGACGTGTGTGTTGATCATAGGTTGGCTTAGAGAGGAGGGAAATTTGTTAGTTAGTTATTTGGGTTTAACGCCGAGCAGGCAACTAAGGCCATCTCACGCGGCGGGAGGAGGGAAATGGATCAGCATAATAAGCCTTAAAATATGAACAACTCTGAATGTTGCATGTGAGCTCCAAACAATACGGTAGACTTTGGGATGAAATTCTCATCGTGATTGTTATTCTTACTACATACTTTGCACACAGCTAGATTATAAGGAGATATTTAATGAGTATGTACTCCAGTGTTGTACCTTATAAACCTTTTCAATAAGAATTAATTCATTTTTTCAAGTTTTGGAGGCACTATATCCTCCCATCAAACACTCAGCCCTGGAAGTGGCTGTCTGAAACAAAACATTCAGCCCTGAAAGAGGCTGCGTGCCTTTCGGATGAGTGACGGGAAACATGAAAAATTCGTCACACGGAGTCGTAGGACTAGGGATGCCATGACATGAAGCTTATAGTGACGTCATTTTGCTGCTCGTGCTATTCTTCTAATTCAGCATTCCTGTCGCTACACGAGCCGGCTCGTAGACCAAGCGCATACCAAGGAACAGCGCTTGCAGTCCCTGCTATGTTAACTCCTTCTCCCGCAGACACACCACAGCAAGATAAGGATCGACCATGATAGTTCAAGGGTGATGCCAGAATAGCTTGGCGCCTATGGGCGCCAAGCTATTCTGGCATCACCCTTGAACTATCATGGTCGATCTGTGTCCTGCACTGCAATGCAGTCTTCAGAGGACAACGGCAACATTGGAGGATTTCGGTCTTGGGGTAGAATGAGTTAAAAACGGGTAGGAGTGGTGGCAGACAAATACCTGACAAAGGAGGAAGAAAATAAGGCTTAATATTAATGCTATACTGTGTCCAAAGTTGTTCTGCTACCTGAAAGTACGTCGCAACTTTGAAGCAAAGCGTCACCGTTTGACGCTTGAATTTGAATCGACCCACTCGGGACCGGACGCCATCTTGGTTTTGTAAATTTGCGGTGGCTATCACTTTAGGTGAAATCATGAGACCGGTCACGTGAGCCTCAGTCTAACAATAGTAACGCGAGTGAAAATGAAAATCAGCTCGTGCTTGAGGAATTGAAAGAGCAGACGACAAACAAGATAATACGTTTTTAAGTACATCCGATTGTCTGTTGTTTTCCATAGTACGTGTGTGTATGTGTGTAATGGCTTCTTGTGCCTACTGTGGCAGTAGCTTGTAGACCAAGCACATACCAAGCACATACCAAGCACATACCAAGCGCATACCAAGCGCATACCAAGCACATACCAAGCGCATACCAAGCGCGTACCAAGCACATACCAAGCGCATACCAAGCGCATACCAAGCACATACCAAGCGCATACCAAGCACATACCAAGCACATACCAAGCGCATACCAAGCGCATACCAAGCACATACCAAGCACATACCAAAGAACAGCGCTTCGAGTCCCTGCCGTATGTTAAAAACA
The DNA here is from genome assembly GCA_036245525.1 of Semisulcospira habei. Lineage (NCBI taxonomy): Eukaryota > Metazoa > Mollusca > Gastropoda > Semisulcospiridae > Semisulcospira > Semisulcospira habei. The sequence continues at coordinate 215,847,380 of BTPG01000001.1, read as the reverse complement.
AAACGCGTAGGAGTGGTAGCGCGGCGCTAAACGACAGAAATATTAAACAAGATGAGGATTTCATCAAAAAAGGTCTACCGTGTTGTTTGGAGCTCATAATTATGCGTTTATCTTTAAGGAACATTCAGAGTTGTTCATATTTTTAGGCCTATTATGCTGATCCATTTCCCTCCTCTCTAAGCCAACCTCTGATCAACACACACGTCGGCGCACACAAATAAAGACGGACACACGGCGCTTCCCGCCATTTTAACGCTCTGAATGGGCTCGTGTAGCGACAGGAATCCATCTCCTTCTAATCTAACCTATCCTATATAAAACCAGCTTATCCTTCTCAGGGACACATATCTGGAATGCGCTTCCCGACCATGTAAAATCCCCCTCCTCACTAGCCTGTTGTAAAAAGAGTCTCTGCAAGTATTTCGTGGATCACTCGTAATATGCTCTTTCTATGCTGGGTCCAATTTATTCGCAATTAAGCCTGTTATCTTTTGCATTTATCATTTGAACTACTGCCTATGTGAACAGTGTTGCCAATTGTTTGCAAGTATTATGTTTTACTTATATGTATGTGCACGTGTAGATAGTCTTGTAGTTGTTAGCAAAGGCAGGTTTGTAAAATGGCTGTGTCAATGTCGATGTCAATGCTTTAACCGTTGTAAAATAGTTTCATTGATTCCTTGATTCACCCTCTGATCCACACACACTGGCACACATAAGTAAAGTCGGACACACGGCGATTCCTGCTTTCGTAAGCTCTGTGGTCTGGCGCAGCATAGCTATTCTGAAGAAGAAGAATAGCACGAGTAGCGAAATGATGTCACTTCAAGCTTCACGTCATGGCATCATTAGTCCGGCCCACGACGCCGTGTTCATAGTGACGACTCGATGTTACACGTCATCATATCAGTACTAACATTTGACGTATCAGAGGATCAACTTTGCAATTTTCTTGCTAATGTTCATGCCTAGAGCTTACAGGTTACAATTTGACCTAATCCCACCCCAGGGCCGGGACAAATAGCAGGCTTATGCGAACACTGTTTATGAAAAATGATTAGGTATTAATGAAAAGACACTTCTCCTCTGGTAAGTGTCACCGTCTGGGCAGTGGGCAGATGTTCACAACTGCACGGGACATAGACGACCCCGGCCCCCACGAGTCCCCTGCTGCCTTGCAGGCTTGGCCGCTTTGCTGCGGAAAGGCTAAGGGAGGAAACCCCTGACATCAAAGCCCCCGTGTCTCCGGGGAAGGCTTTTGAGCCAGAGACTAAGACAAGGACAGTCTGATATAAAACCTACGACCCGAGGACCTCGATGCCACCGTCCCAGCTTGCTAGGCCGTGGCATACAAACCAAGGGTTTAAAGGGTGGGGCCAGTACTGCGCACACTGCACTCCACCAAAAAGCTCCACCGCGCAGGCTTTAGGAAACGCCCACGGACTATGACACTGAACTTTCCAAGTCCTGTAGCGATGGGCAAGGGGCAAAACGGCAGGTGAAAGATGTCACTGGAAGCCGCAGTCTCAAACCTGCATGCAGGCGGTTCAGGATATTGGTCGCCTGATGTTGACATGGGGATGACAACGTCACTCGGCACACCCTGAACGACCAAGCAGCCTTCTCTAGGGACAGCACTGCTTGCTCCACACGGAGAGGGGCCTAGAAAAGGTGGCCTAACCAAAGCTCATCCCCTCGTAACCCAGTTGGCTAGCCGCGGTCAACGGGCATCTTCTCATGCGGTCAGAAAACAAGAAAAAACAATGGATCCACTCTCATGACGACCACGACCGGACTCAACGTAGCATGCTGGAACATCCGAACCATGCTCGACATAGCAGACAGCGGACGCCCTGAACGTCGCTCCGCCCTCATTGCCCATGAATTGCGGAGGTTAAACATCGACATCGCCGCGCTCAGCGAAGTACGCCTCCCGGAGGAAGGCAGCCTCCAAGAACTTGGCGCTGGCTACACCCTCTACTGGTCAGGCAGGCCTGCATCAGAAAGACGGCTCTCAGGCGTGGGCTTCATGGTGAAGACCCACATTGCGACTAAGTTGGAAAACCTACCAACGGGTCACTCCGACCGCATCATGTCCATGCGCCTCCCACTGAGACACTAGCAATACGTCACCCTTCTCAGTGTGTACTCCCCAACCCTCCTGGCAGAGCCTGCAGAAAAAGACAAGTTCTACTCTGACCTGCGCAGCCTCCTGCAGAGCACCCCTGCAGACGACAAAGTCATCATCCTTGGCGACTTCAACGCCAGAGTGGGCCAAGACTCTGAAGCCTGGAAAGGAGTCCTCGGCAAGCATGGCGTTGGGAACTGCAATGACAATGGTCGCTTACTGTTGGAGCTCTGTGCAGAGCAGCAACTTGTCATCACCAACACTACTTTCCAGCAAAAGGACAGTCGAAAGACCACCTGGATGCATCCTCGCTCCAAGCACTGGCACCTTATCGACTATGTCCTAGTGCGTCAGAGGGACCGCAGTGACGTCCTTCTCACCAGAGTGATGCCCAGCGCAGAGTGCCACACTGACCACCGCCTTGTTCGCTGCAAACTCAGGCTCCGCCTCAAGCTGAAACCCAAGAAAGGGCCCCCCCCCCCCCCCAAGAAAAAGCTTGATGTTGCCAGCCTTCAGCGTGACGACAAGAAAGCTGCCCTTCAGGCCGATTTACAGCGCATGCTCAAAGACACAGTTGATCCAGCAGACTCCTCCCCTGAAACACTCTGGGAACAACTGAAAACTGCTATTGTAAAATCTTCTGTGGAAGTCTTGGGCTTTGCTAGAAAGAGGAACAAAGACTGGTTTGACGAAAACGACGTAGCGATCCAGGAACTTCTAGCAAAAAAAAAGAGCCGCCCACCAGGCCCACCTAGCCCAGCCTTCCTGCCCTGTGAAGAAGTCTGCCTTCCGCCTCATCTGCAGCAGTCTCCAGCTCAAGCTTAGAGAGCTCCAGAACGAGTGGTGGTCCAGACTCGCACAGAGGACCCAGCTCTGCGCTGACAACGGTGACTACAGGGGCTTCTACGAAGCACTAAAAGCAGTGTATGGCCCTAGGCACCTGGTACAAAGTCCCCTGCGAAGCGCTGATGGACAGGCACTCCTCACAGATAATACCTCCATCTTGAACCGCTGGTCGGAATACTTTCAGGACCTCTTCGGCGCTGAGCGCACTGTTCAAGAAACAGTCATCCTCCAAATCCCACACCTTCCACTAAAGGTTGAATTGGACGAACCGCCCACCGCCGAAGAGACCCTCACAGCCATCCACCAGCTCAAGAGTGGCAAAGCAGCAGGCATTGACGGAATCCCGCCAGAGATCTGGAAACATGGAGGCCCAGCACTGCACAACAAGCTCCACGACCTCTTTCTCTGCTGCTGGGGAAAAAGGAACACTACCAAAGGATCTCCGTGATGCAGTCATCATCACCCTGTACATGAACAAAGGAGAGAAGTCTGCCTGCTCTAATTATCGTGGAATTACCCTGCTGTCCATTGCCGGGAAAATTCTCGCAAGGTTGCTCCTGAATCGGCTGGTACCTGCCATCGCTGAAGACCACCTCCCAGAGGGCCAGTGTGGCTTCAGAGCCAACAGGAGTACCACCGACATGGTCTTTGTGCTGAGACAGCTTCAGGAGAAGTGCCGCGAGCAGAACAAAGGGCTGTACGTAACGTTTGTCGACCTAACAAAAGCGTTTGACACTGTGAGCAGGCAAGGTATGTGGCAGATCCTGGAGCGACTAGGCTGTCCCCCAAAGTTCCTCAACATGATCGTCCAGCTCCACGAGGACCAGCAAGGCCAGGTCAGACTAAACAGTGACCTCTCAGAACCATTCCCCATTCGCAACGGCGTGAAGCAAGGCTGCGTGCTGGCACCGACCCTCTTCACCATCTTCTTCAGCATGATGTTGAAGCAGGCCACAGTGGACCTCGACGACGACGACGCAGTGTACATCAGGTATCGTCTCGATGGCAGCCTGTTCAACCTCAGACGACTGCAGGCCCACACGAAAACCCTAGACCAACTGATTCGTGAGCTGCTCTTTGCTGATGACGCTGCCCTCGTTGCACACACAGAGAGAGCCTTGCAGCGCATTACGTCCTGCTTCGCAGATGCCGCCCAGCTCTTTGGACTTGAGGTCAGTCTGAAAAAGACAGAGGTCCTTCATCAGCCGGCACCCAAGGAAGAGCATTGCCCTCCCCACATCACCATCGGCGAGTCCGAACTGAAGTCTGTACACCAGTTTACCTACCTTGGCTGCATCATCACGTCAGACGCCAAGCTGGACAAGGAGCTGGACAACAGGCTGGCAAAAGCGAACAGTGCTTTCGGGCGACTATTCAAGCGGGTGTGGCACAATCAACAGCTGAAAAAAGGCACCAAGATCAGCGTGTACAGAGCTGTCGTCCTCACCACCCTGCTGTACGGTTCCGAGTCCTGGGCCCTCTACCGCAGCCAACTACGACTCCTCGAACGCTTTCACCAGCGCTGCCTGCGTACCATCCTCAGCATTCACTGGAGTGACTATGTCACCAACGTCGAGGTCCTTGAACAGGCGGAAACTGTGAGCATCGAGGCTTTGCTGCTGCGGACACAGCTTCGCTGGGCGGGGCACGTCTCCAGGATGGAGGATCATCGCCTACCCAAGATCACTCTGTTCGGCGAGCTCGCCACTGGACACCGAGACAGAGGGGCACCAAAGAAGAGATACAAAGACGGTCTCAAGAAGTCACTTAGTGCCTGCCAAATCGACCACCGCCAGTGGTCTTCGCTTGCTGCGGACCGTGACACCTGGCGCTCCACCATTCACAAAGCAGCCGTCTCCTTTGAGGACTCTCGCATAGCTAACCTTAAGGACAAGCGGCTCAGAAGAAAAAACAGAGCTGTCGTAACTCAGAACCCTGAACAGACCTTCCCCTGCAGCCACTGCGGTCGTACCTGCCTGTCCCGGATTGGCCTCCGCAGCCACGAAAATGCCTGCAGACGACGTGGGCAAGCCCTATAGAATCTTCGTTCGCGAAGTCAAGCCAAGAGAGAGAGAGAATGAAAAGATAGCCTTTTTTCGTAAAAGAAAAATTAAAGTTATGTTAGCTGTTTTACAAATGACTCCGAAAAAGTGCTGCAGCAAATTGTCTGATTTTGACGGCATACAGGTCACAATTGACATAATCGTACCCGACAGCCGAGACAAACTGTAGGCTTATGTAAATTCCGTATGCGAAATATCATGTGATTATTAATGAGAAGATTGTGATTTTATTTCGTAAAAAAGATTCAATTGTTTTAAGATTAGCCCATATAATTCGTGAAATTAATCCCATAGACGTGAAAATTATATTTCTTTTCAAAAAAATATTTAATTATCCCTCAAATGTTCTAGAGGTACAATGCTGGTTAACGAACTCATTCAATATCTCCCTTTTATCTAGCTATGTGCAAAATATCTAGTAAAAATAAAAAAAAAACAATTTCGGACTCCAGTGTGGATCAACCGGATTTTGTGAACGGCCATTTTCTCGCCAATGAGCATCTTAATCAAATAATCCAAAAAAAGGTCCCGACATAATTCTTTTAGGGACAATATCCTAAAATTTCAAGCTTGTCCGTCCTCGAACGCGGACTCTGGTCGCTGTCACATACACACACACACACACACACACACACACACACACACACACACACACACACACACACACACACACACACCACACACACACAAACACACACACACACACATACACACACACACAAACACAGATACACACACACATACACACACACACAAGCACACACACACACACACACACACACAAACACACACACACACACATACACACACACACAAACACAGATACACACACACATACACACACACATACACACACACACACCATCTCTCTCTCTCTCTCTCACACACACACACACACACACACACACACACACACACACACACACACACGCGGCGCTTTGGCGCAAGAAAATGAGGTTCTCTAGCAAGGCTTGCGTAGCTAGACGTGACGTCATTTTTATCTTGTTACTTCTTTGCCAGAATTTCTGCCCCGCACGCCAAAAACATCATGTGCATGATCCGGAATGCGCTCCGACCAGCTCCATTTCAAAGTCTACCGTATTTTTTTAAATAGACAAAAAGAAAGGAAGGAACCAGAGAAGCAACCTGCCTGGAGCTCCTATGTCACCATAAACTCATGTAGAAGGTTTTATTAAATGCACAAGCCACTGTCAGCTACTGTGACGTGAACAAATTCAGGCCTCCCGCAGTTTTGTCCACAAGGAGCTGCAGAATTTGGGCGGATAAATAGATCCCGCGTCATTAGCATATATGATGGTAAAAACAAATAAATAAACAAACAAACAAACAAACAAACAAACAAAACATTTACGTTATTCGACAGCAAGATGCCGTCAAATTCTTGTTCACAATTCCTTTGATGCCTTATTTCTGCAAACACTGTACTCCTTTGGACAGCTCTTTACGGGAAGAAAAGAAAAATACTAAGTAATTCGGCACCACCAGACTTTTTCCAAGACAACTCTGCGGCGGAAATACAAGCATCACGTGTTTAAAATTGGAGATTTCTCCCGGTCTCACGACGAAAACACTGAACCTGCCCCAGCCAACGTATCCGCTCCGATTCTAGTGTGCGCGATGACACCTACTGTCAATTTAGACCTTCGGAGAGCGTAAGGATCCAACATATCTTGTGCCCCACCACCTTCTTATCAGCTAAGTTAGTGCGCCGCTGATTTTCAGCGATTGGCTTCGGGGCCTCGGTTCTAGAGCCCCCCAAAATAACTGAGGCCCGGTCGGGTTATACACGAGGCCACAGAGCGTACTAATGGCTGGAAGCGCCGTGTGTCCGTCTTTATTTGTGTGCGCCGACGTGTGTGTTGATCAGGGGTTGGCTTAGAGAGGAGGGAAGTGGATCATCATAATAAGCCTAAAAATATGAACAACTCTGAATGTTGTTAAATGATATACGCATGTGAGCTCCAAACAATACGGTAGACTTTGGGATGAAATCCTCATCTTGTTCATTTTTCTCCTTGCTACAAACAAACTTCAGGGGGGAAAAAATCCACACACACACACTAACACAAACACTCTCTCTCTCACACAGACACACGCACACACACACACACACACACGCACACAGGCACACACACACACACACACACACACACACACATACACGCGCGCGCGCGCGCGCGAACGCACACACTGCATAATATAGGGTCGCAGTGAAAGTATTACGATAATGACATGAGGTAATTGAAGATATTGGCTTTAAAATACGAAAGGATGTTGAGAGAGAGAGAGAGAGAGAGAGAGAGAGAGAGAGAGAGAGAGAGAGAGAGAGAGAGAGAGAGAGAGAGAGAGAGAGAGAGAGAGAGAGCATACGAACTGCACTCTGCCTAGTGTCACACGGTCTAAATTCCAGCACATTGCACCAAAGACCATTCTTTTTTTCGCTCCTCTCACTGCCCCCTTCACACACACCCCCCGCCCTCCATTTGCCATCGGCCAACAGGTCAAAATCACCGCGCGACTAAACATAGACAGCGTCCAGAACACGAGAAGAAAACGGTGTACAAGCCGGCAAGAGGCATAGATTCTCATCAGCCCCTGCATTCGCAGGGGCTCATGAAAATCTATGTCTCTTGCAGATGGAAGTAATTTGGCCCTGGAATGGAAAACGGAAATATGTGTTTAATCTCGTGTGATGCGCCAGAGATGAGGAAAGTGGTTTGAAAATCACTCCCCAGTTGAAACCACGGCTTGTTCACCACGGAATGCTTTTACCAGCGGGTTGACTCCCCAGTCACTGAATCCCTCTCAACTTCCAAGCTCACTCCCACCCCCTTCACCCCCCCCCCTCCCCGACCCCTCAAGCATCCCCCATCTAGATCCGTTGCGTATAAAATGTATAGGCCTTTACAGCCGGGTTCCATTGGAAACGCTATAATCACCTGTACGCGGCATGCGGCAGATGTTACACGGACTATGAACAACTATACTTATAGACGACTGTATTGTCACAAGTGTGGTAGTAACCCGAAAGGGGGCGCCAGGCGGGTGGGGGGGGGGGGAGGTTGGGCGAAGGGGGTTGGGGGGTAGTTAGCGGTGGAAAATGGCCATACCTCCTCTAGAAACGGTATTTTCAGGGTATCCTTTGACCATTCCTCTTTTTTAATTTATATTATTTATTTATTTATTTATTTATTATGTATTTATGTATTATTTATTATTATTATTTATTTATTATTTATTTATTTATTTATTTATTTATTATTTGTTTAATTATTTATTTATTTATTTTTTGTTTGTTTCAACGGCTGTATCCGGGCTTTCGGCCCTCAGTATATAAATGCATTAACCCATTCAGGCCTGACGCACTACACCAGGAGATGGGTCGACCATGATAATTCAAGGGTAGTGCCAGATTAGCTTGGCGCTTGTCGGCGCCCAGCTAATCTGGCACTACCCTTGAATTATCATAGTCGACCCATCTCCTGCAACAGGTGCATAGTCGTTAGATGACGCCTCCAAAGTTTGGGAAATACGTGGGTCAGGCTAAATGAGCTAAGGCACACTTGGTTCAAACCTCCGCCAGGCTCTAGTAGTGTGTTCTAAGGCACACTTGGTTCAAACCTCAGCCAGGCTCTAGTAGTGTGTTCTAAGGCACACTTGGTTCAAACCTCCGCCAGGCTCTAGTAGTGTGTTCTAAGGCACACTTGGTTCAAACCTCCGCCAGGCTCTAGTAGTGTGTTCTCACACTTGGTTCAAACCTCCGCCAGGCTCTAGTAGTGTGTTCTAAGGCACACTTGGTTCAAACCTCCGCCAGGCTCTAGCAGTGTGTTCTAAGGCACACTTGGTTCAAACCTCAGCCAGGCTCTAGTAGTGTGTTCTAAGGCACACTTGGTTCAAACCTCTGCCAGGCTCTAGTAGTGTGTACACTTTCTCCGCACAGATCCTGATACAAGCACCGAAGCTGACAAATGGACATCAAGTTGTTCTCATGCGAGGAACAGCTGGTCAGTAGTGCTACCTAATTTGACTCATTCAGCCCGACGGCCGTATTTCCCAAATTCTTGGATGCGTCATCTAATGACTAGGCACCAGTTGCAGGAGATGGGTCGACCATGATAATTGAAGGGCAGTGCCAGATCAGCTTGGCGCCTTCAGGCACTTCCCTTGATTTATTATGGTCGATCCATCTCCTGCTGTAGTGCGTCAGGGCTGAAGGGGTTAAGTAATTTGCATGTTTACTTTGTGTGTATTACATATGACGCCCTCGCAGTAGGTGATGATCGCAACATCTCACCCGCCCTCCCTTACACACGTACACACATACACACACATACACACACATACACGCCCGCACGTACGCACACACGCACGCACACACACACACACAACACACACACACTCACACACACAACACACACACACACACACACACACACACACACTCACACACATACACTCACACACACACTCACACACACACACTCACACACATACACTCACACACACACTCACACACAACCCTTGTCGTATGATTTTCTTTGAGGCCCTGCCATACCTGAAAACCCTCCTACGCCACTGCTGGCAGTGGAAACTGTTAACGCCATTCCACAGTCATGATTTAACCCGTTTAATGCTGAAAAAAAATTGAGCCCCATCCGACTGCAAGAGGCATAGATTCTCATAACCCCCGCAGTTGCAGGGGCTCATGAGGATCTATACCTCTTGCTGAGACCACTTTGAATCCGTGTTCTTGGGCCATCTGGGGCTTTTGGTATTGAATTAACGACAGGTGCAGAAAGGCAGTCTGCGCATGGTCGGTTTGGAATTCTAGCTCAATGCGGAACTTTGTGGAACAGGCGAAGGATGAAATGTTTGAAGGTATGGCTAATCATGCACAGCCAAACATGTCGCAGGCATGAATCATTGGACAAGTTGACGCTCAAGCTCTAGCGCCGACAGAACAATTCACAGAACATTAGACTTGCTCTCTGACGATAACGGAGGCCGAGTGGTACAGGGCGTGCGAACAGGAAACACACGAGGGCTCTTCAAGGCCCAGAGACCGTAAGACCGAGAGTCGCTAGTATTTGCTTCAATTGGCTTTTTAGACTCGCAGCTGCCCAGCACACTGTGACCTACCGCTGTGACATGACGATCTGCCTATCTTCAAACTCATGCGTGCTATGGATGCCACAAAAACTGCAATCTGATTCGAATCGCGTGTCACTCTTATATTATTGGATTTAGCTAATTATCAGAAATAGCTAGAAACGCCCAGAACTGGGCACAATTAGGCTACATAAATTTACTCACAAACCAGATAGGTGAGGCTAGCGCTGGCAGAATTGTACACAAACCAAGGGAAATCACTCAGCGCTGGACAGACAAACAGTTCGGTGCCTGATAACCGGGGGCAGGGGATCTAACTGTTTGTCTGTCCAGCGCTGAGTGATTCCCCTTGGTTTGTGTACATAAATTTAGTTTTCAATTTTGTCTGTCTGTTGTTTATTCTACAATAACACAATTTATCCGAAAAAAAAAGTTTTTATAGTGTTCGAGAAAAAAAAAAAACCCCAATCTTTCTGATCTGTAATAAAAATATAGGTGCTGACACCAGAAATAAAATAACATTTTACTGATCATGATGCTTTTGAGCTTTGCATGCTAACACTGAGAAGGCAGAACAGTTTACTTACGGACTCACAATACAGGCTGTCGATGACAATAAGCGTTGATTCCAGTCTTGAGTCCCTGTTGTACTCAGAATGCATAGCATTCAACACATGGGATTATTGCAGATGGGGACAACGCGCTTAGACGCTCATCATCATTAATTAGGAGAAGAAGAAGATGAAGAAGAAGAAGAAGAATTTTATACAACGATGCGCGCAATGTAATCAACGACTGCGCCCTTTGAATACCACCCAATACAAGAGGCATAGATCCTCATGAGCCCCTGCAATTTCGGGGGCTCATGAGGATCTACGCCTCTTGCTGAAATCATTTTGTATCCATGTTCCTTTGACGACTGAGGTTCGTTGGGGATGAGTTTACAATGATTGTCAAAACGCAACTTGCCCCCAGTGGCAGGGATGGGGTCCTACCCTCGATGGCTGCTTTCAAATGGTGTTTGTTTTTGCTGCCTTCATCCCGTGCGTTCAAGGTATCCGCACTACAAAGCTGAAGAAAGAATACTCAAGTGAAAATTCGCACAGCCTTACAAAACACGGCTGCCTATTGTTCGACATGACATAAGTACGTCACGTTGACGCTACGGTGTAGCGAAAGCAGAATATGAGCTGTACACACCAGACTATTGACTCATTTCAGACGTAAGGCTATCGCCGCGTATGCGTATGCCTTACGTCTGGAATGAGTCAACCTAATGTCTGTAGACTGTAGATTTAGTTGAAAACCTATGACTTCGTTGACGAGTGACACACCGGTGTAATTGCCATCTGTAAATGTTATCAATGCTCATAAACCCCTGCATTTATCGGGGGGGGGGGGGGGGGGGGAGGGAGGGGGATAATCCTTGGTTAAGATCTGTGTCTCTGGCAGATTTTGGAGAAGTTACGCCAAGAAGAACACAGAGCTCTTTGTACAGCATCAAACGTCGATGTAGCGCTGTTTTGTTTTCGACTCTTGTGTACATTTGTCGCGGACACCATCAGGTTGTCCCCCACCCCACCCCACCCCTCCTCACCCCATCCCACCCCCACCTCCCCCCACCCCCTCCACAACCTTCTACCGTCCATACTTACTTAGTGGGGAAGTATGTGTCAGCCAGATTGTCATAGGAAAACAGTCTGAAACAGACAAGTCGAAGTATGTGTCAGCCAGATTGTCATAGGAAAACAGTCTGAAACGGACAAATCGAAGTATGTGTCAGCCAGATTGTCATAGGAAAACAGTCTGAAACGGACAAATCGAAGTATGTGTCAGCCAGATTGTCATAGGAAAACAGTCTGAAACGGACAAATCGAAGTATGTGTCAGCCAGATTGTCATAGGAAAACAGTCTGAAACGGACAAATCGAAGTATGTGTCAGCCAGATTGTCATAGGAAAACAGTCTGAAACGGACAAATCGAAGTATGTGTCAGCCAGATTGTCATAGGAAAACAGTCTGAAACAGACAAGTCGAAGTATGTGTCAGCCAGATTGTCATAGGAAAACAGTCTGAAACGGACAAGTCGAAGTATGTGTCAGCCAGATTGTCATAGGAAAACAGTCTGAAACGGACAAATCGAAGCCAAAGTTTGCGAAGTAAAAGAAAGTACGAGCGTGTGCGCGCGCGCACGCACGCACACATGCACGCACGCAAACATGCACGCACGCACACATGCACGCACGCACACACCCACGTATGAAAACACACATCACCTCTTCCCACTACATTCCCCCCGTGCCAGCTGCCTCAGCTTTTGCAGATTACTTCATTGATAAGGTCCGCGAAATTCGTGATTCTCTGGATCTCATGCCCACTTCAGTTTTGTTCACCGAAAAACGCTTTAGTGGAGAACCTCTCTCAGCCTTCGAACCTGTGCTAGAGGATGAGGTCAGAAAAGTGATCACAAACACTGCCCCAAAAACTTGTGAGTTAGACCCCATACCCACTCCCTTGTTGTACGAGTGCCTGGATGAAGTGTTGCCTGCCATTACACAAGTCATCAACAACTCTCTCTCTACTGGTATTTTTCCTGAAAGCTTCAAGACTGCACTTGTGAAACCCCTATTGAAGAAACCATCTTTAGACCCAAATGTACTGAAAAACTATCGCCCAGTTTCCAATCTTACATTTCTATCAAAGATTCTTGAGAAAATTGTCCTTGTTCAAACTTTAAAGCATGTCAACTCTAATAGTCTGTTCAGTGTATTCCAGTCTGCATATCGTCCCCATCGTAGCACTGAAAGAGCTTTGCTGAAGATATTCAATGACCTGCTTTGTGCTTTGGACGAGCGTAAGATCACAGTCCTTGCTTTGCTGGACCTGTCCAGTGCGTTCGACACTATTGACCATGAAATTTTGCTGTGCCGTCTTCAATCTGTATTTGGCATTGAAGGCTCAGTCTTGGCATGGTTTAGTTCATACCTGACTGAACGATCCCAGATTGTTTCTGTCGACGGCTGTCGTTCTGAGCCATCACCTCTTCGGTTTGGTGTACCCCAAGGCTCGGTCCTAGGACCTGTATTGTTCTTACTGTATGTTCAGCCCCTGTCCGACCTGATTTGTAGTAGCTCCATTTCCCATCATGCATTTGCAGATGATACTCAGATGTACAAAAGTGATACTGTCGAGCGAGCTGTGAATGCCGTCCAAAGTATAAGCCAGTGCATTGACCATGTCAAATCATGGATGACCACCAACAAACTGATGTTAAATGATGGCAAAACTGAAGCAATGTTGGTAGCTAATCCAAGATTATCTTCGTCCCTGCCTTTACCATCATCATTGTCTGTGGATGGAACACTCATTGGCTTCTCTGCGAGTGTGAGAAACCTGGGTGTTACACTTGACAGCAAGTTATCTATGTCACAGCATGTCAGTGCAGTGTGTAGATCCGCTTATCTGGAACTTCGTCGTATTAGTTCAGTTCGTCACCTGCTGACCGTGGAAGCTACTAAAACACTAGTTTGTGCATTTGTGCTGTCCAAGCTAGATTATTGTAACTCTGCTTTGTGGCTGCCCTCAGTATCTCATTGATCGCCTCCAAAAAATTCAGAACAATGCAGCCCGGCTTGTTGAGAGAGTCCGTAAGACTGAGCATGTCACACCCATCTTGAAGTCCCTTCACTGGCTACCTGTGTCCTCACGTATTCAATACAAAGTTATGTCAATCTGTTTTAACTGCCTTTCAGGCACCAGCCCAGAATACTTGTCCTCTTTGCTGCATGTGTATACACCCTCTCGTGAGCTCCGCTCCTCTTCTGATAAACGGAAGCTGTGTGTACCTTCTGTCAAAACTAAAACATTTGGTCAGCGCACTTTTGTTTATCAAGCCCCAGTGTTATGGAATACACTTCCTCTTGAGGTCAGAAACAGTGAGTCTGTCTCTGACTTCAGGAGGTCGTTGAAAACTCACCTCTTCAAGCTTTACTTTGAATGACTGCCAGTGTTTGATGCCTTAGTTGTAGTTCTGCAATCCTCCTTGTTTAGACTGAATGTTAATTAGAATATAAATTATTATGTATGTATTGTTGTTTAGTTTATTGTAAAAGTGGTGTGTTCGGGCATTGTGCTTTGTTTGTTATGTGCATATGTCATTGTATTTTATTTTTGTGTACAGATTGTAAAGCGCTTAGAGCTTTTGAGTAAGATTAAGCGCTATATAAGTACCCATTATTATTATTATTACATATTATATATAAAAACTCTGTCTGTCTGTCTCTGTCTGTCTGTCTGTCTGTCTCTTTCTCAAACCCAAACACCCTCAAACACAAAGGGATTGCTGTTTATGTCCATAACTCGTTTGCACAAATGGTACGCAGACGTGATGGTCTGGAGTCAACTGAGATTGAGTGTGTATGGCTAGAAGTAAAAATTAATAACTCCTCTCCAGTTATAATGGGTTATGTAGATGGAAATCCATCGTCCATGTTACGATTGTGGTTGTGTTGTCCTGTGAGAGCATGCATGTGTTAATCGTAGGAAACGATCCGATATTTATTTGAGCTATCATGGTTACGATTCACGTACATTTTTAGTAAGATTTTCTTTCGTTCGCGCGTAGAGCGAATTTCGCTTTGTTATGATACGCTAATTTTAGTCCGGAAGCTTCTAGAATAGTCGCACGGTGAAGAGCGGTCGATTGTTGTTTTCCGTAGATTAGCTGAGAATGAACCAGAACGTTCGAGCAAAATCGCGCTGTTGAGTGGTCTTACATGTGACGTTGAAGTATCAGCAACAGTTTGCTACACTGTAGTAATTTCAGTCATAGTTGTTTACTGTGCGCGTGAAATTAGCAGCCGTTCTTTGTGTGTTGTGAAAAGTCGTAAACGGTTTGCCATATTTTTGAGTGATATTGGGATTTAGGGCTGAAATGAGCAGCCGAATTTTTGTAGACTATTTTAATTTATTCCAGAAAGTTCTTCTTTTATTAATATTTATTATTTCAGTTACGTGTTCCATTCTGATTGGTTGCGTTGAGTAAATTCTTTGGATTATTCTAGAAAGATGTCTTACTATATAAAGTTGGTACTAGGAGAGCACGTGGGTACATTGTCACGCATTGTCAGTTGTAGGGACACACAGTTTATCGTAGGTACGTGGCCCGTATAGGGTGTACATTGTGTGAGGAACTTTGTGTCGCCAGTGTTGACATTTGCAGAAGAGAAGACATTGTATCAGTGTTGATGCATTTGGCGTGGGTTTCATGGTCAAGACCTCCATTGCGACTAAGCTGGAAAACCTACCAACGGGTCACTCAGACCGCATCATGTCCATGCGCCTCCCACTGAGACACCAGCAACACGTCACCCTTCTCAGTGTGTACTCCCCAACCCTCCTGGCAGAGCCTGCTGAAAAGGACAAGTTTTACACTGACCTGCGCTGCCTCATACAGAGCACCCCTGCAGACGACAAAGTCATCATCCTTGGCGACTTCAACGCTAGAGTGGGCCAGGACTCTGAAGCCTGGAAAGGAGTCCTCGGCAAGCATGGCGTCGGGAACTGCAATGACAATGGCCGCCTACTGTTGGAGTTCTGTGCAGAGCAGCAACTGGTCATCACCAACACTACTTTTCAGCAAAAGGACAGTCGAAAGACCACCTGGATGCATCCTCGCTCCAAACACTGGCACCTTATCGACTATATTCTAGTGCGTCAGAGGGACCGCAGTGACGTCCTCCTCACCAGAGTGATGCCCAGCGCAGAGTGCCACACTGACCACCGCCTTGTCCGCTGCAAACTCAGGCTCCACGTCAAGCCAAAACCCAAGAAATGGGGGCCCCCCAAGAAAAAGCTTGATGTTGCCAGCCTTCAGCGTGACGACGTGAAAGCTGCCTTTCAGACAGATTTACAGCGCAGGCTCAAAGACACAGCGGACCCAGCAGACTCCTCCCCTGAAACACTCTGGGAACAACTGAAAACTGCTATTGCAAATTCCTCTGCAGAAGTCTTGGGTTTCGCTAGAAAGAAGAATAAAGACTGGTTTGACGAAAACGATGTAGAGATCCAGGAACACCTAGCAAATAAAAAAAAGAGCCGCCCATCAGGCCCACCTAGCCCAGCCTTCCTGCCCTGTGAAGAAGTCTGCCTTCCGCCTCGTCTGCAGCAGTCTCCAGCGCAAGCTCAGAGATCTCCAGAATGAGTGGTGGACCAGACTTGCACAGAGGACCCAGCTTTGCGCTGACAATGGTGCCTACAGGGGCTTCTACGAAGCACTGAAAGCAGTGTATGGCCCCAGGCACCTGGTACAAAGTCCCCTGCGAAGCGCGAATGGCCAGGCACTCCTCACAGATAATACCTCCATCTTGAACCGCTGGTCGGAATACTTTCAGAGCCTCTTCAGCGCTGAGCGCACTGTTCAAGAAGCAGTCGTCCTACAAATCCCACAACTCCCAGTAAAGGTTGAATTGGACGAACCGCCCACCGCTGAAGAACCCTCACAGCCATCCACCAGCTCAAGAGTGGCAAAGCAGCAGGCATTGATGGAATACCGCCAGAGATCTGGAAACATGGAGGCACAGCACTGCACAACAAGCTCCATGACCTCTTTCTCTGCTGCTGGGAGGAAGGAACACTACCAAAGGATCTCCGTGATGCTGTCGTTATCACCCTGTACAAGAACAAAGGCGAGAAGTCTGACTGTTCCAACTATCGGGGAATTACCCTGCTGTCCATTGCTGGGAAAATTCTTGCAAGGCTGCTCCTGAATCGGCTGGTACCTGCCATCACTGAAGACCACCTCCCAGAGGGCCAGTGTGGCTTCAGAGCAAACAGGAGCACCACCGATATGGTCTTTGTGCTGAGACAGCTTCAGGAGAAGTGCCGCGAGCAGAACAAAGGGCTGTACGTAACGTTTGTCGACCTAACAAAAGCGTTCGACACTGTGAGCAGGCAAGGCATGTGGCAGATCCTGGAGCGACTTGGCTGTCCCCCAAAGTTCCTCAGCATGATTGTCCAGCTACACGAGGACCAGCAAGGCCAGGTCAGACTCAACAATGACCTCTCAGAACCATTCCCTATTCTCAACGGCGTAAAGCAGGGCTGCGTGCTGGCACCGACCCTCTTCACCATCTTTTTTAGCATGATGTTGAAGCAGGCCACAGTGGACCTCGATGATGACGATGCAGTGTACATCAGGTATCGTCTCGATGGCAGCCTGTTCAACCTCAGACGACTGCAGGCCCACACGAAAACCCTAGACCAACTGATTCGTGAGCTGCTTTTTGCTGATGACGCTGCCCTCGTTGCACACACAGAGAGAGCCCTGCAGCGCATCACGTCCTGCTTCGCAGACGCTGCCCAGCTCTTTGGACTCGAGGTCAGTCTGAAAAAGACAGAGGTCCTCCATCAGCCGGCACCCAAGACAGTGTATCGTCCTCCTCACATCACCATTGGCGAGTCTGAACTAAAGTCAGTGCACCAGTTTACTTACCTCGGCTGCATTATCACGTCGGACGCCAAGCTGGACAAGGAGCTTGACAGCAGGCTGGCAAAAGCGAACAGCGCTTTCGGGCGACTTTTCAAGCGGGTGTGGCACAATCAACAGCTGAAAACAGGCACCAAGATCAGCGTGTACAGAGCTGTGGTCCTCACCACCCTGCTGTATGGTTCCGAGTCCTGGGCCCTCTACCGCAGCCAACTACGACTCCTCGAACGCTTCCACCAGCGCTGCCTGCGCACCATCCTGGGCATTGACTGGAGTGACTATGTCACCAACGTCGAGGTCCTTGAACAGGCTGAAGCTGTGAGCATCGAGGCTTTGCTGCTGCGGACACAGCTCCGCTGGGCGGGGCATGTCTCCAGGATGGAGGATCATCGCCTACCAAAGATCACCCTGTTCGGCGAGCTTGCTACTGGACACCGTGACAGAGGGGCACCAAAGAAGAGATACAAAGACTGTCTCAAGAAGTCACTTAGTGCCTGCCAAATCGACCACCACCAGTGGTCTTCGCTTGCTGCGGACCGTGACACCTGGCGCTCCACCATTTTCAAGGCAGCTGTCTCCTTTGAGGACTCTCGCAGAGCTAGCCTTAAGGACAAGCGGCTCAGGAGAAAAAACAGATGCCGCAACTCGGAACCCTGGCCATACCTCCCCCTGCAGCCACTGCGGTCGAACCTGCCTGTCCCGGATTGGCCTCCGCAGCCACGAACAAGCCTGCAGACGTCGTGGGCAACTCCTATAAAATCTTCGTTCGCGAAGTCAAGCCAAGAGAGTGTGGAGATCGCATCGCTGAATTAAAATATTGTTGGAACTGTTACTCCAGTGTTGTCTACATCCTTAAGCCACGTGTGACGGATTGCAGCTGAATGAGGTTTATTTAAAAGAACTTTACGTGCGTGCGTCTGGTGTGTTTATCATACTACGACTATGACCCCACCACGTAACAGTCCACTGTCGAGTGGTTTGATGACTTTGTGCAGATGATGGATAAAGTAAATGACACTGACAAAGATGTACTGCTGTTGGGTGATTTAACATTGACTTACTGAAAACAAATCTCACTTGGCAATCGACAACAACTCTTTTTGGCTTGAAGCAACTAGTCCAAGCTCCTACTAGAATAACCCAATCATCCGCTACACTCATTGATCACATCTATACCAACAACTGTAAGTCAGTACTAGAGACCAGCGTCCCCCCACTAGCTGTCAGTGATCATTTTCCCATCACCTGTGCATGGTCGTGCAAGATGTCCAAACAAAAGAGGGATCAGGATGTGTACATTACCTATAGGTCTTTAAAAGAAAAACTAAACAAAGATGCTTTTCTACACGATCTTAGCCTTACACCTTTTCATGATGTGTACAATTGTATCAACCCAGATAAGGCTGTCTCTGTCTTGCTTGATCTGTTCCTAGGGGTGCTAAACAAACATGCGCCAGTAAGAAGAAAGCGAGTCCGATCCCGCCAGCCTCCCTCATGGATAACCGACGAAATCAAACAAGCAATGGATGATAGAAATAAGGTTAAGAAAGAAAAGATTTAAAAGATTGCGAAATAAAGTTAAGTACTTAGTTAGAGAGGCGCAGAGATCGTTTGTAACCAAAACAGTCGAAGAAGACAGAAACCCTTTCTCTATCTGGACAGCACTTAATACGCTTACCAACAACAAGCGTAAACAGTGCAATACCATTCCAGAAAATCTCTCCGCTGAGGAGTTTAATAACCACTTTCTATCAGCCCCCAACGACGTACTCAGTTCCCACAATCGCAATCAGTCGATATATTCCACACCAGAGAAGCTAACAAAGTTCTGTAAGCAAAGATTGTCCTCAGATGATATTTTCGTCATCCCTGATATTGCTGTACACGAGGTAGGCAAATACATGTCCATCCTAAAAAAGAAAACGTCTTTGGGCAGTGATGGTATCAATGGATATATCCTTGACCTGTCGCAACCATACATAGTGGAACCTCTTACATACATTTATAACCTATGTATACATTAAAATGTCTTCCCAGTAGCTTTCAAAAAATCAAAAATAGTGCCTGTTCCTAAAGCAAACGATTCTTCTGAAATTAATAACTTTCGCCCCATTTCCCTTCTATCAGTTCTCTCGAAGCCTCTGGAAAAGCATGTTCACACGGCAAACATCTTCTGGAATTTCTTGAAAAAAGGTCCCAATTATATCATTACCAGTCAGGTTTTCGTCCCAAGCATTCATGCCACACTGCACTCACACGAATAGTGAATTCGTGGGTCAACAGCATAAATGATAATAAAATGGCTGGTGCTGTCTTCTTGGATTTAAGAAAAGCGTTTGATCTTATCGATCATACCATCTTATTGAAAAAGTTTTTTGCCACCTACTTAAAAAAAAGAGCCCCTCAGCTCTTTCGTTTCTGAACTCCTATCTTACAAAAAGAACACAAACAGTCTACGTGAATGGAAAATGTTCTTCTGAACAATTTGTAGAGTATGGATTGCCCCAGGGTCTATTTTAAGCCCACTACTGTTTTGTATCTTTGTTAACGATTCTACCGTTACATGTAACGTGTACTGAGGCTGAGTGTGACATTTTTGCCGACGACTCAACATTACATTCCGCTGGTAAACCTGTGCCTGAAATTGCAAATAATTTTCAAGAGAGTCTTCATGAAATCTCTCGGTGGTGTAATGAAAATTGCTTGCTTGTAAATCCCACAAAAACAAAACGCATGCTTATCACAACCCGCCAGAAACATCAGCTCAAACCTCCATCACTCAACCTTTCTTTGGACTCCATCCCAGTTGAGCAGGTCAGTCAACACCGCCTGCTTGGAGTAATAATAGATGATGATCTAAGCTGGCATAATCACCTATATTATATGAGAAAACATTTGTCCAAAAAGTTGTTTCTACTTTCCAATCTTAAAACGATCATTGACCTTAAGGCGCGCAAACTATTTTTAATGCCTACATTAAAAAACAACTTGATTATGCCTCAACAATATGGGATAGCTGCAGTGAAAATCACTTCAAGAAGATAAACTCATTATACAAGCGCGCTGCTAAGCTTATCCTCCTGATCCGTCTTTATCCACTGATCCCCAGCTGCATGCCATCGGACTTCTCCCTCTAGTTAAGCACCTCGCACTAAACAAATGTGTACTGATGCACAAAATTCTTAACGGGAAAGCTCCACCTTACTTATGTAGGCTTTTTTCGCCAACTACAAAAAAAAAAAAAAAAAAAAAAAAAAAAAAAAAAAAAATACAGCACCTCCAGAAACAGTCTATCTATAAAAAGACCCCGTATAGACCTGTTCAAATCTATCCTGTCTTATTCAGGTGCTCTTTTATGGAATTTCCTTCCTCCCACTATTCAACAAACCACGTCCCTCTCTCTGTTTAAAAAAAGGGTACATGATTACCTTTCTAAGACAACGTTATGCTGATCCTTTCTTCTTCTTTGTTTCTCGACATAATACGCTTCATGTTTTTAAATTTGTGCTATTTTTCCCCCATCTATCCTCCAAATTGTTAGTTCTGTTTTCTAACTTGTTTTTGATAGTACACAAAATATCATACCTATTATGTTAGATAATTATTAGTTAGTTTTTGTTGTTTGGTTGGTGTTCCTTTTTAAAAAAAAGTAGCTTAGCAAAGACATATTGTAAGAAAGGCCTGCGGGCCTAATATCTCAATCCTTGGAAAAGCTTCGTTCGTTCTTTCGTTCTCTCTCTCTCTCTCTCTCTCTCTCTCTCTCTCTCTCTCTCTCTCTCTCTCTCTCTCTCTCTCTCTCTCTCTCTCTCTCTCTCTCTCTCTCTCACACACACACACACACACACACACACTCACAAACGCACACACACACACAGACACATACACATAGACACATACACACACGCACGCATGAACAGACGCACCGTGACACACATTATGTAACTGCCTGAGAGAGGTTTTCAATTCTCCTAGGAGACGCCTCATGAGCTAGCTTAGTCCTGTGCCAGCCACTAAGCTTTAGCGGAGCACATGTCTTAGTGGCTGGCGCAGGACTAAGGTCACTCATGCAACTGACCCCTGAGCCTGCAATCGCAGAATCCGGCCCCTCTGCGCGTGCTACGAGCTGCCTGAATGGCAGTGTAGGCGGAACGTTCATGTTCACCAGATGTCTGGTTGACATGATCATAAAACGTCAAAGACGTATTCAACAGAGAGAATGGGTGAGGAAGGCGAGTGGGCGAGGTGGGGTGGGAGAAGAGGGGTGGGGGGGGTGGGGGGGGGGGGGTGGGGGGGGGGGGCGGGCGGTAGGGGAGAGGAGGTGAGGCTGTTTTCAGAGAAAAGAAAAATCGTCGAAGAAAAGAAGTAAACAGGTACGAAACCCCCCCTCCCCCCCTCCCTCCCCCCCCCAAAAAAAAAAAAACCCCAAAAAACAAAAAAAAAAAAAAAACAACAACAAACAAACAAAAAAAAAAAAAAAATACCAACAACAAACCAAAACCACGAATCATCAAGTGCTGTGACACTTTTTTGATACGTGCCTCGCCCGGTCACGCGGCATAAAGCTTGCTTTATCCGGTTGCTGTCTATCCGGTTGCTGTCTATCCGGTTGCTGTCTATCAGGTTGCTGTCTATCCGTTTGCGGCGGCTCTCGAATGTGTTAATTTCATTTATCTTGTTTGATTGCCGAGAAGAAGACAACGCGATTTAACTGCAAGAGGCATAGATCCTCATGAGCCCCCGCTGTCGCGGGGGCTCATGAGGATCTATGCCTCTTGCTGAGACCACTTTAGTGCCCACGTTGTTTGGACGGTTCCGGTATTTGGTCGTCCAGGGAACACAGATTTGAGAAATAAAAACAAGATGGGATGAATCATAACCCAAAAGTCCCTTCTATATGAGAGCTGTCCTCGCTGTCAATGGTCTCTACCTTTTGTCTTTGACCTGATTCTGATGTTGAATTATCTCCTATTGAAAAAGTCTCGCAGATCAGCCAATGCGTCAGTGAGTTCTATAAGAGGCGCAGGACATATGCTTCATTGATTTGTCAAACGTCATTTGTCATGACGTAAGTTTTAGTTTTTACGTAATTTTATATTTTACGTGATATGAGTTTCACTTTCGCTTCATAGTGACAAAACTAGAACTTCACGGTACAATTTCAGTCTTGCTATAATTTGTGTGAAAGCAGGTTGACCTTACCTAGCTACAGGACATACTAAGAATTTGAATTGAATTGAAAGCGCGTCGATGTGTGTGTGCGTGTGCATGCGTGCGCGCGCGCTCCAAACATCTCCAAGAGGCATAGATCCTCATGCGCCTGTAAGGCGCACGAAGATCTATTCCTCCTGAGATGCGCGCATGTTTGTGTGAGAGAGAGCCTCGAGAGAGCCGCGCGCGCGAGAGAGAGAATGACGTCATATTTAGAGTATTATGTCAGTGTTTGCGTGGTGACGGAGTTGCCTCTTTCACGTCACCGCCACTGTCTGACTTTCTCTAGAAGTAAAGGTTTTTTAGCGTTTTAATTCTTTTCTGAAAAGCATTCTTTTTTACTAAGGAAGTTGAAAGGATACAAAGCTGGCTAACGTACTCATCTAATGTCTTTCTCCAAACTAGCTATATGCAAACGTTCAAGTAAATATGGCAAAAATTACGGACTTAATCTGGGTCAACCGACTTCCTATAAACGGTTGTTTATGTCTTCAATGAGACATTCAATTACAATATGCTCGGAGGCTGTCTTAGCCACCCATGTAAGAAAGTATTTCGCCAATTTTTAAGCTTGTGTGTACAGACATATCGAAGATTCTCTTGTTTGCATACATACGCACACACATACATACATTATATAATATTGAGCAACATTTTGCTTGATATAGTGCGATAACAAGCAGATGTCATTACGAGACTTGAATCAAAATGTCCGAGTCGAAGACGAGGACATTTGATTCGAGTCAAGTAATCCCATCTGTCTGTTTATCGGCAATATATGAAACAAAATTGTCGCTCAATATAATTTATGCATCCAGTCCAAAACAAAACTATGCCTCGCGTCATTCATTTTGTGGTTGATTGAGGTGTTCACATGAATGGCAGACGGCCTCACATCGCCGCCGACTCAGCGCGTAGATTTCGATTGACTAGACATCAGTGCATTGTATATATAACCGTGCGTGTTGCTGAGTAAATTCTACATGTAACTAGATCACGCATGATTGCGGAAAATCCCAGCAGGTTTGTTTATTTTGTTCTTTTCTCAGGTTATCGATGGCCAGCTGACATCTCGTCAATTTCACTTGTCAGTCCAGCGACTCGCACGTTTCCTGGCGTCTTTTCTCCGTTCGTGTGTGTGTATAGGATATACACGGCGAGTGTTCATACACACTAAGAAGAATGTCATTACTACTACACATAAGGAGCGCGTTAATGTTGCAGTGTGAACATATTTCGCGTTTCCGTTTTGAAAATCCAAGTATCAGCAAGATCGACTCTTCTTCAGTGGTGCGCAAGGGATTTTGGGAAGGAAAGTATACCAAGCAAGCTCATGAATATTAATTTGCTTGTTATACAATATATCAATACATGTGTCAAAGAAGGGAAAACTTTGTGGAGTGGGTACGTACATACATACATACACACACACACACACACACACACACACACACACACACACACACACACGATGCTTCGCGCCAAATGTATGTTCAGCAGCGAGGTTAGCGTAACTAGACATGACGTAATTTTTATCTTGTTACTGCAATTGTTAAATGGTTTAGCCTGCCCGCCTTTGACATCATGGACATGCTATTAAATTCGCCCCACCGAGACCCGTCCCTTCTGTAAATGGTAGGGACTAAAACAGGACGTCCGCTGGTAGGGACTAAAACAGGACGTCCGCTGGTAGGGACTAAAACAGGACGTCCGCTGATAGGGACTAAAACAGGACGTCCGCTGGTAGGGACTAAAACAGGACGTCCGCTGGTAGTGACTAAAACAGGACGTCCGCTGGTAGTGACTAAAACAGGACGTCCGCTGGTAGTGACTAAAACAGGACGTCCGCTGGTAGTGACTAAAACAGGACGTCCGCTGGTAGTGACTAAAACAGGACGTCCGCTGGTAGTGACTAAAACAGGACGTCCGCTGGTAGGGACTAAAACAGGACGTCCGCTGGTAGGGACTAAAACAGGACGTCCGCTGGCAGGCAAAGGGGTTAACGTGCAATGGGGTAGGAACCCTGGGAGCCAGGAATGGCCACTGGCTCTACCTTTCTGGGATATGGTAAACGATAAGAGTATTCTTTATAAATTTCCTGTCGTTTGAGTTTCTGTGGGACTCGCTTGGGCCATATCTCCATCGAGTATCTTTCTTCGCCAAAGCACAATTACTTCCCTTTGTTCCTTGGACGGCTGGGGGCTTTGACATTAAATTAACCAAGATTTCAGCAGTGAAAGGCTTAAACGTGTGTGTGTGTGTGTGTGTGTGTGTGTGTGTGTGTGTGTGTGTGTGTGTGTGTGTGTGTGTGTGTGTGTGTGTGTGTGTGAGGAGGGTGGTGGGGGGGGGGAGTTTGAGGACTGAGAAGATGGGATCTGATTCAAAGTGAACCGTCCCAGATCAAAATATAGCCAGAAGGATGTTAAACAAGGGAATACACACAGAGAAATTTAAATAGCATGCACTCGGGGCTTTAAAGAAGGGGAGATTAGGGAATTGGCGGAGAATGTGATCCTTTTCCAAATGCACTGTCACGGATCCAAATCGCTAAGAGGAATAATTTTGTCGACAGAGCCGGATCATCGTATTAAAGACTTGTCCTCCAGGGGTTAATTTTCTTTCAGATGAGGAAGGATTTTTAACTCCTTCAGTCCCGGTGGCCATAACATGAACCAATGTATACGTCACGGACTGCAAACCAGTAACGTTTTTGGGGGTGAGAACAACAGATACAAACGTGTCCAGGCAAAGCGACGGGCCTGTTCAGATATCATGTCCGTTAAAGGTCCTGGTAAATCAAAGTGGCACAGTTACAGTGCGGCCGAATTGATCAGTGTTCAGGTCGTACTCTATGGGCAATAGTTGTCCCTGTCCCCCATAACCCGCCCGCTAGGGACCGTCCATTATCACCCCGGTGCCGTGGACGTTAAACCCCGAACTAAACAACCAACAGATACAAACGCTCACACCCCAAATGGGTGTGGCTATGAGGCTATGAGGCTATGAGGCTCTGAGGCTATGAGGCTCTGAGGCTATGAGGCTCTGAGGCTATGAGGCTATGTGGCTATGTGGCTATGAGGCTATGTGGCTATGAGGCTATGAGGCTATGTGGCTCTGAGGCTATGAGGCTATGAGGCTATGAGGCTATGTGGCTATGTGGCTATGAGGCTATGAGGCTATGTGGCTATGAGGCTATGAGGCTCTGTGTAGATGTTAATGGAGCCAGCAAGAGGCACAAATGTGCATGAGCCCTTCGCGTTTGCGGGGGCTCATGAGGATCTGTGCGTCTTGCTTTTGGCTGGCGGTTGCAGTGCATGTGTTCCGGCGATGAAAAGGTGAAATAATGACTGTCAATCTGATAAAAATAAACTAGATTAAAAAAAAAAAAATATTCGAGACGAGCCGCCTCCGGATACGCGGCATAAGCCGCGTATCCGGAAGCGGCACGTCTCGAACGAGTTAAACCGTAGATGTACATCCCATATATATTTTCTTTTTATTAAAACAAAATTCTCGTACATGGCATATAACCCCTTCAGTACCAACGGCCACAGACTGAGTTTCCGCACTCTACACAGACTGAGTTTCCGCACTCTACACAGAGTGAGTTTCCGCACTCTACACAGACTGAGTTTCCGCACTCTACACAGACTGAGTTTCCGCACTCTACACAGACTGAGTTTCCGCACTCTACACAGACTGAGTTTCCGCACTCTACACAGACTGAGTTTCCGCACTCTACACAGACTGAGTTTCCGCACTCTACACAGACTGAGTTTCCGCACTCTACACAGACTGAGTTTCCGCACTCTACACAGACTGAGTTTCCGCACTCTACATAGACTGAGTTTCCGCACTCTACACAGACTGAATTTCCGCACTCTACACAGACTGAGTTTCCGCACTCTATACAGACTGAGTTTCCGCACTCTACGCAGACTGAGTTTCCGCACTCTACGCAGACTGAGTTTCCGCACTCTACACAGACTGAGTTTCCGCACTCTACACAGACTGAGTTTCCGCACTCTACACAGATTGAGTTTCCGCACTCTACACAGACTGAGTTTCCGCACTCTACACAGACTGAGTTTCCGCACTCTACGCAGACTGAGTTTCCGCACTCTACGCAGACTGAGTTTCCGCACTCTACACAGACTGAGTTTCCGCACTCTACACAGACTGAGTTTCCGCACTCTACGCAGACTGAGTTTCCGCACTCTACGCAGACTGAGTTTCCGCACTCTACACAGACTGAGTTTCCGCACTCTACACAGACTGAGTTTCTGCACTCTATACAGACTGAGTTTCCGCACTCTACGCAGACTGAGTTTCCGCACTCTACGCAGACTGAGTTTCCGCACTCTACACAGACTGAGTTTCCGCACTCTACACAGACTGAGTTTCCGCACTCTACACAGACTGAGTTTCCGCACTCTACGCAGACTGAGTTTCCGCACTCTATGCAGACTGAGTTTCCGCACTCTACACAGACTGAGTTTCCACACTCTACACAGACTGAGTTTCTGCACTCTACGCAGACTGAGTTTCCGCACTCTACACAGACTGAGTTTCCACACTCTACGCAGACTGAGTTTCCGCACTCTACACAGACTGAGTTTCCGCACTCTACACAGACTGAGTTTCCGCACTCTACACAGATTGAGTTTCCGCACTCTACACAGACTGAGTTTCCGCACTCTACACAGACTGAGTTTCCGCACTCTACGCAGACTGAGTTTCCGCACTCTACGCAGACTGAGTTTCCGCACTCTACACAGACTGAGTTTCGACACTCTACACAGACTGAGTTTCCGCACTCTACACAGACTGAGTTTCCGCACTCTACGCAGACTGAGTTTCCGCACTCTACGCAGACTGAGTTTCCGCACTCTACACAGACTGAGTTTCCGCACTCTACACAGACTGAGTTTCTGCACTCTATACAGACTGAGTTTCCGCACTCTACGCAGACTGAGTTTCCGCACTCTACGCAGACTGAGTTTCCGCACTCTACACAGACTGAGTTTCCGCACTCTACACAGACTGAGTTTCCGCACTCTACACAGACTGAGTTTCCGCACTCTACGCAGACTGAGTTTCCGCACTCTACGCAGACTGAGTTTCCGCACTCTACACAGACTGAGTTTCCACACTCTACACAGACTGAGTTTCCGCACTCTACGCAGACTGAGTTTCCGCACTCTACACAGACTGAGTTTCCACACTCTACGCAGACTGAGTTTCCGCACTCTACACAGACTGAGTTTCCGCACTCTACACAGACTGAGTTTCCGCACTCTACGCAGACTGAGTTTCCGCACTCTACGCAGACTGAGTTTCCGCACTCTACGCAGACTGAGTTTCCGCACTCTACGCAGACTGAGTTTCCGCACTCTACACAGACTGAGTTTCCTCACTCTACGCAGACTGAGTTTCCACACTCTACGCAGACTGAGTTTCCGCACTCTACACAGACTGAGTTTCCGCACTCTACACAGACTGAGTTTCCGCACTCTACACAGACTGAGTTTCCGCACTCTATACAGACTGAGTTTCCGCACTCTACGCAGACTGAGTTTCCGCACTCTACGCAGACTGAGTTTCCGCACTCTACACAGACTGAGTTTCCGCACTCTACACAGACTGAGTTTCCGCACTCTACACAGACTGAGTTTCTGCACTCTACGCAGACTGATTTTCCGCACTCTACGCAGACTGAGTTTCCGCACTCTACACAGACTGAGTTTCCACACTCTACACAGACTGAGTTTCCGCACTCTATGCAGACTGAGTTTCCGCACTCTACACAGACTGAGTTTCCGCACTCTACGCAGACTGAGTTTCCGCACTCTACACAGACTGAGTTTCCGCACTCTAAACAGACTGAGTTTCCGCACTCTACACAGACTGAGTTTCCGCACTCTACACAGACTGAGTTTCCACACTCTACGCAGACTGAGTTTCCGCACTCTACACAGACTGAGTTTCCACACTCTACACAGACTGAGTTTCCGCACTCTACACAGACTGAGTTTCCACACTCTACACAGACTGAGTTTCCGCACTCTACACAGACTGAGTTTCCACACTCTACACAGACTGAGTTTCCGCACTCTACACAGACTGAGTTTCCACACTGTACGCAGACTGAGTTTCCGCACTCTACACAGACTGAGTTTCCACACTCTACACAGATTGAGTTTCCACACTCTACACAGACTGAGTTTCCACACTCTACACAGACTGAGTTTCCACACTCTACACAGACTGAGTTTCCGCACTCTACACAGACTGAGTTTCCACACTCTACACAGACAGAGTTTCCGCACTCTACACAGACTGAGTTTCCGCACTCTACACAGACTGAGTTTCCACACTCTACACAGACTGAGTTTCCGCACTCTACACAGACTGAGTTTCCACACTCTACACAGACTGAGTTTCCGCACTCTACACAGACTGAGTTTCCGCACTCTACACAGACTGAGTTTCCACACTCTACACAGACTGAGTTTCTGCACTCTACACAGACTGAGTTTCCACACTCTACACAGACTGAGTTTCCGCACTCTACACAGACTGAGTTTCCGCACTCTACACAGACTGAGTTTCCGCACTCTACACAGACTGAGTTTCCGCACTCTATACAGACTGAGTTTCCGCACTCTACGCAGACTGAGTTTCCGCACTCTACACAGACTGAGTTTCCGCACTCTACACAGACTGAGTTTCCACACTCTACACAGACTGAGTTTCCGCACTCTATACAGACTGAGTTTCCACACTCTACACAGACTGAGTTTCCGCACTCTACACAGACTGAGTTTCCGCACTCTATACAGACTGAGTTTCCACACTCTACACAGACTGAGTTTCCGCACTCTATACAGACTGAGTTTCCACACTCTACACAGACTGAGTTTCCGCACTCTACACAGACTGAGTTTCCGCACTCTACACAGACTGAGTTTCCACACTCTACACAGACTGAGTTTCCGCACTCTATACAGACTGAGTTTCCACACTCTACACAGACTGAGTTTCCGCACTCTATGCAGACTGAGTTTCCGCACTCTACGCAGACTGAGTTTCCGCACTCTACGCAGACTGAGTTTCCGCACTCTACGCAGACTGAGTTTCCACACTCTACACAGACTGAGTTTCCACACTCTACGCAGACTGAGTTTCCGCACTCTACGCAGACTGAGTTTCCGCACTCTACGCAGACTGAGTTTCCACACTCTACACAGACTGAGTTTCCGCACTCTATACAGACTGAGTTTCCACACTCTACACAGACTGAGTTTCCGCACTCTATACAGACTGAGTTTCCACACTCTACACAGACTGAGTTTCCGCACTCTACACAGACTGAGTTTCCACACTCTACACAGACTGAGTTTCCACACTCTACACAGACTGAGTTTCCGCACTCTACACAGACTGAGTTTCCACACTCTACGCAGACTGAGTTTCCACACTCTACACAGACTGAGTTTCCGCACTCTACGCAGACTGAGTTTCCACACTCTACACAGACTGAGTTTCCGCACTCTATACAGACTGAGTTTCCACACTCTACACAGACTGAGTTTCCACACTCTACACAGACTGAGTTTCCGCACTCTACGCAGACTGAGTTTCCGCACTCTATGCAGACTGAGTTTCCACACTCTACACAGACTGAGTTTCCACACTCTACACAGACTGAGTTTCCGTACTCTACACAGACTGAGTTTCCACACTCTACGCAGACTGAGTTTCCACACTCTACACAGACTGAGTTTCCGCACTCTACGCAGACTGAGTTTCCACACTCTACACAGACTGAGTTTCCGCACTCTATACAGACTGAGTTTCCACACTCTACACAGACTGAGTTTCCGCACTCTATACAGACTGAGTTTCCACTCTCTACACAGACTGAGTTTCCGCACTCTACACAGACTGAGTTTCTGCACTCTACACAGACTGAGTTTCCACACTCTACACAGACTGAGTTTACGCACTCTACACAGACTGAGTTTCCACACTCTACACAGACTGAGTTTCCACACTCTACACAGACTGAGTTTCCGCACTCTATACAGACTGAGTTTCCGCACTCTACACAGACTGAGTTTCCGCACTCTACACAGACTGAGTTTCCACACTCTACACAGACTGAGTTTCCGCACTCTACACAGACTGAGTTTCCACACTCTACACAGACTGAGTTTCCACACTCTACACAGACTGAGTTTCCGCACTTTACGCAGACTGAGTTTCCACACTCTACACAGACTGAGTTTCCGCACTCTACACAGAGTTTCCACACTCTACACAGACTGAGTTTCCACACTCTACACAGACTGAGTTTCCGCACTCTACGCAGACTGAGTTTCCACACTCTACACAGACTGAGTTTCCGCACTCTACACAGACTGAGTTTCCACACTCTACACAGACTGAGTTTCCACACTCTACACAGACTGAGTTTCCGCACTCTACGCAGACTGAGTTTAACTCTTTGTTAATTCAACACAAAAAAGCCCTAGCCGTCCCAGGAACATAGATTCAAAGTGGTCTCAGCAAGAGGCATAGATCCTCATGAGCCCCCGCAACTGCGGGGTCTCATGAGGAGCTATACCTCTTGCAGTTCGGTGGTTTTCACATTTTCTCGGGACTAAGCAGGTTAAAGAGTTTTAAACTGTAATCGGTATAGGAAGTTCTGTGCGCCTGCAAAAACTCGGCGAAAGGTTTCATGTTGTGCTTTGCACATAGCCCAAACTACTCAGAAATACTTTTCTGGAGCCGGTTTAAAAGCTGCTATGTGCGGGGCGGAGGAGGGAGGGCGGGGCCGTTTGGGATGGGGGGCGGTGGAGAAGGGGTGGGTGGGTAGGTGTGTGAGGAGGGTTGTCGCAGGGGGTGGGGTTGGGGGTGGCGGCGAGGTGCACACTCAACATCAATATATATTTAGTCCAGTAAAACTGACAAGTCCACCTTCTTAGTCTCGTCCGTCATCTTATGACTACTAACACACCGAGTTCGTCAAGCACTACTCCTGCTATATCACGGTCGATCCGTCTCCCGCTGCTGTTTGTCAGACCTGAAAATGCTAACGAAGCTTCTTACCCTGCTTGACAGACCCTTTTCAGTCGATGTGCAAACTGTGCGGGCCGTCTGATGTTTGATTCGCGCCTGACAGGCCCAAGTCCAGGGACAGGAATTAATGCAAGCGAACTCCAGACACCAGCAAGAAGCGTAGATTCTCATGAGTTCCCGCATCTTCCTCTTGCTGAAATTAGCATGTTGTGAGGACTTTGAAATACTGACACATCTTCGTGTTCGGAGATTCGTGAGTATGTCGCAAGTCTGGAAACCACGTGATCCACTCCTTTTCTCGACGAAAGAGTGATCACCCGTGTATTAAAGAAAATGGAGTGTTCGCCTTTTGGATTTCAAAAAAGAAGAGTGGTCCCCCGTGGATTATAGAAAGATGAGTGGTCGCCCGTGGATTCCAGAAAAGGATTAGTCCCCCTTGGATTCTAGAAGATTAATAGTCGCCCCCCCCCCCCCCCCCCGCCCACCCCGTCACCCCCCCCCCCCCCCCCCCCCCCCCCGTGGATTTCGGAAGGAAAGAACGGTCACCCGTGGATTCCATAAAGAGGAGTGGTCGTAAATAGATTTCGAGAAAAGGAGTTGTCGCCCGTGGATTCCAGAAAAAGGAGTGTTCCCTAGGGATTCCAGAAAGATGATTAGTCGCCCGTGGATTCAAGAAAAGGAGTGGTCGCCCGTTGATTTCACACAAAATGAGTTTTCGTCCATGGATTCCATTTGCCCGTGGTTTCCAGAAAAAGCAGTGGTCTCACCCGTGCCAGTGTGTTTCTAGCATGGCTTGGTGGTCTCCTGCTGAAACTTGACTTACCCCCCTTGTCCTCACATGGAGGCGGTCGCGTGGCGCTCAGCCAAGTGACTCCATGATGTTTGGAAGGTCTCTTTCATTACTGGGGTCTATTTTAGTCAGCGGTCAAAAGGGCACACTGATTGTCTCCTCCTTCCTCACTTGAAGACTTGGTAATGGCTCACGTTTATCCACAAAGTCAGTTCGACACTTCGTACGCGTCACAGAAGATGGATCAAATGTAGATCTCAAAGGTAATGCTTGTTGTCTTTCGCACCGCTTTGAATCAGCATTATGAGTGTCGCACAGCGGGAGGGAAAATGTTGAGTGCTGTGTAATTTGTTGGGCATTTTTCTTTACCAAGTAACCAAACAAGCAACCAAGCAATGAACCAAGCAATAAAAGCAAGCAGGAAAGCAACTAGCCAGTCTTGTCCCTCATACGCTCATTAGCGTGAGTAGGGACGGTAAACTGGACTTCTGCTGCTACTAGCCAGTCAGCCAGTCAGTCAGCCAGCCAGCCAGCCAGCCAATCAGCCAGTCAGCCAGCCAATCAGCCAGTCAACCAGCCAATCAGCCAGTCAGCCAGCCAATCAGCCAGTCAACCAGCCAATCAGCCAGCCAGCCAGCCAACCAATCAGCTAGCCAGCCAGCCAGCCAATCAGCCAGTTAGCCAGCCAATCAGCCAGCCAATCAGCCAGTCAGCCAGCCAGTCAGCCAGCCAGTCAGCCAGCCAATCAGCCAGTCAGCCAGCCAATCAGCCAGCCAATCAGCCAGCCAATCAGCCAGCCAATCAGCCAGTCAGCCAATAAACCAATCCCCCCGACCCCACCCTACCACCCGAAGAAATAAATAAATAAAAATACACACGAATACACGCAAGAACATAAATGCACTCAAAAAATAGAAAAGAAAGAAAGAAAGAAAGAAAAAGAAAGAAAGAAAGAAAGAAACAAACAAACAAGCAAACAAGCGAACAAACAAATTTGCAAACAAGCCAACTTGCAAAAAAATAAGCAGACAAACAATAACAATATCTATCAGTCTCAGATAAATTGCTCAGTCCTAGGGTCTCTTCTCTTTTGCCTCTTTATAAATGACCTGCCGCTACATTTGACTAGCGACAAAATTTCATGTGACTTGTTCGCCGATGATGCCACAATTCACACCCCCGACAAGAGTATTGATTCGTTAAATGGCCGTTTGCAGCAGGGTTTGAGTGAAATGTCCGCGTGGTATGAAAGCAATGCAATAATTCTTAATCCATCCAAAACATAATGTATGACGATAGCAACTCGGCAGATGTATCAGCTCAAGCCACTTACACTCAGCCTGCCTATCCATAATGACACCGTTACTCAGGTCACGGAACATCGATTACTTGGTATAATTGTTGATGACCAGATAAAATGGTAATCACACATAAATTTTGTATGTAAACCCATTGCCAGAAATGTTTTATGCTTTCAAAATTGAAGTACATTATAGATGCTGATTCCGGTAAATTATTTTACAATGCACATGTCAAATCCCACATCTATTATGCATCCACGATATGGGATGGCAGCGGTGACATACACTTGAAGAGACTTAACTCCTTGTATAGGAGAGCAGCAAAACATAAATTATCCTGCCTGATCCATCCCTAGCAACTGACGAAAAACTTAAAACGTTGAAACTCTTAACAAGCATCACCTTTTTAACAAGGCGTAACTATGTACGGGGAAGTGGCGTAGTGGTTAAGGCGTCTGCCTCCAATGCCAAAGGTGCGAGGTTCGATACCGGGTTCCGGCGTTGGATTTTTCTCCTCTGGTAAGTGTCACCGTCTGGGCAGTGGGCAGATGTTCACATCTGCACGGGACATAGACGACCCCGGCCCCCACGAGTCCCCTGCTGCCTTGTAGGCCTGGCCGCTTGGCTGCGGAAAGGCTAAGGGAGGAAACCCCTGACATCAAAGCCCCCGTGTCTCCGGGGAAGGCTTTTGAGCCAGAGACTAAGACAAGGACAGTCTGATATAAAACCTACGACCCGAGGACCTCGATGCCACCGTCCCAGCTTGCTAGGCCATGGCAAACGAACCAAGGGTTTAAAGGGTGGGGCCAGTACTGAGCACACTGCACTCCACCAAAAAGCTC
Source organism: Semisulcospira habei (assembly GCA_036245525.1). Classification (NCBI taxonomy): domain Eukaryota; kingdom Metazoa; phylum Mollusca; class Gastropoda; family Semisulcospiridae; genus Semisulcospira; species Semisulcospira habei. The sequence goes on along the minus strand of BTPG01000001.1, from coordinate 215,812,503 downwards.
CACGGAACTATGTACAAAATCTGGAATGAGATCCACCCAGAATAAATGTGCGAACAACTAATTCACGAAGTTCGGGATATTCGACATCAAGACATAACTTTGTTACACCGTGTCCAAAGAACGATTTATTTAAAATCAGCCTTTCGTTCTCGGGCGCATCCTTGTGGAACAAACTGCCAGCATATATAACACATTATTGGCTCTCTATCCAATCCACCGCCGTGCGATGGCCTTAGTTGCCTGCTCGACGTTAAACCCAACTAACTAACTCTCTCCAATCCAAATCAATCCAGTGATCTATCGTTCTCAGGCCGACGTCGACTGCAGTGGGCTCGCGCACGACAGTCGTTGCTGTCTGTATTCGGCCCGAAGGTCCTTTGCTGTCTATATTCGTGCACTGTAAAGTCAGGCTAGTGGGGCCGCAGGTCCCTTGCGTACAGGGTTGTTGCGTTTCTGAGTTACAACTGACATTCGTCTCAAGCGTCGACATTTTTATTCAACACAGAAACACGGTCGGTCAGCCAGCAGGAGAAACGTATGTAAAGTTTATTCCTATTCGTGATTTCTATGATCTTGGACCTTATGATTGTAGAGCCGAGACCCACAGTGACAAACCACCACACAGTTCACTAGATCAGAATGCTAGCGATGACCAGCTAATAGATTCAAGATTCAACAAACACATTGTCCATATTTGTACCTGTCTCAATTAATAATCAACCTGTAGAAGTGGTCACTGAATTTAAATACCTTGGCACAGTTGTGGATAGTGGGCTGTCTTATACTGGAAACACCGATCTGATCGTGAAAAAAGCAAACCAACGTCTGTACCTTCTTAGGAAACTGAGAAGTTTTGATATCAGTCCCAAGTTTTTAGAATCCGTTTATAGAAGCCTGATTGAAAGCATACTGACTTTTAACATCACTGCTTGGTATGGCAACCTCAGTATGAAAAACAGGGGCAGACTGTCACGTATCGTCAGAACAGCTGGGAAGATCATTGGCCTAGGACAGTACTCAGTAGATGATCTGTATCATAGGGCTGTCCGAAGGAAAGCTGCTAGCATTGTCAGCGATCTGCGTCACCCACTATCTGATCAGTTTTAAATGCTACCATCAGGCAGACTTTTCAACATGCCATTTGACAAAAAGAATTTTGTTAAGAAGTCTTTTATTCCAACTGCTGTCTCGATTTTGAACTCTTGTTTATAACGACGTGATAATTATAATATGTGATCTACATGACGTTACCTCACATCGTGTGATAGATTGCTTGTGATAGATTGTTCGTGATAGATTGCTTGTGATAGATTGTTCGTGATAGATTGCTTGTGATAGATTGTTCGTGACAGATTGCTGCAATGATAATTTTAATTGAATGTTCTTATAGTGTTTATTAGTGTGTTGTCTTGATTGTTTTAATGACGAGGCCAAAAGGCAAATTTGTGTCGTGCTTTGACTCGAACAGACAATAAGGTTGTATTGTATTGTATTGTATTGTATTGTATTGTATTGTATTGTATTGTATTGTATAAAAAGGATTTTTGCTCTTGCATGCCACGTGAAAATAAGAGTAAACACATTATTAGCGTACAAAATAGTATCACAAATGTTAGTAAAATTGTATGGACAGTTTCAGAAATTCCTTAACCCCTTCACTACCAAAAGCCACAACCGTCCAAAGAACATGGATACAAAGTGGTCTCAGCAAGAGGCATAGATCCTCATGAGCCCCCGCAGTCGCGGGGGCTCATGAGGATCTATGTCTCTTGCAGTTGGATTGTGCTCACGTTGTCTCGGCAGTGAAGGGGTTAATAAGACGAACCATTAAGTTGTTAAGTTATATATTGCACCGCATCCGCTATGAAATTACCAATAGAACCAGAATTGATCGCAGGCTTTACAGCTAATATTCGGGCTAATAATATTCACTCAAACCATATACCCCAGGCAACAATATATTTCTGGCATCAACAAACAAAACAATGAATAAATTATAAAACATGCCCAGAAATAATCAGCTCACAATAAAATAAAATAAAATCCGGCTCCATAAAATCGTTTTCCTTTTTTTTTTTCAAGCCAAACAATCTCCACGCTCCCAAAAAGCTTCTGACATCAGCAAACAAGACAATGAATAATTTATAAAACGTGCCAGACATAATTATAGACCTCCTACTTGCATTTTTTTTTTCATTCATAGCCGGACTTGGTTGAAACCTTTGCCATTTTCAGGTGAGATCGATGTACAAAAGTGAAATATTTTTCATGAACTTGTCGCGAGTGACTGTAAACAATATCCCCCATTCACAGAATACACTTAGTCGCCGTTCGTGCAAACACAGCCCTGGTACCAGCTGCGTGATTGAGCTTAAATCCTGCGCTAGCCACTAAGCAATGTGTTCCGCAATATAGCGGGGTTCGTTGTGAGGTTACGTTTAAGCCGAACGACTCCCAAAAACGAATGCAAGCGAAGTCACGAGGATATCCAGGGTGTACGAGAAACATAGACAACACTCAAAACATCTCCAAGAGGCATAGATCCTCATGAGCCCTCCGGGCTCATGAGGATCTATGCCTCTTGGAGATGTTGGGAGTGTTGTCTATTTCTTACGGCAGAGGCTGATTTTCCGCCGTGACTTGTCACGTGTTCGTTGTTGGCACGTTTGGCGGAAACAGAACCTCTCCAGTGTCGTGGCGCTATAGCGGATCACCTTGCTTAGTGGCTGGCGCAGGACTAAGCTCGCTCACGCAACTGGCGCCAGCCTTTCTCCGGACCTGAGCCTTTGCGTGAAGTGTCAGCGTTGTCGCGATCAAAGCGTAATTTTTCGCTACGCAGTTTTAGACCTCACTGGCTGGAAACCTTAGGTCCAAACTCACGCACCCGACTGCCGATTGGCCTCGCTCATACGAGTTCTTTTTTTTTTTTCTTTTCTCTCCAATAAATCAACACGTGCACCCGCCATTTTACAGGCTTAATGTGCTTTTATTTGCAACATTATTCAGTCACACGGGACGACATCAAACACGTTCACCGAGCCCATAATTGGAAAAGTCGCCCAGAGGCCTTGTGATGAACTGACAGGATTGTTCCTAGTCATCATAGCTTGCTAGGAAATCAAATGTGTGCTAGTCTGTAACTTTGGACCTTACGGCCTCTGGCCGTAAGGCCCAAAGTCCCAGACCAGCACAGACGTACGGGTGTGAGCGCTTTGAGGTATTTCATGTTCTCGGTGTAATTTTGGCCCATGTCGTGCTTATTCATTGAGACTGCAAAATAACAACTGCAGTCGATAAGATCAAATGTTAGCGTGGTGTGTGTGTGTGTGTGTGTGTGTGTGTGTGTGTGTGTGTGTGTGTGTGTGTGTGTGTGTGTGTGTGTGCGTGTGCGCGTGTGTGTGCGCATGTGTGT
>BTPG01000001.1:215731591-215804091 GCA_036245525.1 Semisulcospira habei | reverse complement strand
GCCAGAGAACCCCGTGATTCACCGCCAGAGAACACCGTGATTCACCGCCGGAGAACCCCGTGATTCACCGTCAGAGAACCCTTGATTCACCGCCAGAGAACCCCGTGATTCACCGCCAGAGAACCCCGTGATTCACCGCCAGAGAGACCCGTGATTCACCGCCAGAGAGCCCCGTGATTCACCGTCAGAAAACCCTGTGATTCACCGCCAGAGAACCCCGTGATTCACCGCCAGAGAACCCCGTGATTCACCGCCAGAGAACCCCAGCCGTTCAAGGAACATGGATACAAAGTAGTGTCAGCGAGAGGCATAGATCCTCATGAGCCCTTGCACACACACACACACACACACACAAACACACACACACACACACACACGCACACAAACACACACACATACACGCACACACACACGCACACACTGTCATACCGACACACACACACAATAACATACGCACACACACACACACGCACACACACACACACACACACACACTCACGCACACACACCCAGGCACGTACTGTCATACTGACAAACACACATACAGACGAATTCACAATTCAAAGTATTTGCAAATGGAGTTTATTATTATTATTATTTTAAATCTAGAGAAACTGTATCATAACTACAACAAAACATTTTAATATATCCATCGACAAAGTCCGAAGACGTCCTTCGTCCATTTTGGAAGTGCCGTTAGAATCAGTTAGTCACAGCCAGACTGACCACAGGCCGGTGTAAACCTTCACAGCAGTCACACCTCGCACCCTCAAAATATATCACAGCAGTCACACCTCGCACCCTCAAAATATATCACAGCAGTCACACCTCGCGCCCTCAAAATATATCACAGCAGTCACACCTCGCGCCCTCAAAATATATCACAGCAGTACACCTCGCGCCCTCAAAATATATCACAGCAGTCACACCTCGCACCCTCAAAATATATCACAGCAGTCACACCTCGCACCCTCAAAATATATCACAGCAGTCACGCCTCGCACCCTCAAAATATATCACAGCAGTACACCTCGCACCCTCAAAATATATCACAGCAGTCACACCTCGCACCCTCAAAATATATCACAGCAGTCACACCTCGCACCCTCAAAATATATCACAGCAGTCACACCTCGCACCCTCAAAATATATCACAGCAGTCACACCTCGCGCCCTCAAAATATATCACAGCAGTCACACCTCGCACCCTCAAAATATATCACAGCAGTCACACCTCGCGCCCTCAAAATATATCACATCAGTCACACCTCGCGCCCTCAAAATATATCACAGCAGTCACACCTCGCACCCTCAAAATATATCACAGCAGTCACACCTCGCGCCCACAACATATATCACAGAGAGGTTACGTTTACGTCGAAAGACTCCCAACAGCAAACAGGAGCAAAGTCACGGATGATAACCAGTGTGTACCACAAGCCCGGAAAACACTCCTAACATCTCCAAGAGGCATAGATCGGAGGGCTCATGAGGATCTATGCCTCTTGGAGATGTTCGGATTGTTGTCCATGTTTTTCTGTGGTACGTGCTCATCCGTCGTGACTTTGTCCTCGTTCGTTGTTGGGAGAAGTTCGGCTTAAACGTAACCTCTTTCCTGTCATTTCCACAGCAAGCCTACTGTCGTTCCTTACAGGGCCGTACTTCGCACCCGACAAAGCCGACTGTGGTTCCCTTAGAGGGCCATACCTCGCAAGCTCAAGTACCCAGTTTCATTCCTGTGGAGAGCCATACTTCGCATGCTCAAAATCATACTGTGATTTCCCCAGAAGGAACGACAGTGGGGATTTGAGTGTCCGAGGGATGCACGCATGCGAGCTGTTAGTGGTAATGCCAGTAGGGCTGTTTTGAGGATGCGTGGAACACGCATGACTGCTTTCAGGCTGTTAGGAAGAAGGACGGTGGGATTTTGAGGGTGTGAGGTAAATGACAGTTGCCTTTTGCAAGGTTTAGCCATCCCCAAGCGATCCACTGTGTATAGTAGAGTCTGTCGTCTCACAACAACCGACAAAGTCCAGCACTGCTGGGATGAGTAAACACTAACCAACTTCAAGAGACATAGACCCTCATGAGCTTCCGCAGTTGCGGGGGCTCATGATGCTCGATGCCTTTTGTGGAGACATTAGTGTCTATGCGTCTCAAGCAGTTCATCCTGCTGTAATTGTAACGACTTGTGGATGGGGGTGGCGCGGCACACCAAAAAACCAACAACAACAAAAAAAACAACAACAAAATAACCAAAACAAAAACAACAAGAACAACAACAAGAACATTCACACAACAAAAAACAGGCACACACATAATCTCTAGTCCACTTCCTTTTTGCCGGCGGACGCTGGCTGCGAAGGGGTGAGTCATGACGTCAGTAAATGAACGATTCACGACAAATCATCAAAAATGAAACTTTCAAAGTGGCACCTGGTTTTGCAATGGACATCAATGAACGGTGACACCCTTTCGCAAAGGTCCAGGCATCTCTGCAGGTACCTGTTTAGGCTCGGGTGTGCGTCCGATATGATCCTGGCCTTGTGAGAAAACAAACGCTACCTGTTCACTCATTCTACCCCAGACACCCCACAGCAAGATATCGACCGACCATGATAGTTCAAGGGTGATGCCAGAATAGCTTGGCACCTATGGGCTATTCTGGCATCACCCTTGAACTGTCATGGTCGATCTGTGTCCTGCACTACAATGCAGTCTTCAGAGGACAACGGCAACACTTGGGGATTTCGGTCTTGGGGTACAAGGAGTTAAGCTACGGTTCCATAAGCCCGAATCCAATACGAATCCAATACGAATCCAATACGAATACAATACGAATACAATACGAATACGATGCAAACCCGACGCAGCAATGCAATTTTCATAAAAAAAATTGCGTCATTTTCTTTCAAGGTCGGATGCGAATTCATTCCCGCATCGGGCATATGGAAACACACAAACATGATACTGACTTGCACGAACTTTTCTGATTCGGACCCGCTTCGGATTCGGATGGATTTCGTATCGGATTCGTGTCTATGGAGGCAACTTTAGCTGTGTACTTAGTTATTAAGTTTTGAGAGTTCGATATCGCTATTTACCAAAAAAGCGTCATGGCTTTTTATCAGCCATTGAAACATGAGCGTCCATGGTGTTTTGCCTGTGACGAGCAGTTTTCTGTTCGACACTTTTTGCTGTATTGTGCTGATCTAATTGACGCGAGATGTAAACACTTCACAGCAGACTCCTTGAAGGTTTTGTTCCGGTATGTTCCCCCGGACAAAATCTTAAATTTCTTGAGAGAATGCAATATTTTCAACAAGATCTGAGCATTCATAGACTATGTGAATTTTTTTATTTGCCCTTTTTGAGAGTCTGTAGACGTTTCTTTTCCAGACATGTGCGACATTTTAGCCTGAGATTTTTAATCTATATTTACATCTTGTCTTAAGACCTTGCTTTTAGTCTGGCTGACCAGATTTTTACCCATCCCGCCGTGAGATGGCCTTAGTCGCCTGCTCGGCGTTAAACCCAAATAACTAACTAATTGAAACATTCTTTTAGAAATCGGTAACTCATTGAGCCCGACGGCCGAATTTCCCAAATTTTTGAGGCGTCATCTAGTGACTAGCACCATCTAGTGACTATACACCAGTTGTAGGAGATGGATCGACCATGATAATTCAATGTCAGTGCCAGATTAGCTAATCTGGCACTACCTTTGAATTATCATGGTCGACCCATCTCCTGCTATAGTGCGTCAGAGCTGAGTGGATTAAACCTTAAATCCTAATAAGGAATATATTTCTCTAGTTCTAGATGCGAATACAAACGTGAGATAGCTTGAGCACGAGTAAGTCACCAGACTTCGCCCTTCAGTCAGCCTCTCCGCGTGGGACAGCTACAACAGCCACTGACAAGTCGCCGTTTCACTTTGATTTCTTTACTCAGCGTGTTTGATAGTAACTGATTTGATTTTATAATATCATTTGAAAGATAACACTATCATATTAGTCTAACAGATTACGCAATTTCTGCAGCGGTAAGTAGTTCGTCAAAAGAGAAACAATGGTTTGCAGGTACGAAACGAAAGTGCTAATGCCATATAGTTTATGCATAGCAACAATATTTGTCTTTAGGATAGAGACAATGTTTGTAGAAGTGTTTTTCGAGCGCTGTTTGTTCGCTGTGATGGATCCAGACCTCGTACAGGGCCCGTATAAGGTGCAAGACATTTTTTTGTGTGCATAACATTGAAAATTTCAATCATACAAGTTACAAGTTTACTCCAGTGAGTAAATTAAAATCATGAGCAAGTAAACATGTATACATATGTACGATAAAATAATTTAGTAATATTTTTAATGCCGTAAGCATACTCGCGTCGCTAGTTTCAAAATGGCGGTCAGCGAGATGCCTTCGAAAGAAGTCATTGAGACGCGCATGGTTGATGCAGGTTTACTTTGCTCCTGAAGTGAAACAGAGATTATTTTCGATTTGAACATTGAAGTACAACTTATCAACGTCAAATACGTTATTTTTCCTGGTCTTGAAAACAGCCTTTCCCTTAGAACTCGGTCTTTTGTGGGAGGAAAGCATATCGAAAGTAAACTCGCTTCGTGCATGTTGTACATTGTGTCTGCCGACCATCTTCAACATTCTGACGAATTTTTACCCAGATACAACATTCATGTTGTTCGTCTGTTTTCTAGCCTAATGGCTCTATGTGTAGGCATGCTCTTTTGATTAGTGGAGATGGGATTAACTGGTCAAGCACGGTCATATCTGTCTGGTCTTAGGCACAAGACAGGCAGAGTAAAATCCATCTCCAAACCGTTTCCATCTAAATCACCATGCTCAGCTGAACAACTAAATATATAAATTTTTGGTTTTGCAACCCATTCAACCAATCCGCACTCAAGTACTCACAAGAACTCTTATGATCAAGTTTTATCGGGACTGCATGAGACACAATACAGATAGTAGCCCTCTCCATTGTATGTTTTATTTCTTTATTATTTGATTCATTTATGTATTTACTTACATATTTATTTATTAGTTATCCGTTTAATTATGGATGGAAGGAATTAAGTGATGCACATGATCACTAGTGGTATGGTGGTGGCTACCAAGGAGAGGAAAGGAAAACATTTTTCAATATGCATACATCTGTACATGTCCATAATCTATCCTTTACTTTGCATGCATATTCATATGCCCCAGGTATCTCTGACTTATTTTATGTATTTATTATTTATTATTTAAATTTATTATTTATTTATTTATTTGTGATGTTTGTTTGCACAAACACATCCGCATACAAGATGAGAACATAATGAACACATATGGTAACAGGTGCCATACCACCCGCTCCCCACCCCACATACACACACAAAACCATAGAACACCCATCAAAAGACATGCAGGTCTGTGCATGTTCACAATCTGTCCTTTACTTGGCATTTATACGTCCCAGGTATCTCTGACTTACTTTATTGTATTTATTTATTTTAATTTATTATTTTTGTTTGTTTGTTTGTAATGGAGGTGTTATACATACACATCAGCATACAAGAAAAAATACACATATATTTATGGCAATAGGTGCCATACCGCCCGCTCCCAACCCCACTCCAGTTACTCACACAAAACCGACGAACATCAACCAAAAGAATGTACATTATTTTGCGCATGTTCATAATCTATCCTTTACTTAGCATTCATATGGCCCAGGTATCTTGGCTTACTTTATCTTATTTATTTAATCACCGTGAGCTGGCCTTAGTTGCCTGCTCGGCGTTAAACCCAAATAACTAACTAACTATTTATTTAAATTATCTATTTATTTATTTTTGTTTGTTTGTAATCAGTAATGTAGGTTCTGTACATACATATCAGTTTACAACATGAGAACATACACATACACGGTAATAGGTGCCATACCGCCCGCTCCCAACCCCACTCCACATACACACACAAAACCGCATAACACCCACCAAAAGACATGCACAATTGTTTACTGATGGGCATTAGTGGACTGTACAACCTATATAGAGACTTGAGGTTAAGAAAGTGGCTTGTATTGACTGTGTATACTGATGGGCATTAGTGGACTGTAAAACTTATATAGAGACTTGAGGTTAAGAAAGTGGCTTGTATTGACTGTGTATACTGATGGGCATTAGTGGACTGTAAAACTTATATAGAGACTTGAGGTTAAGAAAGTGGCTTGTATTGACTGTGTATACTGATGGGCATTAGTGGACTGTAAAACTTATATAGAGACTTGAGGTTAAGAAATTGTCTTGTATTGACTGTGTATACTGATGGGCATTAGTGGACTGTAAAACTTATATAGAGACTTGAGGTTAAGCAAGTGGCTTGTATTGACTGCCTGTATTTTAGCTGCCCACCCACAGATCTCATGTATACAGTTAATCACACTGCACATGCAGCCATCAGTTCTGTGAAAAGTACTGTTGGTCTCATGCACAGGGGCACCAAAACTTAGAGATGAGGCCACACCTGATAACAATAGCAGAACGAATATGTATAAGCAGCCACTAGTTCTGTAAACAGCACCTTTATAAACAGTACCAGTGGCCAAATGCACACAGACATCATGGATGATGCTACCACTGATCACTTCAAACAATAGTCTGCCCAGTTCACATTGATAATGATAAGGCCCAGTACACACTGATCAGTGATACCGTGAACTAGCCTGCACGTGCAGATATCAGTTCTGTAAATAGTACTGGTGGCCAGATGCACAGGAGCACCAAACGTAAAGATGAAGCCACAAATGCCACCTGAAACAAAACGCTACCTACACACACATATCAATGATACAGTCAACTCCGTGTGCGTTAGGCGGGACAGGCTTAAAATATTGGACTTTAAATCTTCCAGCGAAATGTCAAAGCCAGTAAGAAAATAAGATAACAGCAGCAAGTACATGTATTTTGTAAATCGCTCAAATAAAACACGAGAACTCATCGAGCCCAGTGGTGTTATGATGGGTGATGGAAACACTGAAAACAATAGTATGTGTACATTATAAGCTCCGTGCCTCCTCCTCCCGCCCCCCCCCCCCTAAAACGAACTGTTCATCATAAAACATATCTCATTCATTGCTCGCTACTTGACTGACTGATTTATTAAATCATCTCTGTGTCACCTTTCTCCGTTTTCTTTCTCGTTTTAATTAGAATATAATATGAGTGTCAGTGCTAGTGCCAGCTGCTAAGAATGCTGGCAGCGAACTTCAAATGTCAATATGCAGACAAACTGCAAATTACGCAGCAGCAAAATACAGTTCCTCTTTTGTGCAGCTAGGCTACTGCTAGCGAGTTAGGGTTTAATTTCAAACAAAGCATTGCATTAACTTCCAAGCGTGTTCACATTGTGCTGTGTATTCTTCAATGTGAGTGTACTGTAACATCAGTGATCACTGAGATTGAATTGGCAGTGATCACCCATCACAACATAGCCTACCAGTGCAACTGATTAAATTAAAACTTTGTTCAGCAATGACAGTTAAAGCCAAGTGGTGTGGCATTCTTTCTCTTTCACAGCATGCAGCATGTTGCACTTCGGACATCGGTTTCGAAGACAGCGTTTGTTTTTGTGGGTTGCGTTTTGTTTTGCGGTGCTGTGGTGTCGATATGAAATGGGCAAAGCTTTGGTAAAGTGAATGGAAAAACGTGACAAATCTTTAATAAGACGTAAAAATGCACAAAGCGCCTTTGCAAGTTCCTTTTCTTGGGAAACAACGCTTATGTAGAACAAACCGAAAGAACTCGTCGGCACACCTAAATTCACGGCAACGAGTCCGCGTGCGTCTTGTATCATGTGACGATCACGTGATTTGGGATACCTTATTGTTGAGTAACGATATTTGAGCCCAAGGCACGCTTTTTGGTAATTATTTCTTCTCTTAATATAATTAAATGTGGAAATGTATTTACAAAATAAAATCCTTTTAAGTAACATGTAGTGCATACTACCACTGAATACAGGAACAATGAGGCCCGTGTCTGCGACAGTCCGGGTTTCGTCTGCAGCCGTACTGGAAACAAAATGTGCTACAGAAAAATGTCTCCATCCTCCGGGCGGTTTAAAACGAGTGCGCACTGCTTTTATTCATACTAGACTTCATTTTGATGTGCCCAAACCTTTTTGTTCTCTGAAGAAAATCACTATCTCGTAAACGGCTAATCGTCTGTGAAGGGCCTCTGCTAGACTACATCTATCCATTTCATTCTTGAAAAGTCTACTACTGCTTAGAGACCCCAGTCAGAGCCCCCAGCTAAACCGGCTAAGAAACACAAATATAAAGTGACGTCTGCAAGAGACATAGATCCTCATGAGCCCCCGCTGTCGCGGGGGCTCATGAGGATCTATGCCTCTTGCAGATGGATGGGTGTTCTCAAAGCGTGAAGGGGTTAACATTTACCGATACAACCGGACGCAGGATGACAGATGCGCAAATCACCGCCATGGCCACGGCAATGCGGCTTCCAGTGAGGACCTTTCCGCCCGCTGGTGTAGCCATCGACCTCACATCCGATAGCGTGTAATGTCTTCAGGCAAAAGTCTCGCTGTTCTTGAGTAAGACCAGCTTCAGATCACGTCAGCCCGATAATATGAGTTCAAGTAACGCCGGTGGCATGCAATGTTTTAGAAAGTTGAAGCGACCGGCCCTGTGAATGCAGAGAACAGTAAGTCAACTTTTTTTTGAAAAGCAAGATGTTATTGTCATTTGTATTGAAATCTCGCTTTCACAAAAATGCACTTACTGTCTACTGCTTTCACATGGCGGCAGCAATCGTCGCCAGAATGATTCGGCCATCGCAAAGTTGAGAAATATTACACGAGCGACTGACGTAGAAATGTGTGTTAAATGTGATGTTGAAAATTGACGTAGATACACAACAGTGCTGAAAGTGACCTAACTAAGAATATTCCACAATTGACTGACGTAGAAACGTGCGTTAAATATGATGCTGAAAATTGACATAGATCATACACAACAATGATAAAAGTGACGTTATTAAAGAACATCACACATTACGTAATATGTAACAAAGTGCCTCATTTTCAGCATCATCAAAATCGCTATCATTTTTATCATCCTCATTATCATCTTTGTTGTAGTTGTTGTTGTAGATGCTGCTGCTGTTGTTGTAGACGTTGTTGTTGCTGTTGCTGTTGTTTGACCAGGCATAAGGTCTTCCGACATATGTCAGCTCTTGAACATTTTGCTATAAACCATCAGTGGTGATGACTTACGAACCTCGACTTGCTTTTGACAAACAAGTTCTGGCTCCGAGGCTCTGCCTCCGAGACAGAACTTGTGCGTGAAAAGCAAGTCTCTGCTCGTAAATCACTACCACTGTCGGATGATCCCTGTTTCATGTCATGCGGGTTAAATGGGTGGATCAACTTAACATAACCTAAACAGGCGTTTTGCTTAGACCTGCTTTGGCTTTTCTCATAATAACCCTTGAAGGGCCTCAATAACACAAAGTTCCACAGCTGTGACGACAACAATTCTCTATTGAGTTCTATTGTGACGTCAACAAATCTTTACCACGTTCCGTAAAATGCTGACCCTGAGGGTACATTGATTGTGGTCGTGGCATGTTTGCGGGGCCCCATTGAGAATATCCGTAAAAGTCGGAAACCACTCAGGACCTTGGTGATTACGGTCACCCAAGAGATGTTAAACTGTCCAGAAAGAGCAATTAATCTGCATCATTGTTATTCATTGTATGCACAACGTGGAATGAAGAACTGCGCATGAATAGATGCAATGAAATCAAAGACGGTAGATCCTGTAAGCTACAACCAAACAATTACAATGGGCAGGAGAGTGAATGGGACAGTTGTCTCGATTAACCATTTTGATCAAAATGCTCAGTGGTGTATATTTTCCGAATTGGACCTACTTTCAGATCGGGACCACTTGGTCGCAAAATCCCGGAACGTAGGGTATGGTCACGAAACACGGGGGGGGGGGGGGGGGGGGGAAACTTGTGACGTCATCTGAAACATAGTACGAGTGATTCCCCTCACAAAAGACATGCGTCAAGATCACAGGGGTGTCTGCCGATAGTGGGATAGCGTTTATTCCACACGCAGTACATTGTGACACGTGTCAAGATCACAGGGGTCTCTGCCGATAGTGGGATAGCGTTTATTCCACACGCAGTACATTGTGACATGTGTCAAGATCACAGGGGTCTCTGCCGATAGTGGGATAGCGTTTATTCCACACGCAGTACATTGTGACATGTGTCAAGATCACAGGGGTCTCTGCCGATAGTGGGATAGCGTTTATTCCACACGCAGTACATTGTGACTGTTTCAGGTCTGTCATGAAATAGCAGGATTAACTCATTAAGCTTTGACGACGAAATTATCAAAGTTCGGAGATATCCCATGAGTTCTGCGTCACAGTTCTGGAGACAGATCGACCATGATAGTTCAAGAGCGGTGTCAGAATAGCTTGGCGCCTACAGGCGCCAAGCTATTCTGACACCGCTCTTGAACTATCATGGTTAATCTACATCCTGTCGTAGCGCGTCAGGTTTTTTTAATTATAGGTTAAACAAGACAATAGCATCAGAAACAAACAGAACCCTTCTCTTTATAATGAGCTATCATGGTCGGTATATCTTCTGACTTAGATCTCACAAATGTAAAGATATCATCACTATCTACGAGACATTATGTGTCCCAGAAACACTCGTAGTGTCTGATTTCGAAATGTATACACAAGTTCATCTCGATTCTATCTTTTCTCTTTGACTGTAAGAAATGCGAGTATTTGTTACATCATGTATAGACTGAATCTTTTAATCTTCGCCGGCAGGAACTGAATACCAAAATGACCCTGTTCTTCGGCATCTTAATGCTAGCCACGTTCACAAGCAAAATACCACAATCGATAGAGCCTACAACATTCAAGATTTTAGATTCCCAACAATTATTGTGGAAACGTCACAGAAGGGAGTACGTGCTACCCACTACCCGGTACCCGCAAAGCTATCGTGACGGGCCTACGTCGTACCCCTGTTACTGCATTTCCGGTACGCGGTTATTCCCCTTGCCGTATTGTGAATGCCATTTCCGGCCTCTGCACCTCGCTAATTGATCTAATCCCATTAATGTCGTCGTTAAATGAATCGGAATCTTTAGCACACTGAAAGCTTGGTAACAACATACGCGAAGAAATGATGTATAAACTGAGCCAGCAAGAGGCAAAGATCCTCATGAGCCCCCGCGATTGCGGGGGCTCATGAGGATCTATGCCTCTTACCGTATTCGTATTGTGCACTTTGGCAATACAAGAGCTGAAAACTGTGTACATGATTTATACCTCAGAAACCACCCCACGCTATATCATTTTTTTTGTACCAGACGTAGGCCTGTACGTGAATAGACCCAGCAAGAGGTATAGATCCTCATGAGCCCCCGCGACTGCGGGGGCTCATGAGGATCTTTACCTCTTGCATTTGGGAAGCTGTTTGATTTCCGATCAGTGTGTACTATGTAAAGCCATCACAGACTTCAACGCAGATTTAACTATATTAATGAATCTAGGACAAGACAGATTCTCATGAGCCCCCGCGACTGAGAGAGCTCATGAGGATCTATTCCATCTAGTATACTGGCTTTCTTTTGCTTCGTTACGGTGGGTAATGGGGAGAACATCAGTTACACAATCACACAGACCAAAATACAACAATCAGCTATCACCAGGCAGGCATCACAAGTCATAATAGGCACCTATTGTTCACTACTAACCCCCCCCCCCCCCACTCCGCAACCCCCCACTAAACAAGCACTTTGGTGACGTCCATGGTGGTGGTGGCGGGTGTGTGTGTGCGTGTGTGTGTGTGTGTGTGTGTGTGGGGGGGGGGGGGCGGTAGCTCGTAGGTGCAGAGCTTGGAGTACCTGCTATACCTGTACATGTGATGTAGAAAGATCTAGTCAACGCACAAGCCACTGTCAGCTACTGCGATTTGAAAGATTTTCGAGCTCCCGCCACTGTGTCCACACGTTTTGGAATAAATAGATTATACGTCATTAGCATATAATGACGGTAACAAGAAAACATATACGTCACTAGACTTCAGAATAACGTCATATTCTCATAGTCAGTACAGAATTGTTTGACGTCGCATTCTTGTAAATATTCTTTCAAAACACAGTACTCTTTGAGAAGGCTCTCTTTGTCGAGAAAAGGGAAAATGACAAGCGATTCAATACCACCAGTTATTATTTTTACCCATGGCAGTCTTCGTGGAGATAAAAACCTCACGTGCTCAAAATGGAGATTTGTTTGGGTCAAACGACGAACAGGAATCACCCCCAAGAACGGAACTAATATTTCAATGCAATGTGCGCTATCAGAGCTAAGGGAAACGTAGACTTTCCGATAGCAATATCTTCTGCGTCACAGCCATATCATCTGGTAGGTTTGTGCGTCACTGATTTTAAAAGATGGAATCGGAGCTTCAGTTGCAGAGCCTCCACAAGTGAGGCTTTTGGGGGGTGGGGGGTGGGGGGGATGGGGGGTGGGAGGGGGGTTGTGACACGGTTTCAATATGACTTCATATCTTCTTTTGCAGCCGACCACGTGTGAGAAGCGCCGAAGTCCAGATACACGACATAAAGGCATGTATATATCAGAATGCAACACGTCTGGAATGAGTAAAGATGCTGAATATTGCTGTGGTTGGGCTGCCGTGAAAGCCACGCAACAAAACAGTTCATCCCTACTCTGCTCTTCCTCTGTAAGAATATCGTATTTCTGAAATCTTTGGTCATTCAACGACCAAAAAGCCATAACCGCCCAAAAACTTGGATACCAAGTGGTCTCAAGAAAAGACATAGATCCTCATGAGCCCCCGCAATTGCGGGGGCTCATGAGGATCTATGCCTCTTGCAGATGGATTGAGTTCACTTTTTCTCGGCAGTCAAAAGGATTTAGAAGTGAGCATTCACGTATCTTCAGAAAACTTGGCGGTAAGAAAAGAGCCCGGCCATTGGCTGTGAAATGTGCGACAAATCCCATATCGCACGTTTTGTTTTTGCCCGTGACCCCCCCCCCCCCCCCCCCCCCCCTGTCAGGACATAGTTTGTGTCAACATGCGACGGCCTCTATCAGACGTGAGGTGACGTTTACGCCAAACGATTCCCAACGACGAACGAGAGCCGAATGACGGCGGATAGCCAGCTTGCACCGTAAGCACAGACAAGGCTCCAAACATCTCCCAAGAGGCATAGATCCTCATGATCCCTCCGGTGAAAGCTTCCCATCTGCAAGAGACATAAATCATCATGAGCCCCCGCGAATGCGCTAAGTTAGTGCGAATGCGGGGGCTCATGATGATTTTTGTCTCTTGCTAGTTCTGTGCTTTTATGCGTAAGTCCGGCTTTCATTTGTGTTCTTCGCGCAAATGTGGATCATGGCCTAAGACGCGAATTTCGCAATCCCCGGCAGCGAAGGGGGTTAACACAGCCTGCGTCCAATGACAGCGAAGGGGGTTAACACAGCCTGCGTCCAATGACAGCGAAGGGGGTTAACACAGCCTGCGTCCAATGACAGCGAAGGGGGTTAACACAGCCTGCGTCCAATGACAGCGAAGGGGGGTAACACAGCCTGCGTCCAATGACAGCGAAGGGGGTTAACACAGCCTGCGTCCAATGACAGCGAAGGGGGTTAACACAGCCTGCGTCCAATGACAGCGAAGGGGGTTAACACAGCCTGCGTCCAATGACAGCGAAGGGGGTTAACACAGCCTGCGTCCAATGACAGCGAAGGGGGTTAACACAGCCTGCGTCCAATGACAGCGAAGGGGGTTAACACAGCCTGCGTCCAATGACAGCGAAGGGGGTTAACACAGCCTGCGTCCAATGACAGCGAAGGGGGTTAACACAGCCTGCGTCCAATGACAGCGAAGGGGGTTAACACAGCCTGCGTCCAATGGCAGCGAAGGGGGTTAACACAGCCTGCGTCCAATGACAGCGAAGGGGGTTAACACAGCCTGCGTCCAATGGCAGCGAAGGGGGTTAACACAGCCTGCGTCCAATGACAGCGAAGGGGGTTAACACAGCCTGCGTCCAATGACAGCGAAGGGGGTTAACACAGCCTGCGTCCAATGGCAGCGAAGGGGGTTAACACAGCCTGCGTCCAATGACAGCGAAGGGGTTCAGTTGAAAAATAATTCATCCTGAGGAACATGACAGATGCAAATGTTTCTAACGTTATCCACGCACAAACACACACGTATTTGCACGCACGCACGCACGCTCGCACGCACACACACACACACACACATACACACACACACACACACACACACACACACACACACACACACACACACACACACACACACACACACACACACACCCCGACTTCGTTCTTGAGTACGAGTGGTTAATGAGCCTAGGTAAGGATTTCCGTGTTTGAAAATAGAAATGTAAAATCACACAATCACCCCCCAAATACGTTTCTCTGCCGATTAGTCCATGATTTGTGGTCAGATTCTGTGCGGTTATCCACAGGCTAAGGCCGAGAGCAACCTTTTTTTTTTTTTACGGTGTAGATCCGTATTCAGTAGGGCTATCGGGTTATTCATTCACCCATTAAAACAAGGTCTCATGTCACAGCGTTTGGTGGTGCCACCTAGCGATTGTCTACCAGCTGCAGGCGTCACCAACAGACTATTTACCAGCTTCAGGCGTCACCAACAGACTATTTACCAGCTTCAGGCGTCACCAACAGACTATTTACCAGCTTCAGGCGTCACCAACAGACTATTTACCAGCTTCAGGCGTCACCAACAGACTAGTTACCACCTGCAGGCGTCACCAACAGACTATTTACCAGCTTCAGGCGTTACCAACAGACTATTTACCAGCTTCAGGCGTCACCAACAGACTATTTACCAGCTTCAGGCGTCACCAACAGACTAGTTACCACCTGCAGGCGTCACCAACAGACTATTTACCAGCTGCAGTCGTCACCAACAGATTATTTATCAGCTTCAGGCGTCACCAACAGACTATTTACCAGCTTCAGGCGTCACCAACCGACTATTTATTAGCTGCAGGCGTCACCAACAGACTATTACCAGCTGCAGGCGTCACCAACAGACTATTTACCAGCTTCAGGCGTCACCAACAGACTATTTACCAGCTGCAGGCGTCACCAACAATTACCAGCTTCAGGCGTCACCAACAGACTATTTACCAGTTGCAGGAGATGGTTCCATGGGTCGAGATAATTCCAGGGTAATGCCAAAATAGCTTGGCGCCTTCAGGCGCCAAGCTTTTCTGGCACTACCCTTGCATTATCATTTTCGATCCACCTCCAGCAACTGGTAAATAGTCTTTAAGTGACACCATTAAAATTTGAAAAATGCGACCGTAGGGTTAATTAGTATTGTATATTATTGTATTGTATTGCATATTATTGTATTTTATGGTATTGTATATTATTGTATTGTATGGTATTGTATATTATTGTGTACTATTGTATATTATTGTATATTATTGTATTGCATTTTATTGTATATTAGTGTATATTATTATTGTATTGTATATTATTGTATTGTATTGTATATTATTGTATTATGCTGTTTTGTGTTGTGTTGTGTTTCCATTCCACTTTTGCTGTCCGCTTTTGTGTCGACATCATTCCTGCATGAGTCGCCTTGACAAAAAGTACTACCCTCGAATTATCACGATCGATCCGTCGCCTGCCACGATTTAATCTGGCACCATTATTGAATGATCATAGTTGATCCATCCCCTGCTTTGATGGCGCCAAGATGATCTGGCACAATCCCTCAATGATCATGGTCGATCCATCTCCTGCTGTAGTGCGCGGGCTAAAAGGATTGTATTGCGGTGCAACGGGCGTTGGAACGAAAAGATCGATAGTGTACGCAGAAACAATCGTGTCAATCAAACGATTTCATGAGAGATGAGACCGGTACGGTAAAGAAAATGAGCCGAGGCCTCGTAAAACAACGTCTCTCGAACGCAGCATGTGCTGCGCTCACCTAGAAAAGAGCAGTGGGCTGGTAGCGAGTTTCCTTAGAGAACAGTAAATTATCGTCTGTCTGGGATTTGTTAGATGGAGTTCTAGCCATGTCGCCTTCTGTGCATCTGAAAACCCAAAGGCCGACCGTTCAAACAGTCACGCGCTCGTTAGACACCTTCACTCTCGAGGAACCGAGCGCGATCCAACTGTAAGAGACATAGATCCTCATGAGCCCCCGCTATCGCGGGGGCTCATGAGGATCTATGCCTCTTGCTGACATTAATTTGGTTACAAGTTCCGTGTACGAGTGGGGCTCATGAACTGAGACACATCACAACATCACAATCTGCGACCACTGGCGCTGAAGGGGTTAAAGGCTCCCCGGGTAGCTATAGGCATTCGGGCTCATGTCCACGCACAATGAAAGCTAACCAGGCACTACCGTTATTAGTGGCTTAGCGCCATCTCACACAGTACCCAGTGAACAAAAAAGATTTCGGGACACACTTCGGCCTAAATCGACCCGCGCAAAGCCGCGAGCGAGCGAAACTTTGGCCGACGTCTGTTCTAGGAGGGTTTGCTCGCCAGGTACGTAGGAGTTACTAATGGACGGATTGACATCAAGAGTCCAAAAGTAGCGCCATTGTTGTTGATGCTGTTGTTGTTTGTTTCTTTCTTTTCTCGAAAGCGTAGCAGAGTATCAACAAACGATCGCTCGCAAGATAAACACCTAGTTACGCCTGGTATCTGGCTCTCCGGGAACACCTACAGGTCTGTCGGAAATGCTAACACACATTCGCTCAATTGGCCTCTCTCGCACTCGCACAACCATCTGCTTCACGCTTATAAAACAATTCCTATACAACCGCGTAATCATCATCATTCTGACCGCGATAGCTCCCGGGCTGGGTCCGATTAGCTTGGCGCCTACAGGCGCCAAGCTAATCGGACGCAGCCCGAGAGCCATCTTAATGAATGAATGTGTCTTTAGCTTATGCACATAATTAGTTAAAATTCTGCAATTCTCTGCGTCTACTGTATCGGTTGAGAAGTACACTTCATTGTACATTGATTGAATTCTCTCCGCAGTTTGCTGTGGGAGCACCCAGGTGACATAATATCAGAATAATTGTATTGAATCACTGTTTCACGGCTGCAATGTTTTGCTTAACATCGGCAAAAATCGGCAAAAATCCCAGACAAAGTGCGGACAGGCCTCATCGAAATTCCTGTCACTCGCGCGCTGAACCCAATTTTATTTATCGACAAGAATTATGCCGCTAGAGTTCTTATATGTAACACTTTTTCTCAGTCGTGCTGCGCAAAACACAATCTTATTTATCGACAAGAAATATGCCGCAACAGTCCTTGGAGGTTGTGTTTCGTTTTCGCTGTAGGATACGATCCAAATTACACTCCTCGGTGTACGAAACATCTGGTGCTGTTGTTGGATATACGGCCGGCAGGAGAACGGAACTTGAGGAGTCAGTTTGGATCTGCGTTTCCTGTAGGTTGCAAGGACTTGATGAGAGACGTCTTGTTCTGAAAAACCTGTATGTGCTGGTCCCTGACGTTGAACCTTACGGCCGCAGGTCGTAAGGTTCAACGTCTGAGACCGGACCGCATATTGATATGACACAGTTTCTCAAGACATCTTGCCAGACATCATGTCGTTTTGATGACACGGGGCAGAAAAACAAAAGGGTTTTAACCCCTTATCTCAAGGGCCAGGCGAACGCCACCCATCTGCAAGAGACATAAATCCTCATGAGCCCCCGCTGTCGCGGGAGCTCATGAAGATTTATGTGTCTTGTTAGTCCCGTCTTCTGTGTAACTTTGTCCTATTTACATCTGTGTTCGTCACGCCAGCGTGCAGTCGTTTCGGGTTCACTGGTTGCGAAAGGGTTACAGTGAGACAACTCCAACATGAAAAACAATATGACGCAAGTGAAAGACAAACCTCGAAAACGTAGGCTGGAAGGAAAGACTAAAATATTCATCTGCTTCGACAGGCCTATTATGACAAGGAAGAACTGAAAGTGGACACAGGCAACATAAGCAAGAAAAGTTTCATTTATTATTGAGTGTCTTGGGCAGGATTTTTGGTAGGACGTTTAGAAAAAAAAAAAAAAAAAACAAGATTAGGTAAAACAGCAAAACGAAACAGAAATGAAACAGAATTATTTAAAAAAAATCTCAATATTACTATATCTTTTACAGTTAAGAGTTGCAATTACAGTTACAATTACAAATGACTTTATCATCCATGAGATGGAAATTTTCCGTGTAGGAAAAAACGGTGCTGACATTTCACACATGAAAGTTTCAGCCTGATTCTGGCCTGGCCGTATACACAGAGTTTTGTGACACATGAAAGTTTCAGCCTGATTCTGGCCTGGCCGTATACACAGAGTTTTGTGACACATGAAAGTTTCAGCCTGATTCTGGTCCGGCCGTATACACAGAGTTTTGTGACACATGAAAGTTTCAGCCTGATTCTGGCCTGGCCGTATACACAGAGTTTTGTGACACATGAAAGTTTCAGCCTGATTCTGGCCTGGCCGTATACACAGAGTTTTGTGACACATGAAAGTTTCAGCCTGATTCTGGCCCGGCCGTATACACAGAGTTTTGTGACACATGAAAGTTTCAGCCTGATTCTGGCCTGGCCGTATACACAGAGTTTTGTGACACATGAAAGTTTCAGCCTGATTCTGGCCTGGCCGTATACACAGAGTTTTGTGACACATGAAAGTTTCAGCCTGATTCTGGCCTGGCCGTATACACAGAGTTTTGTGACACATGAAAGTTTCAGCCTGATTCTGGCCCGGCCGTATACACAGAGTTTTGTGACACATGAAAGTTTCAGCCTGATTCTGGCCTGGCCGTATACACAGAGTTTTGTGACACATGAAAGTTTCAGCCTGATTCTGGCCTGGCCGTATACACAGAGTTTTGTGACACAGGTCTCGATTTGGTTGTAGTCACTCATCCTTTCTTGCAGCTGGGTAGCGTTCGTCTTGTCCCCGACAGTTAAGGGGTTAGTTAACAGAAGAACTGTTTCAAGGACGGCTGCCGCAGTGATCGGGTGGTGACCCCCCAAAAAAACAACAACAACAAACAAACAAAAACAAACAAACAAACAAACAAACAAACAAACAAACAAACAAACAAACAAACAAACAAACAAACAGAAAAACCCCGGTTCTTTCAGTACTTACTGTAGAAGGGCGCAAACCTAATGTGTTTCCGTACAATCAAGGGGCACAACCTGACCAGATTCCGATCTGGAAGTGACTCCTGTTGTGCAGGTTGATAGCTAATAGTCAGGTGATGGTCGTTAAGCCTCGACAAAAAAATCAAACATCCAAATCAAAGTCCATGTGATTTTGTGCTTCAAACAGTGTTGCGGGTTGGAGGCGGGGGAGTGGGGTGGGGGGTGGGGGGGGGGAGGGGTAGAGAGGAAGTCGCACGGTATACTGACTTTTTCTTTGGGGAGGGAGGGTACCCCCCCCCCCAACCCCCACCGCCCCTCCTCCGGTCATAAGCACGCCACTGCTATAATAATAATAATAATAATAATAATAAAAATCAATTTAAGCGCAGGTGTTGTTCAGCTCACAGGGCCAGGAAATTTAGACTAGTTACGAGCAACTCCTGTAGGCGTGTCAGGGCACCTCGTTCATGTAGGCGAGTGTCACTGTCAGAGGACATAAACTCAAGTAGGCTCCCTGACACTGTGACCGGCCTAATGAAGGGAGACAACTGTACCGGAAACCAAGAGAAGCGCGCCTTATATTTTGACATGACTTCAACCTGTCCATTCCGGTCATGAATAAAATGCGACCTAATTTGAGAAAAGCTGTAATGATTTTTGCCGGACGTGTACATAAGAAGCTTAAAATGGAATGGTTGCATCAGAAACAAAAATGCGCAAAAAAAAAAAAAAAAAAAAAAAAAAAAAAAAAAAAAATCCTGCTTTGAGATTTTGCGTCGATGCTTTTAGATCTGAAAACAGAGGGCATTACAGGCACGCAATGAGGCGTACAGAGGTGGCAGGGAGGGGAATGGAGAGAGAGAGAGAGAGAGAGAGAGAGAGAGGGAGAGAGAGAGACAGAGAGAGAGAGAGAGAGAGAATACGCTGTTAGCATGTAACCACACCAGTCGTCAGCTGACTCTCTTCCTAACTTTGCTGTGGCGTCTAATAGGTCAGAGGCTGGTGAAACAGTGTGTGCTTGTCCGGCCGTAAGGTCTAAAATCACAAACCAACGCAGATTACATGTTTTTAATTTTTGTTTACTGCCGCCTTGTTTTCGACAATGTGAGCGGATTTAATTCGTTTTTAAGTTCCTTCTATTTATACAACAAGGGACTTGTTAGGACGGGTCGCGTTGGGGCGAATTTAATAGCGTGTCCATGATGTCAAAGGCGGGCAGGCTAAACCTCTCACAATTGAAGTAACAAGATAATAATTACGTCATGTCTATTTACGCTAACCTCGCTGCTGAACGTACATCTGGCGCGAAGCCCCGTGTGTGCGTGTGTGTGTATGTATTTATGTATGTATTATGTAGCCATCTTTGCCGCACTGCCTATCTGGGGCTCCGCAGAATAGGCACGACAGAAAAGACTACTGCCCAGCTCGTATGCTCTCGTCGTCCGTCTAGATTACTGTAATTCCCTCCTTGCTTGTATCTCATCCGATCAACTCACTCGCATTTAGCGTATCCAGAATAATACAGCCCGGTTAGTCATTCGCAAAGAAACAAAACCCGCACTGATCACGTCACACCACTGCTATAGCATCTCCAATGGCTACCTGTCAAGCAGAGAATAGAGTACAAGCTGGCCACTTTGGCATACAAACACTATGACAATACACTTCTTGCATATCTGTTCTTTTCCCTTGCATCACACAATCCTAGTAGAAGTCTACGCTCAAGCTCACAGAAACTGCTTGTTGCGCCCAGAGTCAACCTAAAAACTGCTGGTGCACGTTCTTTCAGTTATCAGGCCCCTCACGTCTGGAACTCACTTCCACTGCATGTCCGTCTATCCCCTACCCTGAAGACTTTCAAAACACATTAGAAGACCCATCTTTTCCAGGTAGCATATCAGGATTAGCTTAGTCTGGATGTGCTGCCTGGAAATGTTGGCTGTTGTCTGATATGTGTAGCCCATGTATGTGTATTGTGTGTGTGTGTGTGTGTGTGTGTGTGTGTGTGTGTGTGTGTGTGTGTGCGTGCGCGTGTGTTTGTTTATTTGTGTAAGTGCGTGTGTGTTTCGTGTTAGGAATGTGCCTACATCGTGCGAGCTAGCGTTTATTTAAAGAATGAATACGTGTTTATTTTCTTCTAATTTGTTTTCCTTTTAAAATTATTTCTATGTGTTGAAAAGCGCTCCGAGCTTGCTGTCTGTGGGGAAGGTCGCTATATAAAAACTATGTATTATAATAATAATTATTATTATTATTAGTAGTAGTATTATTATAATTATTATTATATAATTATTATTATTATTATTATTATGTATGCGTGTGCGTACTAATATGTATGTAAACAAGAGAATCTCCGAAATTTTTGTACCCACAGGCTTGAAACTTGGCGAAACTTTCTTAAAGGGGTGGCAAAGAGAGACTCCGAGCATATTGTAATTGAATGTCTCATTGAAGACATAAACAACCTTTTATAAAAAGTCGGCTGACCCAGATTAGAGTCTGTAATTTTTTTTAATGTTTACTTGAAATTTTGGATATAGTTAGTTTGGAGAATGACATTGGATGAGTTCGTTAGCCAGCTGTGTATCCTTTCAACTTCTTTAGTAAAAAATAATTCTTTTCAGAAAAGAATTAAAACAGTTAAAAAAAACAAACAACCTACTTCTAGAGAAAGTCAGACAGTGGCCGTGACGTAAAAGAGGCAACTCCGTCACTACGCAGACATTGACATAATACTGTAAATATGACGTAATTCTCTCTAACGCGCGTCAAGCTCTCTCTGCGTCTCTCTCTGTGTCTCTGTCTCTGTGTCTCTGTCGCTGTCTCTGTCTCTCTCTGTCTCTCTCTCTCTCTCTCTCTCTCTCTCTCTCTCTCTCTCTCTCTCTCTCTCTCTCTCTCTCTCTCTCTCTCTCTCACACACACACACACACACACACACACACAGACATGCGCGCATTTCCAAGAAACATAGATCCTCATGCGCCCACAGGCCCACATCTCTTGGAAATGTTTGGGGCGCGCGCACATGCACGCACTTACACACACACACACACACACACACACACACACACAAACAAACACGCGCGCGCACACACACACACACACAAACACACACACACACGCACATACACAAACAAACAAACACGCACACACACACACACACACACACACACACACACACACACACGCACGCACGCACGCACACACACACACACGCATCGTCGCGCTTTCAGAAGAGCATGCAGGTGACCCGATACAGCGAGTTTGGAGAAAGACGTTGGATGAGTTCGTTAGCCAGCTTTGTAACCTTTCAACTTCTTCAGTATAAATTAATTCTTTCAGAACAAAATTAAAACAGTAAAAAACCTTGACATCTGGATAAAGTCAGACAGTGGCGGTGACGTAAAAGAAGCAACTCGGTCACCACGCAGACATACTCTAAATATGACATAATTCTCTCTCGCGCTTGCTCTCTCTCTCTCTCTCTCTCTCTCTCTCTCTCTCTCTCTCTCTCTCTCTCTCTCTCTCTCTCTCTCTCTCTCTCTCTCTCTCTCTCTCTCTCCCTCTGTGTGTGTGTGTGTGTGTATGTGTCTGTGTGTGTGTGTGTGTGTGTGTGTGTGTGTGTGTGTGTGTGCGTGTGTGTGTGTGTGTGTGTGTGTGTGTCTCTCTCTCTCTCTCTCTCTCTCTCTCTCTCTCTCTCTCTCTCTCTCTCTCTCTCTCTCTCTCTCTCTCTCTCTCTCTCTCTCTCTCTCTCTCTCTCCGGGATGTGCCCCCGGACAAGATCTTCAGTTTTCTGAGAGAGTGCCATATTTTTAATAAGATTTGAGCGTTTATAGACTATGATGTTTCTATTATTTTGACCTTTTTGAGAGTCTTCCGACGTTTTCTTTAAAGACCTGTGCGACATTTTAGCCTGACATATTTTTAAGGTATATTTACATCATGTCTTAAGACCTTTCTTTTAGTCTGGCTGACCAGATTTTTACCCTTCCCGCCGTGAGATGGCCTTAGTTGCCTGCTCGGCGTTAAACCCAAATAACTAAACTAAACTACTCTCTCTCTCTCTCTCTCTCTCTCTCTCTCTCTCTCTCTCTCTCTCTCTCTCTCTCTCTCTCTCTCTCTCTCTCTCTCTCTCTGTCAATTTGAAAAGATTGAACTCTCTACATCGGAGAGCTACCAAACAAATACTCCCTGATCCCAGCTTAACTACTGACCTAAAATTGGCAGCCGTAAAAATTCTGCCCCTAAAAGATCATTTAACTTACACTAAGGGAATGATTATGTTCAAGGCATTAATAATAAGCTACCCCGATATATCACAACGCTATTTACCGGCCAGTCATCAATATACTCCAGATCAATAAAATCCCTTATTGTGCCGCGACCAAGACTTGATCTCTATAACACGAGTTTGACGTTCTCTGGCTCTAGTCTTTGGAATGCCTTGCCTAGAAACGTCACGACATCAGCTACTTTCTTCTCGTTTAAAGTCAGTCTCATCAAGTACTTATTTTTGTCAGCAGCATCCCCGTGACTGCACATATTGAAAAATACTATTCTGATTAGATCATTAATTGCGCGTATTCCAGGTTTCTATGACTCATTTTTATTCGGTACAGCATGTGTGTAGCCAGCTACTCATATGACTGACTAGCTTAACGTCCTAAGTCGCGCAAGCGCGTGTGTGTGTGTGAGTGCGTTTGTGCGTGCGCGTCCGTGTGCGTTCGTGTATATTAAAGACAGAGAGTGGCGTCCTGAAATGTGCATGCGTTATGTATGCGTATTAGGTTGAGTGTATTCTTATAATATTATTGTAATTAGACCTCACAACATGTCATTATGCCCGACCAGTAAAGCTGGTAATTCCTATGTCACTTCCCCCTTACATTTTTTTTCTTCTCTATTGGCTTGTGTTGTGTCAAGTAATTTTGTTTCCCTGTTAAGTAGTAGAAAATAATTAGTGCGATAGTAACTCAGTAATCAGTAGATTAGCAACGGCAAGTTCGAAAAATGGTTGTTACTACCAAAACTTTTACCGTTGTCAATATTAATAAAGGATCATTGTCATTCTCCCTCTGTCTGTCTGTCTCTGTCTCTGTCTGTCTGTCTGTCTGTCTGTCTGTCTGTCTGTCTGTCTGTCTGTCTGTCTGTCTGTCTGTCTGTCTGTCTGTCTCTCTCTCTCTCTCTCTCTCTCTCTCTCTCTCTCTCTCTCTCTCTCTCTCTCTCTCTCTCTCAGTGCTGCTATCAGCCGCGACGTCAGCAGCACTGGCACTGTCATCACCACCGCCAACAGTGACAACAACAGTAACAGTGCTGCTATCAACCATGACGTCAGCAGCAATGACACCGTCATCACCACCGCTGACAGCGACAACAACAGTGTCAGTGCTGCTATCAGCCACGACGTCAGCAGCACTGGCACTATCATCACCACCGCCAACAGTGACAACAACAGTGTCAGTGCTGCTATCAACCATGACGTCAGCAGCACTGGCACTATCATCACCCCTGACAACAGTGACAACAACAGTGGCAGTGCTGCTATCAACCACGACGTCAGCAGCACTGGCACTATCATCACCACCGCAGACAGCGACAGCCACGACGTCGGCAACGCTGGCACTATCATAACACCCGCAAACAGCGATAACAACAGTGATAGTGCTGTCATCAGCCATGACGTCCGCAGCACTGACCCTGCTCCCTCCACAGCCAACAGCGACAACAACTGCGGTAGTGCTGTCATGAGCAATGACGTCACTAGCAATAGCGCTGTTGTCGCTACCAGCAACAGCGACAGCGGCGCTAATGTTGCCATCAACCACGACGTCGGGAGCAGTGGCACTCTTGCTTCTGTACAGTTTGTCGAGTCCGCGTGCCAGACTGGCTGCCCTGTGATTTTGAGCCCAGACTCCCTGGTTGTGGAGCGCTTGATGGCGGAGATATCTGCTCTCCGGGCCGCCGTTGGGGAGATCCGCCATTCCTACAACATAGAGGTGGATTCTCTCCATACGGAGATCAGGCACCTGCGTGAACGGGTCACCAAACTCGAGGGGGAGAAGGAGAGTCAAAGAAGCGGCAAGAAATGCAGCAAAAACACCTCCTATCCCCCCTCCAACGCCCAGCACAAGCAAGTGGTGGATAATGCACCCACCAGCAAGACAACGGCTGACCCCCGGAGCGCAGCTCATGACGACACCACTACTTCGTCGACCCTCCAGCAAAAAGACCAAGTACCTAATGCGCGACCCCCTCCAGCCGCCGTCAATCCCACTATCCGTCCCGGGATACCAGAACTGAGGCCTAACACCCAGACTCTACTTCTTGGCGACTCGGTACTGCGCGGCCTGCACGGTAATCTGATGTCTCACACTGACACAGACAAAGCGCAAGTTGTGTCAGTGCCGGGCCTCAGCAGAGCCGATATCCTTCAGCGCCTTCACGATTCCGAGCCCACGAATACAGTCACCACAGTCGTTGTACATGTTGGCATAAACGACTGTAAGCGTGGGTTCGTCATCGGCAGGAAGGGCTGGAAGGATGTGATCTCCGCTGCCAAACATGCCTTCCCTAAAGCGAAGATCTACATGTCCTCCGTCTTGCCAGTAAATAACGAACGCCAGCAAGTAGACCCGTGCATCGCCGACACTAACATGTACCTGAGAGAAGTGTGCGAGTCGCTAAAGTTAAACCTCGTTGACAATGACTGTGCCTTCTATACTAGGACAGGCGAACTGAAAACTGGATGGTACACAGATACAATTCATCCCAACAGGCGGGGTACCAGCGCCCTTGCCGTCAATATCAAGCGGACATATTCTAGCGTAATGTCGCGTAACAAAGATGGGCAACAACACCCCCGCCAACACACGCAACAAGACAAGCATGATAGCGAGGACAGAAACTCGCGACAAGTACGTGGACTGCACCGAGGGCCGCCACAGCTGAAAACTTTGCCTGATCAGAGGGATCCAAACCCCTGTGAAAAAGCTACCCCGATAATGTCGGGTAATCCCATCCAGACGGTCGATAGATCAAAGGATGTACCGACCACTGACCCGAAGCAACAGCAACCCCTCTACGGCTTTGCTCCACAGCCTATGGGCCCCCCGCCTTTTGTCCCGACTGGTCGGCCCATGTACCCGTATCCTTCTTACTTTTACCCCCACCCCCTCCAGTGCCAGCCCTCAGCCTCACGTGGGCAACTTAGTGACAGTGACTTTGCAGTGTTGTTTAATCTGCTTGACAGGATCAGGCCACGTGCCGGACAGTAGATAGTGCGATCCTAGGCGTCTGGTGTAATTTCTTGCCCAGGGTTTATTGACAGATTTCTAGTGTGCGATCGGTTAACTGCTTATTTGGAATAACAATTTTGACGAAGTTGATATTTTTTTCTTTTAATTTTTTGTATATTCTTTGCAATAGAATAGTGTGTAGTCATAACATTTATTCACCTTTTTTCAATTACCTTTTTGTCATAATCAATTATCTTGTACTTTGCATTTATCAACAAGTGAAAACTGTGACACGTAACTTGTTCTTTTTTTGAGACAGTGGCACCGACGTGGACACGTGTGTGTATGTACTGTGAGAACCTTTGAGTGCCCGTGTGTGTATCGACCAATTTCACTTCCAACCGGTTTTGTTCATTATCTCTTATTGACACTTCATACACTAAGTGAATACTGTCTCTTCCTGTAGTTTTATTTGTGTACGAAACCCTCCTTGTCACAAAGCTTCCTTTTTATTTTATAATTATATACCTCTTTAAATAAGACAATTTTTGTACTTTTATATACCTTGACGTTCATAGTGATAGTATGCCTGACGGTGGTACAAAAAAATGATTTATTTTGTGGTGGTGGACTTAAAATAGGTCACCTGAATATCTATCATCTTGTCAATAAAGTGCCAGATCTCTGTGTGTTTTTGAACCAGCCCGAACACTTCCACATTTTTGGTGTTTCTGAATCAAGACTTAAGAACAAAATCAGAAATGCTTCCATCTCTATTCCTAACTATAAAATATTTCGTAAAGATGCCGATTTGCCTCAACACACAGGGCTAGCGATTTACATGAATACGTCAGTATCTAGCTACGCCAAGCGGCGTCTAGACCTCGAATTTACCAAAGTGGAGTGTATGTGGCTCGAGTTAAAAACACCACAGTCATCACCTATACTAATCGGCTTTGTCTATAGAAATCCGGCAGCCGGCTGGGATTGGTTTGATGAGTTTACAGCTTTGATGGACAAGGCAAGTCGGAGCAAATGTGACCGATTTCTCCTAGGTGATTTCAACATCGACCTATCTAGACCTAAGGGATCAAATGCAGCATGGACCATGACCACATCGCTATTTGGTTTGACACAAATAATTAAAGCACAAACTAGAATCACATCTACATCATCAACGCTCATTGATCATAGAATAACTAGTGCGAATGTCCCGACATTAGCCATTAGTGATCATAACCCGGTATGTTGTACAATTGCTCTGAAGCTTGATAGGCCAAAGAAAAACAAACACACAACTATAATGTATTGTTCTTATAAAAAATTTGATAGGGATAAATTCATGCACGATTTGCACAATACACCCTTTGATGATGTATACTGCCACACTTGCCCTGACAATGCCTTGTCTTGCTGGATGAGTCTGTTCCTCGGAGTCCTTAACAAGCACGCGCCCCTCAGGGTAAAACGCGTTAAACATACTACCATGCCGCCCTGGTTAACATTGGACATTAAAAATGCTATGTCGCTCAGAGACAAACTTAGAAAAGAAAAACGCTTTCATGACTACAAAAAACAACGTAATCAAGTAAAATATCTGGTAAGGGCTGCAAAAAAAGCATTCTTCAATCAAATGATCTCAGAAAACCGTGACACAGCATCCATTTGGAGAGCACTAAATGCTATTACTAAAGGAAAAATCAATCCAGACCAAAAAGGTGACTGCCAAGCGTGTAATATGCAAAGAAGTACCCAACGGAAAAGAAACACGCTTAGAAAAGACGGGTACAACACAATTTATTAATATTTCGGGTAAATACCCTTTGTCAAAATAGACAAACAAACAAACATAGAGATTAGACGCTACTTATCTTCAATGGCAGAAGGAATGTGGCAACTGAGTTGCCACATTCCTTCTGCCATTGAAGATAAGTAGCGGCTAATCTCTATGTTTGTTTGTTTGTCTATTTTGACAAAGGGTATTTACCCGAAATATTAATAAATTGTGTTGTACCCGTCTTTTCTAAGCGTGTTTCTTTCTCCGTTGGGTACTACTTTATTACTAAAGGAAAAGCAGCCCCAGAAATACCATCTCATTTAACTTCAGACAAATTTAACAAATATTTTCTATCAGCCGCTGAAAATCTAGCCCAATCGGCATCAAATATCAGTACGCAATATAGTATCTCAAGTCTTCTGAGATCTTTCAGCGAAGCAACAAATATAACACAAAAATTCGTAATTCCTAATATATCAATAGCAGAAATCGGTAAGTATATTTCTGACATGCCGAATAAGAAAAGTAGAGGGATTGATGATATTGATAACCAATCACTAAAATTGTCGTTGCCTTACACAATACAATCCCTTACATACATTTTTAATCTGTGTATAAATAAAAGTTATTTTCCTACAGTCCTGAAGCAAGCAAAGGTAGTTCCGATCCCCAAAACTAAAAACCTTGAAGATATTCATAATTACCGACCGATCTCTTTGCACTCAGCCTTGTCAAAGCCATTAGAGCGGCACATTCACAAGCATCTTCTTAAATTTCCTTGAGAAGGGTAATTTACTAAACATTCATCAGTCCTGTTTTCGCCCGACCCATTCATGCCAGTCAGCACTCACACATATTGTAGATTGCTGGCTAGAGTCAATTAATAAAAATTTAATGTCGGGAGCAGTTTTCCTAGATCTTAAAAAAGCTTTTGATCTTGTGGATCATGAGATTCTCTTACATAAGCTTACAATATACCACATGGACGAAACTACAATAACTTTTCTCAGATTCTGTTTGGAAGACCGAAAGCAAAAAGTATACGTCCATGGTCAGTACTCTAGGCAAGGCCATGTTAAATTTGGAGTTCCTCAAGGATCAATTCTAGGACCCCTCCTATTTTTACTTTTCATAAATGACCTTCCTTTACATATTTCCGACCCTAACGTTAATTGTAATCTCTTTGCGGACGACACAAGCCTTCACTCCTGGTAAGAACAGTCACGATGTTAGTCGTCGTTTACAATCCAGTCTTGACGAAGTTTCTGATTGGTGCTGTAAAAACCACATGGTACTACATCCTGATAAGACGAAGAGCATGTTAATCACCTCACGACAAAAAATCAACTTCACCCCCCCCCCCCCCCCTTCACTAACGCTCAGTCTTAATTGCCAACCTATTGAACAAGTTCATGAACGCAACTTCCTTGGAATATGTATAGATGAGCAACTAAGTTGGGAGAAACATGTGACTAATATATGTAAGAAAATATCAAAAAATATTTTTCTTTTATCACAATTGAGAAGTGTGAGTGACATAAATACACGAAAAATGTTTTTTCATGCACACATTAAATCTCATGTTGATTACATCTCCACTGTTTGGGATGGTAGCGGTGATGTGCATATCAAAAAACTAAATTCACTATACAAAAGAGCCATTAAACATGTAGATATAAGACCCATTCCTACCGCTGTAAAACTGCAAAATCTCAAACTTCTTGGCCTTCGTCAACAACTCGTTTACAACAAGTGCATACTTATGTTTAAAATTCTCCACAAGAAAGCTCCACAGTATCTAACAGCTAAATTTACTCCACGACAGTGTGAAAGGTCCTCGAGGAACAGTACTCTTCGATTACCACTACCTCGCATTGACTTATTCAAATCAAGCCTAGCCTTTTCGGGACCACTTTTATGGAATTCACTTCCTCAACATTTAAAAACACTAACCCACCTTTCCTCCTTTAAACAAAACTACACATATACCTGATGGAAACTGCTTAGATATATTATTTTTATCCTGTCATTCTGATGAAAGGTTATGTAAATGTATATATGTTAGTGCGTGCATTTACACGGCTGTAAAGGTGTGTGTATGTATGTTTGATTCTTGATACTTTGTGCTTGTTTTTGCTGTGCTATGATTTTTCTCCTTTGTAATTTGTGCTGAGGAGTGTTACTTCCTTTTTTGTATTTGTTTATTGCTACCTTAGTAGTATCATTTTCTGTACTGCGTGTGTCTGTACTTATTTAGTTGTGTTTTATGTTTGCGTTAAATATTTTTTGTTTGTCTTCATTATATTTCATGTTGTAGAACGTTAGAAACGGCAAGTTTGAAAAATGACGTATTTGTATCTGTCAAAACTTCTACCGTTATGTAATAAAGTTTCATCATCATCTCTCTCTCTCTTTCTCTCTCTCTCTCCAAAATCCTTTATACTCTTTATTATTCCTGTAGTATAGTTTTAAGTGATAGAATGTACGTGGACATGATATACTGATGTGTGTGTGTGTGTGTGTGTGTGTGTGTGTGTGTGTGTGTGTGTGTGTGTGTGTGTGTGTGTGTGTGTGTGTGTAAGAGAGTGATTTTATGTACGTTATTTTGTTTTGTAGTGTGTAGCAAGGACAAGAATGAAAACAGGTCTGCGCACCTATTATTTTTCATTCATTCATTCTCTCTCTCTCTCTCTCTCTCTCTCTCTCTCTCTCTCTCTCTCTCTCTCTCTCTCTCTCTCTCTCTCTCTCTCTCTCTCTCTCTCTCTCTCTCTCTCTCTCTCTCTCTCTCTCTCTCACACACACACACATATGCGTGCATCTCAAAGAGGCATATATACACGTGCCCGGAGGGCGCATGAACATCTATGTCTCTTGAGGATGTTTTGAGCGCGCGCATGCGCTCACGCTCACGCACACGCACACACACACACACAC
This sequence comes from Semisulcospira habei, assembly GCA_036245525.1. Lineage (NCBI taxonomy): Eukaryota > Metazoa > Mollusca > Gastropoda > Semisulcospiridae > Semisulcospira > Semisulcospira habei. Next base: position 215,772,859 of record BTPG01000001.1, on the reverse strand, counting down.
ACACACACACACACACACACACACACACACACACACACACACACACACACATAGACGCGCTTTCAGAAGAGCATGCATCTGTGCTTAGTATATCATGTAGCTAGGTAAAGTCAACCTTTTTGTACTCAAATTATCTCTCTCTCTCTCTCTTGGCTTGACTTCGCGAACGAAGATTTTATAGGAGTTGCCCACGACGTCTGCAGGCTTGTTCGTGGCTGCGGAGGCCAATCCGAGACAGGCAGGTTCGACCGCAGTGGCTGCAGGGGAAGGTATGGCCGGGGTTCTGAGCTGCGGCATCTCTGTTTTTTCTCCTGAGCCGCTTGTCCTTAAGGCTAGCTCTGTGAGAGTCCTCAAAGGAGACAGCTGCCTTGTAAATGGTGGAGCGCCAGGTGTCACGGTCCGCAGCAAGCGAAGACCACTGGTGGTGGTCGATTTGGCAGGCACTAAGTGACTTCTTGAGACAGTCTTTGTACCTCTTCTTTGGTGCCCCTCTGTCACGGTGTCCAGTAGCAAGCTCGCCGAACAGGGTGATCTTTGGTAGGCGATGATCCTCCATCCTGGAGACATGCCCCGCCCAGCGGAGCTGTGTCCGCAGCAGCAAAGCCTCGATGCTCACAGTTTCAGCCTGTTCAAGGACCTCGACGTTGGTGACATAGTCACTCCAGTGAATACCCAGGATGGTACGCAGGCAGCGCTGGTGGAAGCGTTCGAGGAGTCGTAGTTGGCTGCGGTAGAGGGCCCAGGACTCGGAACCATACAGCAGGGTGGTGAGGACCACAGCTCTGTACACGCTGATCTTGGTGCCTGTTTTCAGCTGTTGATTGTGCCACACCCGCTTGAAAAGTCGCCCGAAAGCGCTGTTCGCTTTTGCCAGCCTGCTGTCAAGCTCCTTGTCCAGCTTGGCGTCCGACGTGATAATGCAGCCAAGGTAAGTAAACTGGTGCACTGACTTTAGTTCAGACTCTGCAGAAGTCTTGGGTTTCGCCAGAAAGAAGAACAAAGACTGGTTTGACGAAAACGATGTAGAGATCCAGGAACACCTAGCAAAAAAAAAAAAAAGAGCCGCCCATCAGGCCCACCTAGCCCAGCCTTCCTGCCCTGTGAAGAAGTCTGCCTTCCGCCTCGTCTGCAGCAGTCTCCAGCGCAAGCTCAGAGATCTCCGGAATGAGTGGTGGACCAGACTTGCACAGAGGACCCAGCTTTGTGCTGACAATGGTGACTACAGGGGCTTCTACGAAGCACTGAAAGCAGTGTATGGCCCCAGGCACCTGGTACAAAGTCCCCTGCGAAGCGCGAATGGCCAGGCACTCCTCACAGATAATACCTCCATCTTGAACTCAAATTATAGCAAGACTGAAATTGTACCTTGAAATTCTAATTTTGTCACCATTTTCCCAAGTCTTGAAGCGAAAGCGAAACTCATATCACGTTAAATGCAATATTACGTAAAAACAAAAATATATGTCATGACAAATGACGTTTGACAAACCAATGACGCGTATGCACTGCGCGCGCCCTTTATAGAGTTCACTATGGCGCATTAACACATCTGCGAGGCTTTTTCAAAAGGAGATATTTCAACATCAGAATCAAGTCAAAGACAAAAGGTAGAGACCCTTGACATCGAAGACAGCTCTCCTACAGAAGGGACTTTGTGGGTTACGGTCCATCCCATCTTGTTTTACATCATTGCGTCTTTGTTACGTCATTCCTTATTGCGACATGAATCACGTGACGTCATTCTGTGCAGTTGATAATGATAATGATAGTTGTTAGGTAGGAATAAAGCGTCGTTCAACAGGCCAACATGAGTAATGAAACTGTGAACAAATAATACATCATTGCGTCCTTGTTACGTCATTCCTTATTGCGACATGAATCACTTGACGTCATTCTGTGCAGTTGATAATGATAATGATAGTTGTTAGGTAGGAATATACGAAAGCGTCGTTCAACAGGCCAACATGAGTAATGAAACTGTGAACAAATAATAATCTTTTCTTCGTTTTTACGTCACACTTAAGCTTTCTTCTTTTGCATGGTGAATTACTTAATGTCATTATGCTGCAGTTGCTAATGAAACAAAGTTGCTAGGTGGGTAAATACAAAAGCGTTGTCCAACTGGCTAACAGGCGATACGAAGCTGAAAGAAAAGTTACTTTCACATGTTGATACAATCATAAATATTTATGCTTCGCGCCATTTTAGATCAAACTTCAGTAGTCCAACCTCACATTATCCGGCCTTATCATTCGGAATACACTAGTGTGGGAAATAAATGTGATTAAAATAGTTTAAGGGTAGTGCCAGAATAGCTTGGCGCCTCTAGGCGCCAAGCTATTCTGGCACCACCCTTGAACTTAAGCCATTGGTCTATATCATTATCTGTAAGTGCTCTAATGTAGCTTGCATATGGCAGTGTACAGACTTGAAGCTTTTAGCCTCAGTAGGTTATGAGTTATTTGGTGCGGTTGCTAGCGAGAAGCAGATACGAACAGATTATTCAACCAGCCAACCGCCGATAGCAGCGGAACAAAGAATACCAATCACACGACTTGAAATTATGGGTTGGACTAAACCTCGATGCACCCAAAGCCATTTCTCACATTTCAAATCACATTAGCCAGAAATCGTCTGTCGATTTTTAACACGATCGGAGCTCATTTACTGCAGAATACGAGTAGGTGGTAATGCGCCCCTTCCACATCCACAGCCAAAAGTCTCCCATGTGTTAACCCTTTGGCTGTCGGTAGTGCTTTTTGTCGAGGTGATTCCTGTCGGAATAAGAACACCCTGACATCCTGTCGGAATAACAACACCCTGACATCCTGTCGGAATAAAAACACCCCTGACATCCTGTCGGAATAACAACACCCTGACATCCTGTCGGAATAACAACACCCTGACAACCTGTCGGAATAACAACACCCTGACATCCTGTCGGAATAGCAACACCCTGACATCCTGTCGGAATAACAACACCCTGACATCCTGTCGGAATAACAACACCCTGACATCCTGTCGGAATAACAACACCCTGACATCCTGTCGGAATAACAACACCCTGACATCCTGTCGGAATCACCTTGACACACAGCGTTGCCGACAGCCAAAGGGGTAGATGCCACTGGTTATTCTGTAAACTGATTGTGCGAGGTGAAAATAGTGGTTGGCTGGTTGGTTGGTGGGTTGATGCGTTCAGTGTTTGTTTAGTTGGTTTGGCTCACACGATAATCCCATACACAATAAAGCCTTTTCAGACAACAAGCTCAACAGACCATACCCATACACAATAAAGCCTTTTCAGAGAACAAGCTCAACAGACCATGCCCATACACAATAAAGCCTCTTCAGACAACAAGCTCAACAGACCATGCCCATACACAATAAAGCCTCTTCAGACAACAAGCTCAACAGACCATGCCCATACACAATAAAGCCTCTTCAGACAACAAGCTCAACAGACCATGCTCAGACAACAAGCTCAACAGAACATGCCCATAAGGTCACGCTTGAACTACCACCCTAGAGCAGTTTCCCGTAATTGGCGTTTGTCGTGAAAGATACGCCTCGCAGGCCTGAGAGCCAGAAAACTCCTTCGAGCCACATCACCGCCGCTTACAGCCGCCACCGCAGCCGACGCCAGCCACTGCCGCTGCTGTCGCACGCTTCTAGCACCGCCACCCGGCATCGATATAAAAAGAGCACTCTGCCTCTGTTCCTGTCTTCAACAGCCTAGCGGCAGTACAGGAGACAGATGGGCAACCGCGGCGGGCGTCTGATCCACTGAATACGTGCAAGCGTCGGTACTGCAGTGACTTCCATAGCCCCGCGGTCAGTGAGACAAGAGTGGACACAACTTCTGGTCTGAGAGGAGAAGTTTGCACACAGGTAGGTGCAGTTTGACCTGTTTCATGTTGCACATTGTTACTTTCTGCCCGGCAAATAAGATGAAACTTTTGTTGTTTCCGTCTAAGACGGAAAATAAAAGTGTCATCATACTTGATTCTTTTCATTGAGTGAATTTCACTTTTTGATAAATGTTTAAACAAGTATGTAAGCTGTTTATTTTTTATGCGTTCTTTTTCTTTTTTATTTTTTACCTTCTTTCTGTTTTTCTGTCTTTAGATGTTTTTCCTTCTGACAGGCCTAGTTTACAAGCGCACTACCTGTCTTTCTGAGTAGCTCAGTTATTATGATTTTTTCCCTTAATTGATTAGTTCGTTAGGCTCCTTGCTTTATTCATTGTTGATTGGTTAGTTGTTTCAGTTCGTGCTTTTTTATTGTTGTTTGTATATTTGTTTGTTGTTCTTTGTTGTTGTTTTTTTGCACTTGTTTTCTTCTTTTTTTCCCAAACTTTTATTGTGTGTGGTTCGTTTGTATTTTGCTTTTATTTGTTTGTTTTGGGTGTTTATTTGTAATTGTTTGTGGGAGGAAGGGGATGGGTGTCCCACCGTGTCATGTTATGAGTTCTTTAATAATTTTCTTGCCGTGTTTCTCGTGGTTTACAGTTGCAAAGACAAGCTAGACGTTTTGTATTGGTTATAGCGTCCCTCACGCACGATGTGTTACCAGTTCCTTCTATTTTGCGACGGTTACGTTATAAGAGTCATTGCACGTGACAAGCGCGTTCTTTTATTTAACTCGTTCAGTCCTGAAAATGTCTGGTCGTAGATAGATTGACCCTTTCAGCTTCGCCGCACCACAGAGATGGATCGACCGTCATAATTCAAAGGTAGTGCCAGATTAGCTTGGCGCCGTGAGGCGCCAAGCTAATCTGGCACTACCCTTGAATTAACACGGTCGATCCGTCTTTTGTAACTGGTAAATAGTCGTTAGGTGACAACTGTAACATTTTGAGAATGCGGAATGGGGTTAAATCTGTTAAATTAATCAGGCACTAGCCTTAAGCTTTCATCAATTGGTCTTTTTTGCGGCAGTCGAGAAATCTTTGAGATAGCGCTGTGTCGTAGGCCGAGTAAATCCTAAAGTGCCTTGCGCACGGCTGCGTACGGGACAACTAAGCGAAAGTCTGCCCGAAATCATTGTGCTTCCTGGGTCGGTCCTAGACTTGAAAGTATTAACCCATCCAGCCCTGACACACCAGACGGGTGGATGGATCGACGATGATAATTCAAAGGTAGTGCTCGATTACCTTGGCGCTTTTCAAGGCGCCAAGCTAATCGGGCACTACCTTTGAATTAGGTTACTTCGCTTATACCAAATGCCGGATACGACAAAAGTCGGATATAACTGCGTTTTTCCAGAGGACCCGACCCCACGCTTTCTGTGTAAATAACTTCGCTTTATACAAACTTCAGTTATAACAAGAAGAAAAAGTGGCTCCCCTGACAATTTTTAAATGTTATATTCGGAGTTTACTGTATTTGTTGTCTACAGATTAAGATGAGACTACCATTGGACTATCTTCGTCGACCTTTTGCCGGTAGAGAAGATGGATGTGCGGCTAAGGTTGAAGGCGGGTCCTATGATATCTATCAAAGTTAAAGAACGCACCTAAATTTGGGAGTGGAAAAGTTACGGAACGTTTTCGTCAAAAGTTTGCATTGTTCAAATTATGGATCGTGCGCACTTTCCTGTCTGAAAAGTCGTAAATTATTGCTTCCCATTTTTGAAAATAAGTGAAAATTTGCAGTTTGTATATATCATTCCCTTTCACTTACGAATCATGAATGATTTTATGTCTGAGTCCTATGCGGGATTATTGAAATTTATGAGCTACATGTGAAATGAATAAGTTTGGACGCTGCAGTTGCAATTTCAAGATGATTTATATTTCACCGTAACAGTAAAACAGGTTTGTTTGTCACTAGTGTGCATGTTGCATGTAGGTTGCTATACTGACGAGCAATAGAAATGCGAAATTTTTGGAATCATCGGAAACACTAAAGTGTCCTCTACATCACACACTAAAGTGTTCCGATGATTCCAAAAAAATGCCGCATTTCTTTTGCCCTCCATTATATAATCATGATTACGACTAGAGTTTAAAGATGCAAACCCTAGGATTGTAGCAACTACATTACTAGAAAACATACCACTTTGTCTGACGTGAAGGCTTATCACCTGGTTGATGACCAGTATACAGAGTATGTGTGCCCGTGAGACGTGACAAAAGCTTTCCCGGAGGAAATAAGGGATTTTGTTTTGGCGCGCGCACCGTAATCGATTCTCTAGTCCACTGCAAGCTTGCACGCGACTACTTGGGCGTTTCTCGAAAAAAATTGTATTTGCGCATCTCTAAGGTTGCATACATAACACTCGTACGTACAATATCAGCATTGTCTAATGCAAACAGTGTAACCCCTTCAATGCCGGAAAAGACGCGAACAACCCGACTGCAAGAGATAAAATAAACTCATGAGACCCCCGCAGATGCGCCCAAGAGGATGTTTGCCTCGTTTTGCTGACCCTAGTCATATCCGGATTGAATTGATGGGATTGCTTGGTGTCCCTGTTGCCCTGCTGTCAAAGACACATTTGCGTTTACTGACAGCGAGCGGTTTAATCCTTTGACTTCCAATGGACGCGGTTTTCGCGGTTGAAACCACTGCACACTGATAGACATTCGCGTGAAGAACACGGATGAAATGGGAACAGGCGCGGGCACAAAGAACAAAAGACTAACAAGAGACATAAATCCTCATGAGCCCCCGCAAATGCGGGGGCTCATGAGGATTTATGTCTCTTGCAGCTGGTTAGCGTTCGCCTTGCCCGGGAGTTACGGGGTTGATAAGAGCGTTGGAATGGTAAGATGGTTGTTTCCAGTTTACTGTCCCACTGGCACTAAAAGTGATCGAGGACTAGCAGTTTTGGCGTAGTTTGTAGCAGTTTCGTCGTAGTTTTCTTTGTAGATTTGGCGTATGTTTTCCCTTCTTTGGAGATTTGGCGTGCGTTTTCCCTCCTCCTTTCTCATCCGGGCGTGGGACCGGCAACGGCGGAGTTGGAATGGTAAGATCTTGGGACAGGGATCTTTAAGCCGCTTGGCTCACGTGGGCGACTGTTATGTGTTGACTTCTCAACCGCTGCATTGTGCTATAATTGCTGTTATCAAGACATGCGCAACAGATAACGCGGTATATTTTCATTATCGAACCATTTCCCTGCCAGCCTGACGCGGATTGCGTTTTTTGAAATCTTTGCGATTACTTCAGCGTCGAAGAGAGCCAGTCCGCTAAGGAACATGGATCAAAATGACGTAATCTTGCAATAACCACTACCTGCCTGTCATGGTTCCAGGGGCTTTGTTTTGAACAAGTTTTAGCCCCAGGCAAAAAATCTCGCAGCAGTGCAAAATGAAGGCACTCCTTGCTTTATTCAGTCTGTTCTGAATGTCTTTCTTACTTCCGCCATCTGGTGTGATGATGCTGCCCAGGTACACAAAGCTTTCAGTACAGGAAGTCGTTGTTGTTGACTTTGATGGGAGTTTGTGTAGCGGCGTTCATGGTCATCACATCTGATTTCTTCTGGCTGATCTTGAGGCCAACATGGGAACTGTACTGGTTCAATCTGTCCGTTTTGTCCTGCATATGTTTATGGGTGTGAGACATTAGAGCCAAGTCATCGACAAAGTCCAAATCTTCAAGTGTGGAGAAGATCGTCCATCCGATGCCGGTATGCCTTGCCTCTGTCGTGCGTTGCATCACGCAGTCAATGACCAGATTGAAGAGTAACGCAGACATCACACGGCCTTGCCGGACACCGGTCGTCACTTCAAACCAGACGTCACTTCCTCCCACACAACAGCTGTAATTGTTGTAGAAACTCTTGATGAGCTCCACCATGTGGTTAAAGGGGCAGTTGGTTACCCTTACTGGCTTGGAGAAATTTCTGTAACTGGCGGATGGATTCAAATGAGGATCATGAGGATCTATGCCTCTTGCAGTTAGATCTGGGGCACGTTGTCCCGGCAGTGAGTGGGTTGATAGATAACTTGTTTTATTATTAAGAAAAGATTGTGTGAGTAGGTTACCTTAAGCATACAGCATATGGGTCGATTTATTTTGTAAATTAACGTTCTCTACGTCACAGTATCGACAATAGACAATAATAAGAGAGAGCTTATAACGATAAAGACTAACCTCTAAGTCCTAGTTATTTCTGAGACTTTTGTTGCTTGGTTATTTCTTCCGCTACCTCGTACCTCCTCAATCTGAGATTGTACGGTGCTGGTGTATAGACGCTAAAGGCATCGGTTCTCATGAGCGCCAGCGAATGCAGAGGCTCATGAGGATCTATCCCTATTGAAGGATGGAAGTGTTTTGGTGACACACTGTGTTAAAGAGCGACATTAGGGCAATTCTAACATCACAGATTTCATCGATCATTTCATTTGAAGACGTCAGGAGATACAGGTTTCTGCAAAGTGGTTTCAGCAAGAGGCATAGATCCTCATGAGCTCCCCGCAACTGCGGGGGGCTCATGAGGATCTATGCCTCTTACTGAAACCACTTTTCATCCATGTTCCTTTGATGGCTGACGTTTTGTGTTTGCAGTGATTTCAAAAACACAATGTGCGCCCACGGGCAGGGAGGGGGCCAAGTGTTGAGTATACATGTATATACACCTCTTTTCTTGCGCAAAAAGCACAGATTCTCATGCGTCTCTTAGGCTGCACGGGCTGATGAGAACGTATGCACCTTGTTAGGCTAGATCGGCCTTATTTACATCCCTACAGCCTCGTTGTACACAACCACGTAGGTTTGGCAAAAAGTTGTAAATGCGAACATAACTCCTTTCTGTTACAAAAAGCACAGCGTCTCAAAAGCCCTGTTCGGTTGCAGGGACGCATGATAATGTGTTCATCTTCATGGCAACGATTAGCCCCATTTACATCATCTCATCCTCATTCGTTGTACGACATGTGCACATCAGCACATTCTCATTCGTCACAAGTCGCTCCAGGATCTGCCACATGCCTTGCCTGCTCACAGTGTCGAACGCTTTTGTTAGGTCGACAAACGTTACGTACAGCCCTTTGTTCTGTTCACGGCACTTCTCCTGAAGCTGTCTCAGCACAAAGACCATGTCGGTGGTGCTCCTGTTTGCTCTGAAGCCACACTGGCCCTCTGGGAGGTGGTCTTCTGCAATGGCAGGTACCAGCCGATTCAGGAGCAGCCTTGCAAGAATTTTCCCGGCAATGGACAGCAGGGTAATTCCACGGTAGTTGGAGCAGGCAGACTTCTCTCCTTTGTTCTTGTACAGGGTGATGACGACTGCATCGCGGAGATCTTTTGATAGGGTTCCTTCCTCCCATCAGCAGAGAAAGAGGTCATGGAGCTTGTTGTGCAATGCTGTGCCTCCATGTTTCCAGATCTCTGGTGGGATACCGTCAATGCCTGCTGCTTTGCCACTCTTGAGCTGGTGGATGGCTGTGATGGTCTCTTCAGCAGTGGGCGGTTCGTCCAATTCAACCTTCACTGGGAGGTGTGGGATTTGGAGGATGACTGCTTCTTGAACAGTGCGCTCAGCACTGAAGAGGTCCTGAAAGTATTCCGACCAGCGGTTCAAGATGGAGTTATTATCTGTGAGGAGTGCCTGCCCATCAGCGCTTCGCAGGGGACTTTGTATCAGGTGCCTCGGGCCATACACTGCTTTCAGTGCTTCGTAGAAGCCCCTGTAGTCACCGTTGTCAGCGCAAAGCTGGGTTCTCTGTGCGAGTCTGGTCCACCACTCGTTCTGGAGATCTCTGAGCTTGCGCTGGAGACTACTGCAGACGAGGCGGAAGGCAGACTTCTTCACAGGGCAGGAAGGCTGGGCTAGGTGGGCCTGATTGGCAGCTCTTTTTTTTTTTTGCTATGAGTTCCTGGATCTCTACGTCGTTTTCGTCAAACCAGTCTTTGTTCCTCTTTCTAGCGAAACCCACTACTTCTGCAGAGGATTTTGCGATAGCAGTTTTCACCTGTTCCCAGAGCGTTTCAGAGGAGGAGTCTGCTGGGTCAGCTGTGTCTGTGAGCCTGCGCTGTAAATCTGTCTGAAAGGCAGCTTTTACGTCGTCACGCTGAAGGCTGGCAATATCAAGCTTTTACTTAGGGGGCCCCCCCTTCTTGGGTTTTGGCTTGAAGTGGAGCCTGAGTTTGCAGCGGACAAGGCAGTGGTCAGTGTGGCACTCTGCGCTGGGCATCACTCTGGTGAGGAGGACATCACTGCGGTCCCTCTGACGCACTAGGACATAGTCGATAGGGTGCCAGTGTTTGGAGCGAGGATGCATCCAGGTGGTCTTTCGACTGTCCTTTTGCTGGAAAGTAGTGTTGGTGATGACAAGCTGCTGCTCTGCACAGAACTCCAACAGTAGGCGGCCATTGTCATTGCAGTTCCCGACGCCATGCTTGCCGAGGACTCCTTTCCAGGCTTCAGAGTCTTGGCCCACTCTGGCGTTGAAGTCGCCAAGGATTATGACTGTCGTCTGCAGGGGTGCTCTGTGGGAGGCTGCGCAGTTCAGTGTAGAACTTGTCCTTTTCTGCAGGCTCTGCCAGAAGATTTGGGAAGCAAAATATGCTTCCAGTGGCAGAGAAGGGGTTAAACATCGTATGGTTTCAAACTCGTCTCTGGTTTATTACTCACAGGAGATAATGTGTACCGGTGGCACACTTAGAATAGTATTTTTGTACGTGCATCATTTCATTTTTAATTTCGCTTTGCGGCCAGCATTCAGCTGTTGAAAACTTCAGACACACGGACCTTGTGATCACAACTGTAGGCACTTCTTGCGCTCACATCGAGAATTTGGATTTGTCATGGCTCACACCTGGCACAATTTGCATTAGAAATATGGGACCAATGTCAAGTTTGTATCACGGCGTACGATGTTTAACCACTTTTAGCCCCGGGACCCTGCAGCAGGAGATGGATTGATCATGATAATTTAAGAGTAGTGCCAGATGAGCTTGGCGCCTTCAGGCGCCAAGCTCATCTGGCACTACTCTTGATTTATCATGATCAATCCATCTCCTACAACTGGTACATAGTCGTTAGGCAACACCTTCAAAATTTGAGAAATTGGACCTTGGGGCTAAAAGGGTTAACCCGTCCAGTGCCGAGAACATTTGAACACAACCCATTTGCAAGAGGCATAGATCCTCATGGGCCCTCGCATTTGCGGGGGCTCATGAGGATCTATGCGTCTTTCTGAAACCACTTTGAATCGATGTTCCTGGGACGGCTAAGGGTTTTCGGGTCTCGAATTAACGAGGATATGCGGCATCACAGTCTGCGTCAACTGGAAGGGGTTAAACTAGCCGTATGAGGGGTTACACTAGCCGTATGAGGGGTTACACTAGCCGTATGAGGGGTTACACTAGCCGTATGAGGGGTTAAACTAGCCGTATGAGGGGTTAAACTAGCCGTATGAGGGGTTACACTAGCCGTATGAGGGGTTAAACTAGCCGTATGAGGGGTTACACTAGCCGTATGAGGGGTTACACTAGCCGTATGAGGGGTTAAACTAGCCGTATGAGGGGTTAAACTAGCCGTATGAGGGGTTACACTAGCCGTATGAGGGGTTAAACTAGCCGTATGAGGGGTTACACTAGCCGTATGAGGGGTCTACACGTTAAGAGTACGATGTTTTGTCATTCGTACTTGTTCTGTCGAAGCATAATACACCGTACTGTTCGATTACCCCCCCCCCCCCCCTCCCCCCCCCCTCGCCCCCGTGGACTTTATCATTTTGGTGTGTTATTTCCCTTGCAACAGCGAAACAGCAGCGGCAGGCATGAACATGCGTTAATTACTTCCTCCTTTGATAAATACACTTTCATTTCATTTCGTTTGAGCGTGACCCAGGCTCCATCTGACACAAACTTCATTCTGGGAAGAGTGTTACCATGGGATCAAATCCCGGACACGTCGCACTGGTGACAGGTTCTAGCACCTTGCGATATTTGTTTTAGTGAAGAAAGAGAGAGAGAGAGAGAGAGAGAGAGAGAGAGAGAGAGAGAGAGAGAGAGAGAGAGAGAGAGAGAGAGAGAGAGAGAGAGAGAGAGAGAGAGAGAGAGAGAGAGTAGTACCAAATTACACAAAGGAAAGATTAGGAGACATTAAACATGAAGAGACATAAAATAAATTCGTTCATTCATTCGGTCATACACTAAACATTTTTAAAAAAAATACACGCAACGCGCGCAAACACGTACACACGCGTGCGCACGCACACACAGACACGCGCTAATGATAACCTATATATTAACCAAATCATTCGAATAATAGTGAAAATTCACTTAAGACAGCAAAAATTATTTAGATTATAATAGAAACATGAATTATGAAATTAGGCGATTATTATTAGTATGGACAAACCATACGGCAGCATGCACTGATTACGATAAGCACATGTTCCATACGGATTTTTGTGGTAGATTATGTATCAGCGGACAACAAGTACTTGAGGAGGCATTCCTTGAAAGAGGAGAGGGAGCTAGCGCGTGATATACATGTAGGCAGTTTGTTCCAGAAAGATGCGCCTGAGAAAGATACACTGGTTTTAAATATCCTGGGGCGAGGTGTGATAAAGTTTCGTCTTGAAGTAGAATAACCTGAACTTGCCTTGGTAAACAGCTTACAAAGATATTCTGGGTAAATCTCATTTCATATTTTATACATAACCACACCCTTGATTAAAAAAGGTGATGAGAGAGAGAGAGAGAGAGAGAGAGAGAGAGAGAGAGAGAGAGAGAGAGAGAGAGAGAGAGAGAGAGAGAGAGAGAGAGAGAGAGAGAGAGAGAGAGAGAGAGATTCTGGCAGGTCTTACAATATCGCGTAGTCCTTCAACCAACCCAGTCACATGTGCAAGAGGCATAGATCTTCATGAGCGCCTGCAATAGCAGGCGCTCATGAAAATCTATGACTCTTGCTTGCTACATGTACAGCCGTCCGGACTCAAACCATTTTTCTCACCAGTGGTTCACTCTGCGACTGTGCAGACGATCTAAGAATGCACGCTTCAAGGGAAAGCACTCTATGGCATGGGTTGCGCATTCTTCCCCTTTTTCGTTTCCCTCACTCGAGAATCTCTCCTGCCTCTCGCCATAATGGAGGAACTTCTTTTTACCTTCGAGATTATCCTTCAAATTGTAATGTCTGTCCTCGGGCAGAAGTTCCGTCGATTTTAGTTGTTTCGCTTAGTTTTGGAAGAAAAAAGTTTGCAATCGAATTTGATAAGCGCACGCAGATGATTGCCGCTAGAAAGAGTATTGCAAGAGAAACTTTGCAATCAAATGACAGCCTAGGGTAACCAATACAATTTTTTAAAAAAGATTTAAAAGAAAAGAAAAGATGTGTAAAAGTAGGTAGACAGTAAGAGCACGAAAGAAAGAAAATGAAATGATAAAAGAAATCTCTCAAGGACGAAATGATAAGGCACAGCGACATTTTTTTCAATCACGTCCTTGCTAAATACGTGGCACACACACACACACACACACACACACACACACACACACACACACAAGCACGCACACACATGCACCTACCCACACACCCAAATTGACACAAGATTAGCCGTTAAGGCTTCCCTACACGGAGAAACGAAATGCACAAGAAACGAAACATTTTCATTGCATCGAAATGCCTCCTCCGCACACGCAGAAACGCGGTGAAAATTCATTTCGATTGGTTCAGGGGAGGTACCTCTTCACGGACACATGCTCTGGTTTGTATCGGTGGATATCGGGTCATATTTCTGACTACTGACGCTTAAAAACTAAACATATAAGACATGTGTGCCTTCACTTACACAATTAAAGTGAATTGCCGACCATATCGAATAAACGTAAGCGCTTTTGAATGCGTAAACAAGGCTGGTTCAAGTGAATCGATGATGCCGCCGTCTCGAAGCGATAGCCGCCATCTTGTAGGCGGCTTCGCAGAGCAGCCGATGAAAGTGGGGTTCAGAAAACTGACCTAAAATTATATTTTGGTGGTACTTTAGTGATGATACTTGATAGACTCCATTTCGAAAATTATTTCTCCGCTTAAATCTTACAGAATCGTGCGTCACATCACGCAATTCTAGCCATAATAGACCTGACTCCACGGCATCGCTTTACCGTTGCTATCCTCAGTGTTTGGGCTTGAATGACGTTAGATTGGGGTGTGACCGAGCGGACGGCGCTGATTGGGCGACGGGTAAAATGTTTCGGCGAAATGTTTCGCGAATAGGGACAAGTTCTATTTCGTGAAATGTGTCGTTTCGCATTTCGTGACTACGGTGAAATGTTGGAGAAATGTCTGAAATGCGGACATTTCGACGAAATGTTTCGTTTCGTTTCTCCGTGTGAGGAAGCCTTTAAAATGGACAAGCAAAATCATCAGAGACAGACAGATAGACAGACAGACAGACAGTCAGACAGTCAGACAGTCAGACAGACTGAGACAGACTCCCTTAGAATACTATGAGGTCGGATTAATGAAGACTGCGCGCTTTGTATAAAGCAACTTGCTTGACATGTGTACAAAATAACCTCAGCAAGCTTGATTCGTCTCTCGCAGACTGAATATTGCTTGAAAAGACGATACTTTAATGAAATTCCTACAGATTCCCAGAACTGGAAACGTCCGTAAATAACATCCATACAGCACGCGTAAATTATACGTTATTAGACAAATCGACCATGATAGTTCAAGGGTGGTGCCAGAAAAGCTTGTTGCCTACAGGCGCCAAGCTATTCTGACCCCACCCTTGAACTATCATGGTCGTTCCTGATATCGTAATGGTGTGTCTGGGTTTGGTGGCTTGGACATTACCGCCAGCCGCCGTCTGAGCTGCGTAAACTCGAGGTTCTAACACCGCGAATTCAATTCAGACGTATGCAGTGCATGCAGTTCTCGCGTCCCGCAGTCTTCAACCGAGTGAACTCGACGTTGATTGGACTCTGATGACTTCTGGTCCAGACCAGTTAACTCCAGTGTATTCCAGTTCGGCTCACGCCAGCTTCGTCCGGCAATTGACGTGTAGCCCGCTCAGAGATAACTCCGCCCACTGACCCAGCGTTCGACTTTGACCCGCTGGTCCGACAAACAACGTGCCACAGCGGAAAGCGATTGTGGCTGCATCCATGTGTGTAAGTGCGCGCTTGTCAGACATTCCCGACGATATTTCGGAGCAATACTTGCCATACCCTATCACCCTTAGGCAGAGACAACGTGCAGATTTGTTTAGCTGTGAGCAGTACATTCAAAGCGTCCGAATTTTGTGTGCTTCATCTGGCTTTGACGTGCACGGAACACTGAAATTTCCGCAGTCAACTGAGCGGCCAAGTGACGGAAAGCCACACTCTGTGCACCTGTCCATTGACCCAACGAAGAAGATGGTTACGGATGCATTCTGCACATGCAAAGCAGGGTATGTATCAATTCTACATTATGCATTAAAAGTATAGACTGTGCTTGTCATAGTTTTAGCCGTTGACAGTTTGTTATACTGTGAGATGCCGTGTGTTCCATTGACGAAGGAGAGTTTGTGTTATCGTTTGTGCAAGAATTTTGATAAAGCCTGCGAATGTACTAAAACTGAGCACAATGCTGCATATGGCATGGTTTGCTTACAAACTTCCTAAGCTTGTGTGTTGCCGTGCTTTAAGTTTTAGCTGTGTTTTTTTTTTTTTTCAGACTCGCTCATGTGCTTGCCATCCGACAGCAATGGGACACACCCCATGAAAAAATTCCACTCCTGAGCCAGTTTCCATCATGATTCAGATTATTTCACGGAAACGTCAACAAGAAAAGGAAGCCCATCATTGCAATCTTTGATGACAACAGGTAAGTTTTACTTCAGTGTGCATATTCTGGTTGAAACTGTGTACTTTGAAGATACTGTTATTAGAATTGTATGTTCACACAATTGTGCGGCAATATACCTGTATGCATACTTGTGTACAGTTCGTGTGTGTGGGTGTGTTGTCCCTGTGCATTAGCACGGTGAACAGTGAGTGTGGAAAGTAAATCTGTATGCACATAATTAATTTACACACACACACTCTTTCTCTCTCTCTCTCTGTCTGCATGTGCAAAAATGACTGCTGATGACATGTACAAGGTTTATTTATAACAGCACATTTAAAAGTATGGAAAACATGTCATCCTAGAACTGTCCCAAAAGAGCACATTATGTGAGTCCTTGCAGTTGTAGGAGCTCATGAGTCATTCTTCAGCATGGATGATAAGTTAACTAAGGAGGCAGTACTCTATTCTTAATATTTAAATGAATAAGAACTAATGGTTTCAAACACCTCACAGGTTAATTTTACCATCAAAACCGATATGTCGTCATTGTACATGACTTCTATTTGTGGGTGCGGGTGTGGCTGGCCAAGCCAATCCTGGAGCCATACCTGCGAGGGCAATGGGGGCACTGGAATTAAACTATGACATAAATATAACTAAATGTGGATATGCAGTTGTCAGAGCAGTTATTGAGATAAATGCTCAGACAACTGCATATCCACATTTAGTTATATTTAGGTCTCATAGTTTAATGCTATGTAAACATGGGCCAAAGGGGGCGTGAGAGGTCAGTGGGTTAAAATGATTATCTAAATTCTGCTCAAAATCCTGCAGGCATATATGGCTTGGCTGGCACACAGCTGTTCAAGTTTCTGCACATGAGCGCGAGTTGCCTCAAGCTGCACCTTGAGATGCTTCTTCTCTGCAAAGGATCAAATCTGAAACAAATGAAATCAGTACGGCAGTGTAATGACACAGTTAGAAAGCAGTCGTCAACTGTGATATAAATACAGAATGTTCGATTTTATTTATTCTATGTTACAGGTACCACTTATGGAACAGGAGCTGTTGCCTTTGACTACATCACGAGAAAGGCAAAGCTAAAAGGGGGAGGACAAACTTGTTGCACAGACATGAATGACACTGTATTCTTCCTGGTCACACTTGGCATCTGTAGCTGCACTTGTACAGTGATAATATTATTAAAAATGTATTAGTTAAATGGATAATTTTCATATTGTATGTACACCCTTTGTCAAAGTTTACATCAACAAACATGAAGTTAATGATATGTAGTAAATCACATTGTGTTTGTTGCTGTAAACTCAAAGGGTGTTGCCACCATAGGAGCTTGTTTCGTGGCATCTTACATACTTGTGTGCAGCCACGTCTTTTGCCTAAAAATAAAATAAACAGATTGTTTGCATCCTAGAAACTGCTGTTTGTGTTCCTGTAGTGTGTGCATGTGTAAAATGTATATTTTTGTGTACGAGAGAGTGTGCTAGTGTGTATGAAAGAGTGTGTGAAGGAACCGTAAGTATGCTTAGACTTAAAGAGATTGTGAAATGCAAATCGGTGCATACCTTGGAGCAACCAGTGTTTTGCGTGAACGTTTTTGATGCAGCTCTGATGACGGTCGCTTTTTGGGAGGTGGTCGCTGGTGTGTGTGACTTGTCCCACTGCTGGGCAAAGCAGGGCATGCTGGCAGCGGGTCTGGAAACGCTTCTGACGGTTCGCCATTGACAAAATGCTGTAAATAAAATTAATCCATATCATACCGAGGCTAAAAGCTTCAAATTTGTACACTGCCATATGCAAGCTACATTGACTGATTGAGTACTTACAGATAAACATGACTAGGGTGGTGCCAGAATAGCTTGGCGCCTCTAGGCGCCAAGCTATTCTGGCACTACCCTTGCACTATATTAGACTTATTTCACACACTGGTTGTATTCCAAATGATGAGGGTTAAGAAACATTCAACAGAGCTATCTCTCGCACTCGTACACTGTGCTTTCACCATGATGGTAGCTACTGAGAAACGCCGGACTTGCTGTATGAGTGATCTTACCACCTTCGGCCTTCACAACAGATATTTACATGGGCAAACTGACATTACCCGTTTCATTTTTATAATGAACAAATTCAGGAGAAATGAATATGAACTGACCTTTGTGCAAACGAAGAGATGTCAGTTTCCATCCCGGTACTTGACGTTCACTGACTGACTGTGCAGGCTGCTCGACTCGTCAGCGGCGGTCTACAGACTACACAATTTGATACATCGCATGCAATTGCATGGCTACGACGGGGTTTTGGGTTTTTACACCACATTCTAGACGCTCAGGATATATGAAATCGCTGTTGCAAAGACCCCCACGCACACGTTTTCGCCATTTCTTTTCTCTCTCCGTTAACTTCCTCACTCAGCCTCAATGTCGGACCAACATAGCCGATTTCTCGCATCACGCGGGTGTGTCTCATTCGCGCATTTTGATTGGTTAGCGCTGACCCGTCAGTCAGGAACCGGCTACACGTCAATTGACTGCCGAGCAGAGATAAAGAGATGGAGAAAACCGCGCCTTTCCTGGTTTGTCGATGTCGTGGGCTGACGATTGGTGTTATGATCCGGGTATGTGCAGGGTGTGGTTTCCCTATGTTTGGTTACTGTGTTGATAAATTTGATATATAATCCTAAGAAATACAGAAACACGCTTAGAAATGGGAATTACGACACAATGTAGTTTTCCTAAGTGTGTTTCTTTCTTTGTTGGGATTTTTCTTGGCATTGTACACTCCTAACCCACTACGCACTACAGCAGGAGATGGGTCGACCATGATAATTCAAGGGTAGTGCCTGTCGGCGCCAAGCTTATCTGGCACTACCCTTGAATTATCACGGTCGCTCTATCTCCTGCAACTGGTGCATAGTCATTAGATGACGCCTCCAAAATTTGGGAAATACGGCCGTCGGGCTGCATGGTTTACCCGTCACCTTTTTGGTCTGGATTATGCTTCGAATTCGGATGCCGTGGAACAAACGTCATCATTGTGAGGTTTCGTTTGCAAAGAACGACACAGTGTGCACCATAAGCACAGACAACACGCCGAACATCTCCAATAGGCAAAGATCCTCATGAGCCCTCCGGGGGAGGTTCGGCGTGTTGTCAATGCTTGTGTCTAGAGTCATGGTTATCCGCTGCGATTTCACTCTCGTTGTTGGGAGTCGTTGGTTGCCTGTATGATAATTCGTGGATCTGGTACAAATTGTAGTTTTCCTCAAGGTCTGGCGTTTAGGCGACCATAAAAAAGCTATTTTGGCACTACTCTTCAACTGTGGTGGTGGACTGATTTCACCAACTGTATTGTGCTCCTCAGAGGATAGCTTTTAACTATGGTGGTGGACTGATTTCACCAACTGTATTGTGCTCCTCAGAGGATAGCTTTTAACTATGGTGGTGGACTGATCTCACCAACTGTATTGTGCTCCTCAGAGGATAGCTTTTAACTATGGTGGTGGACTGATCTCACCAACTGTATTGTGCTCCTCAGAGGATAGCTTTTAACTATGGTGGTGGACTGATCTCACCAACTGTATTGTGCTCCTCAGAGGATAGCTTTTAACTATGGTGGTGGACTGATCTCACCAACTGTATTGTGCTCCTCAGAGGATATCTTTTAACTATGGTGGTGGACTGATCTCACCAACTGTATTGTGCTCCTCAGAGGATAGCTTTTAACTATGGTGGTGGACTGATCTCACCAACTGTATTGTGCTCCTCAGAGGATAGCTTTTAACTATGGTGGTGGACTGATCTCACCAACTGTATTGTGCTCCTCAGAGGATAGCTTTTAACTCCGTGACTGCCGAGAAAAACTGAACAGATGACAACCGCAAGAGGCATAGATCCTCATGAGTCCCCGCGATAGCGGGGACTCATGAGGATCAATGTCTCTTGCTAAGGTCAATTTGCATCTGTCCCTTTTTGTGGCGTTTGGTCGTTGGATGAACACAGATTTCACAAATACCATGAACGTTCATTGCATCGCTTAACACATGCGTGACGTGCAGCATCGGGATGTGCCGCCTCAGCCGCGTATCCGGCACGCCTGGAGTGAGTTAAAACTTAGCTGTACTAGCAAAGACATATATAAACCCAATTAAACCGACAATTATTTACGGCAGGTGGTTTCGATATCGAATCAGTCACCGACAAGCGCACTCAGGCCAACTAAATTTGACGTGGTGAGCCAGAGACCTTTTGCTTAACCGGAAGTTACAGACTCACTTTATATTAACCCCTTCACTGCCGATAAACAAGCCAACGCCATCTATTACAAGCAGGGTCGTATCAATCAGTTTTCAAGGGGGGGGGGGGGGGAGGGCGGGGCGGGGTGGTGTTCAACTTGTCTTTTTATAATAATAATTAAATAATAATTACGGTATTTATAATGCGCTTATCTTATAATAATTATAACTCTAAGCGCGCACTCACAACTCGCACACGCATGCGCACGCTTTAGACAATGACTCACGTAACACAAATAGTGAAGATACATTAGGACGGTCAGCTTGGGCTGGGGAGTGTGGTGATATAGTGCTAGAACTGTTGAAAGAGATGAGTTTTGAGGGCAGACTGGAAGGAGGAGAGCGAGTGTTTCTGACGGAGAGAGAGTGGGAGAGTGTTCCAGGTGGTTGGACCGTATACTGAGAAAGAGCGGGGGCCGAAAGTGCTGAGTTTGGTGCGGGGGATGAGGAGGCGGAGAGGGTCAGAGGCGGAGCGGAGGGAGCGGGAAGGAGTGTAGGGGTGAAGTAAGTTGAGAGATACGCAGGAGCGTAGTTGTTCAGGGATTTGTAGCAGAGAGACAGAATCTTGTATTGGATGCGTTGGGGGATGGGGAGCCAGTGAAGGAGCTTGAGCAGGGGAGTGATGTGGTCGGATTTTTTCTTTCTGAGGACGAGGCGGGCAGCATTGTTCTGGACGCGCTGGAGAATGAGAGTGGTGGAGTGAGGAAGGCCAGAAAGGAGAGAGAGTTGCAGTAGTCGATGCGAGATAAGATGAGAGAGACAGCGAGTTTGGTGGCAGCTTCGGTAGTGAGGTATTTTCTGATCTGACTGATGCGGCGGAGGTGGAAATAACATGCCTGGGCCGTGGCGGAGACGAAGCTGGTCATGGAAAGAGAGGAATCAAGGATAACGCCAAGGTTCTTGACCGAGTCAGAGAGGGAGATTGGGGTGCTGTCGAGTTGAAGGTGGAGAGAGGGAGAGAGCTGGGAAAGTTTCTGGCGAGTGCCTACCAGCATGGCTATTTATGGCGATTTTTTTCTATTGCCAGGGTCTAGTATGACGCACCACAGCAGGAAATGGGGCGCCTATCGGCGCCAAGCTAATCTGGCACTGCCCTTGAGTTATCATAGTCGATCCATCTCCTGCAACTGGTGCACAGTCATTAGATGACGCCTCCAAAATTTGGGAAATACTTGCGTCGGGCTGAATGAGTTAACAAAAGTTTCGGAAACGCAATTTTCGTCAACTGACTTGAAGGGGTAATCTAGCTCATTGCCTGCGATCGCAGATTGTGTTACTGAAACCTTTTTTCAGTTCAACTCCAAACAGATTCAGTTAGTTAGTTAGTTATTTGGATTTAACGCCGTCCAAAGAGATCCAGCCGTCAAAATTTATTTTATTTATTTTTAAATATTTTTTAAACTAATTGTACAGAGAAACTGAACTTCTGAAACACTAACCGACATATCAGAGGTATTAATTTGAAGTAATCCTCATAAATATTCAACGGAGAAGGCAGGTTGACGAACTTTATCCGTCGCCAAAACCTTTTCAGTTTCAGCAAATATTTGATTATCATTTGATCGGCGAAGAGAACTTTTAATAATTTGACACGCAACAACTGCTAACAATAACAGAAATGAATTTCACGGTTAACCCATTCAACCCTGACGCCCTACAGCAGGAGATGGATCGACCATGATAATTCAAGGGTAGTGCCAGATTAGCATGGCGCCTGTCGGCGCCAAGCTAATCTGGCACTACCTTGAATTATCATGGTCGATCCATCTCCTGCAACAGGTGCATAGTCCTTAGATGACGCCTCCAAAATTTAGGTAAATACGTGGGTCGTGCTGAATGAGTTAAAAGAACGATAAGCTGTACACATTCATTCTGCATTGTGTTAATTAACCCCTTTAGTGCCGAGAAAATCTGAGCACCACCTAACTTGCAAGAGGTATAGATACTCATGAGCCCCCGCAGTTGCAGGGGCTCATGAGGATCTATCCGTCTTGGGGAAACCAATTTGTGTCTATGTGTCTTGGACGGTGTTGGCTTTCTGTCGTTGAATGAACCATTATATTTGAGAAAACAAACACGTGCCTATCGTGTATGTGCATTGGCAGGGAGGGGGTTAATTACCAACCTCTTATGAAGTGGTATTGGGCAAAAATTGTGTTTCTAACGTCGGTTCGAGCAAGCAAAGACCATCAGGGCTGACGTCAGCCACAGCGCGCCCGCGCACATCGAAAATTACGGACCGGCATCGGCGCATGAATTATAATGTCCGTGCGCTTCTCATGGAAACCATTCCCGCGTTATTCACGCAGGAACCAAATACAAACTGGTGATTGCGTGTGTGTGGGCAGATGGACAAAAACAAAAAGAAGACATTTTAGTTTAATTCGCGCTGATGCTTTATGCTAATACACGCTAAGCATTTCAGATTGGATTAAAATGCGCCTCTTAATTTAATGCCGTTTTTTTTCCCCAATGGCGTTGAAATCAGTATCAAGCTGAATCCCCTGACATCTGCAAGAGGCATAAATTCTTATGAGCCCCTGCAGACATGGCCGGAAATATGTCAACACCACCCTACTGCAAGAGGCATTTTTGGCTTTGGGCGACGCCTTTGTTTAAAAGGAAATAATATATATGTTTCATTTACTTAGACTACGGGAGTTACTGGGAGTTCCATCTGCGACTCTAATGGCCAAAGAATGGCTTCCTTCGCGCAACTAACTTCCGGCGGAATCAAACAGGAGTTCAGCAGCCATTAGAAACGGGAGTCAATCACTACGACGCCTCGGGGTTACCTCCCCCTCATCACCTCCAGTTAACCTCTTTACCGCCGCAGGAGAAGACGACGGGATCCAACTGCAAGAGGCATATATCCTCATGAGCCCCCGCAGTTGCGGGGGCTCATGAGGATCTATGCCTCGTTTTACACCACTTGGTATCCATGTTCCTGGGTGTTGCATGGATACAGATTCCAAAATCGAAATCTGCGTCCACTGGTAGCAAAGGGGTTACAGATTTTGTGCTAGGGGGTGTGAGACTGGGCTGAGGATGGGTGGGGGGAGCGGGCTGGGGGTGGGGGTGGGGGAAATCGAGAGGGGTGGAGATTATGTGTGTGGGGACAGGGACAAGGAGGTGCTTGTTTGAATGACACCAATCATCTCCGTTTCAAGAATGAAGAAAATATTCTCACGCGTTGAGTTTCGTTCTGGTTATCAAATTTCTAATCTTACGACCCATTGTTTTTTTTTACAGTTCGTCTCTTCATCAGCAACAGGGCGTATAATTATTAGAAGGCAACATTTCCATGAGGCCTTATAGCTGCCATCCCAGACCCTCATGAGACTTTGCGTCCTGACTGGTCTTTGTCGCTCACACGGCAACAGACACCAAGAACTTACCCGCTGCCCTGGAACAGTATATTTAGCTTCGGTAGCTTCTAAAATATAAGCCCATCGTGCGGCCTAAAAATACCTCAGCAGGTTTCTTAGCTGATAAGTAATATGGGACACGCCTTTAACTCCTGGTGTCCGAGGTACGAAATACCCACATTTTGGAGTTATCCTCTGAGGGCTGCATTACAATTCCGAAGACAGATCGACCATGATAGTTCAAGGGTGGTGGCAGAATAGCTTGGCGCCTATAGGTGCCAAGCTATTCTGCCACCACCCTTGAACTATCATGGTCTAGCCATATCTTGCTGTGGTGTGTCGCGGACAGAATGAGTTAATTAGCACACTTGTCATATACCTTTTGATGGCCACTAGTACTGAAGGGATTAAACAGATTATCTAGCGAGCGTGATCGCGTACAACCTTCGTAGCTGACATTTTTGGCGCGAAATCATGTTTTCATGCGCTTGCCATCCTCGATTTTGTTTGCACATTTTCTAACGAAATCTGGATATTGAAATCTCAAGAGATAGTACTCAAATCCACCTTGTGAGGATGGCCTCGCAACATATAGTTTGACTAAACTGTAAACTTTTAATTTTCTCGGAACCACAGATTGATAATTACGAGGTTTCACTTGAACACCACAGGTACACGACTTGGAGAAAGAAAAAAAAAAAAAAAACGTCACTGCGTGTACCGTACGGCAGAGCCCTCACAGTAATTAATTGATTAGTATTGCAGGACTTTCACCCCCTTCGCCAACTTTTAAAAAAATCGTAAATCGATCAACAATGATAGGTCATTGGCAGTGCCAAATCAGCTTGGCATGTGATAATTAAGCACCATGCTTGAGTGCTCACTGCCTCATCATCGCCTCGCCGCTAATAGGGGGTGTGGCGCGGAGGCTAAACGCCCAAGAACAGATTGACTCTGGAAGCGAAAGGATGAAAGGTCCGCTGGTGTAGAGCTAATAGAAAGTAAGGAGTCGTTGTACCTTTCTGCACCACCTGTGTACAGATGCTACTTACAGTAGAGCACCGAGACCAGTAACCCCTTATCATTCGGGATACACCAGTGGGTGAAATAAGTTTGACTTAAATTGTTCAAGGGTAGTGCCAGAATAGCTTGGCGCCTCTAGGCGCCAAGCTATTCTGGCACCACTCTTGAACTAACGCCGTTGGTCTGTATCCTTATCTGTAAGTGCTATAATGCAGCTTGCATATGGCACTGTACACATTTGAAACTTTTAGCCTCAGTATGATAGGGGTTAATTACCTAAGTCTTGTGTTAACTCCTTGTGCCCGAGGTACGAAATACCCACCTTTTGGAGCTATCCTCTGAGGACTGCATTACAATTCAGGAGACAGATCGAACATGATAGTTCAAGGGTGGTGGCAGAATAGCCGACAGTCGCCAAGCTATTCTGCCACCACCCTTGAACTATCATGGTCAAACCATGTCTTGCTGTGCTGTGTCAGGGCAGAATGAGCTAAGGGGGTATACTTTTCTGCAAGAGGCGTAGAATCTCGTGAGCGCCTGCTGAAGCAGGGATTCGCGAGAATCTACGCCTCTTCCTTGTAAAGGCACGCCCATGTACATCCTGTCACGGAGTTAGTTGTCGGGGTTTAAGGCTACAAGTAGAAAGCTGTTGCTAGGGTGTTGCAAAAATAAGGCTTCTTTCTTTGTTGATAGTGGGCGTTGACAAATCATTGAAGTAGTACTTGACAATGCGCACCTAATTGAAAAATAAAGTAGTACTCAATACTACCTACATATCGACCCTAAACATGTAGACACTTTGTGCTCAGACACAATAATAATTAGCAGCAAAGAAGCCAGCCCGGCAGTGTTTAATACCATACAAAGTAATTAATACTGTACACGATAATTAATGCATTATAATGCGTATCTGTATACACCATAAAGCGATGGAAAGTAACGAATACTGTACAAGGTAATTAATGCTATATAAAATATTTTGTATACGCTTAAAAGCGATCGTCTCTCTGCTAAAATTCACTGAATAAAAGGTTCTCAATGTTGTCTTGTTGCAGCTAAGATTTTTCTACCCGTCTTTTCTCAATCCATGTGAAGTCACACGCCATAGTCGTTTCTTCACTGTCGCTGGCTGGTTCAACTCACGTTTAGGGCCTAACGTCTTTTGTCCACCACGAAGGTGATTTGAAAGACGGGGCACCGACAAGAGGTCTGTACGAATTTTGAGCCCAGCTGGGTTCGAACCCGCGACCTTTCGGACTAGAGTCGAGCGCTCGACCACCGAGCCACCCAGCTCCACTGTCGCTGGCTGGTATGGGCTTAGCTCTTCTGTATACAAAAGAGAAGAAACACAGAAAGACTTTAAATATACGACATTGCGATTTCAGCAGTTAACCCATCACATCCTGAGGTTGCTTTCTTTCAATATGAGTGAGTTGTCCTATGAAGGTTACATTTCAGTGTTGGCGATAGACTGACCATGATAGTTCAAAGATGGTGCCAGGACAGCTGTGCTGGCACCACCCTTGAACTATAATGGTCAAATTTTATCTCATGTGACGACGAATAGGGTTAATGTAACCCTTTAGTCCAGCATTATTAGCACACAGCCTTAGAAAATTTTTTTTTTTTATATAAATAAAACATTGTGAACCATTCGCGGTATATTCAGTGGGGACGGTCGCTTTAAGACCGATGTGTTAGTCTCGAACGAACTACTACAGACCCTCGCCTGTATGAGAAACTCAGACGTTCATGGCCTGAACATGCTTTAAAGAAGCAAAGTAAACTCTGTCTTTAGATAGGTTTCGTTTTTGCAACGAACATCTCCAACCACGAACGTGAGTGAAGTCATGGCCGACATCCAGGTGGTTCTTAACTCTTTCAGTCCGACGGCCGTATTTCCCAAATTTTGTAGGCGTCATCTAATGACTATGCACTAGTTGCACAGGATGGATCGACCAAGATATTTCAAGGGCAGTGCCAGTTTAGCTTGGCACCGACAGGCGCCAAGCTAATCTGGCACTACCCTTGAATTATCATGGTCGACCCATCTCCTGCTGTAGTGCGTCAGGGCTGAATGGGGAAAGCAGAGACAACACTCCAAACATCTCCAACAGGCATAGATCCTCATCACCCCTCCAGGCTGATGAGGATCTATGCTTCTTGGAGATGTTGTAGCGTTGTCAATCCGCCGTTATTTCTTTTTCGTTCGTTCGTTGCCTGGCGTGCGTTCGTTGCCTGGCGTTCGTTGTTGCCTGGCGTTCGTTGTTGCCTGGCGTTCGTTGTTGCCTGGCGTTCGTTGTTGCCTGGCGTTCGTTGCCTGGCGTTCGTTGTTGCCTGGCGTTCGTTGTTGCCTGGCGTTCGTTGCCTGGCGTTCTTTGTTGCCTGGCGTTCTTTGTTGCCTGGCGTTCGTTGTTGCCTGGCGTTCGTTGTTGCCTGTTGTTGCCTGGCGTTCGTTGTTGCCTGGCGTTCGTTGTTGCCTGGCGTTCGTTGCAAACGAAACCTCATTATTGCATTGAACGCAACGCACCTCACGCAAACGCAAGAGATTTTCAGGTCGCGGGGACTCGTCATGATTATTGAGAGAATAACCCAATGGAGAAAGAAACACGCTTAGAAAAAAATAGGTACAAGTAAATTTATCAATATTTCGGGTTTAAAAAAAATCTTTTTTTTTTCAAACTTAGAAAAGAACAAGTATGAAATTCAGTCACTAGTTATCTTGTATGCAAAGAAGCACAGAAACAAGTTTGGAAATATTAATAAATTTAGTTGTGACTATCTTTTCTAAGCGTGTTTCTTTCTCCGTTTGAATCTTCTCTGCTTTTTTACACGCTTGGAAGTCGTCACTTTGCTCCGGATTTGATTAGGATCACTGTTGCACAGGTCCCCGACAGCAGCCCCACTCGGGTGCGGAATGAGCTGATCTCTGCTCTCGAGAGGCAAATCAAACTCTTTTTGCCGACGAAGCACAACACGAAGTAAAAAACCACACGCAACACAAAGTGAAAAAAACATACGCAAAACGAAGTGAAAAACCATACGCAACAGGAAGTGAAAAACCATACGCAACAGGAAGTGAAAAACCATACGCAACACGAAGTGAAAAACCATACGCAACAGGAAGTGAAAAACCATACGCAACAGGAAGTGAAAAACCATACGCAACAGGAAGTGAAAACCATACGCAACAGGAAGTGAAAAACCATACGCAACACGAGGTGAAAAACCATACGCAACACGAAGTGAAACCCATACGCAACACACAGTGAAACACCATACGCAACACAAAGTGAAAAAAAACATACGCAACACGAAGTGAAAAACCATACGCAACACGAAGTGAAAAACCATACGCAACAAGCACAGAGCCTCATTAGCCCCAGCGTAATACTATTATTACACAACATGATGCGCCTCATCAGAATGTATGGTTATTCCTCTTGAAGATAGAAGGAATCATCTGTGGGGATTAGCCACGTCACTGCTGAGAAAAAGAACACACGATCCAACAG
Source organism: Semisulcospira habei (assembly GCA_036245525.1). Classification (NCBI taxonomy): domain Eukaryota; kingdom Metazoa; phylum Mollusca; class Gastropoda; family Semisulcospiridae; genus Semisulcospira; species Semisulcospira habei. The sequence continues at coordinate 215,744,903 of BTPG01000001.1, read as the reverse complement.
CAAGAGACATAGATCCTCATGAGCCCCCGCAGCTGCGGGGGCTCATGAGGATCTATGTCTCTTGCTTCGCTGATACTGATTTGTATCCACGGTTCTTGAATGGTTAGCGTCTTTTGGAAGATAAATTAAAAAAAAAAAAACACGTCAGAAACAATCTGCGACCTCCGACACTATAGGGGTTAACGGCAAGACTATAATGTGTGTGCTAGTCTGTGATTTTGAACCTAAAAGCTTCATCTGCAAGATCTGGAATCGCAGAGCAGCACACACGTCTTGCTGATGAATGTTTACTATCGATCAGTGACGTTTTCCTGATGCATGCGACACAGCCGAATTCTTTGAAAAATGATCTGCTGTTGTTGTCCCAGGACACAGGGAAATCTGCCCCGTCTTATGACATTATCGTCTAGCTCTCTGACGCGACGCATGGGTTACAATTATCTGTATTGTCGGAGGTTCCAGTTCGTTAGCTTTCTTTCACGAGCCAGGCACGCGCGAATGTATTTCTGTGTTTCCGCACTTTCTTCAGTTGTTCCGCTGGGGGAAAATCGTCCATTGCAAGTTTCCGCACTTGCACAAAATAAACCCCAATAGTGCCAGGGTCCGTGATTTCTTCTTAGAAAATGCCGCATATTGAAACCTCGATCATCGGTTCGTACAAAAACGCATTTACAATGTGTCATGCAAGACGTATAGATCCTCATGAGCCCCCGCGATCTATACTTCTTGCACTGGGGTGGTGTTCACCGCGTCTGAACAGCAAAGGATTAATTGTCTGCATTTGTCGATACCTGCTTTCGCCTCAGTTAGTCTCTCTGCTTTAGTATCAATACCAGCAGAAATTTTGATACCTCGGCTAATGCAGAACCCCCCCCCCCCACACCGCCCCCCTTCCCCCCCCTCCCCACGAGGGAGCAGTTTTATGGAGGAAACTTAGCAGCAGGTAACACAATACCTGATTCTGCATGGTGCCAGCACGGCGTGAATTCTCATTACAAGAGGGCATAATCATCAAACAACAAGGGTGAAAGACCTCTTCATTGGCGCAGGACGATGTCCCCCCCCCCCGGGAAGCATGGCCAAGCCTGTTTACACTCGACCCACCTGCTACGACTGACGAGCAAAACAAATCCGACATTTCTAGAACCATCGGATGATTACAGTTTTGTGTTATTGCCGGCATCACAACCATGTTAAGCCGTGAAATCTGTTTTGGGATCAGAGAAAAGTTTGTTGACCTGCATCGCTGCCAAACACAGTCAACAACAGCTAACTGCAAGAGGCATAGATCCTCATGAGTCCCGCTGTCGATGGGGCTCATGAGGATCTATGCCTCTTGCTTCAGTCATTGTCAATACGCGTTTTCGTACGAAACGAGTGCAGTGTCAAGCTTTCAATATGCGACGTTTTAAAAGAACAGGTAACAAATCACTGACATTGGCAATACAGCAAGATCGACGTGGGGAGGGGAGGGGTGAGTGACCTTAGTCCTGTGCCAGCCACTAAGCAAGGTGCTCCGCTATGGCGCAGGACTAAGCTTACTCATGCCACTGGCCCCAGGTATCCAGTGTATAGGCAGAGGCAAGAACTGGCACGGTCTATTGTAGATAGGAACAAGTGCAGGAATGACACCGGCCAGTTTAAGAAAGTATGGCCCTAGGAAACTGTCATGTAGCCACCACCATTTCGAGAAAAGGTATGGCCTAGCCATGGATACTGTCATGTAGCCACCACCATTTCGAGAAAAGGTATGGCCTAGCCATTCCTGGATCCAGCGTGTTCCTGCGCATTGCGCCTGTGTTGTGTTGTGTTGTGCGTGGTTTTTGAAAATGAAAATCGAAACACCCACTTGCGTCAAATATGCCGCTATGTAGCTGTGTCTTTCTGCAAGAGGCATAGCGTTTAATGGGCCCCAACGACTGCAAGGGCTCGTAAAACTCTGTGCCTCTGGCAAAGGTCAACCCCCATCTATATCCTGACACTTAGTGATGCTTAGTGTGTGAGCACGCAGCAGGAGAATTTAGTTCCACATGTCTACAAACGCCACGAACTCATTCCAATACTGTTGCTTAACATGGACTGCAGGAGGACAGCTAGATCCAGTTATTCTTAACATGGACTGCAGGAGGGCAGCTAGATCCAGTTATTCTTAACATGGACTGCAGGAGGACAGCTAGATCCAGTTATTCTTAACATGGACTGCAGGAGGACAGCTAGATCCAGTTATTCTTAAACCCTTCAGCTCTGATGCACTACAGCAGGAGATGGGTCGACCATGATAATTCAAGGGTAGTGCCAGATTAGCTTGGCGCCTGTCGGCGCCAAGCTAATCTGGCACTGCCCTTGAATTATCATGGTCGACCCATCTCCTGCAACTGCTGCATAGTCGTTAGATGACGCTTCCAAAATTTGGAATATACGGCCGTCGGGCTGAATGAGTTAAATGAACTGTTATGTTAACCCATTAAACTCAGACTGCCTACAGCAGGAGATGGATCGACCATGATAAATCAAAGGTTGTGCCAAAGTAGCTTGGCGTTAATTACGTTTTATTTCGCGAACATTTTCTTGATGTAACACACTTGTTTTTTTTTTCCGCACGGAACCGATAAAGCAACACTTTTTTTTCATAACTAAAAGATGACTGCAAAAACGTACTCAATGCATAGAAAATCCCAACAATGAAAGAAACACGCTTAGAAATGAACTATTTGTTTTTCCTTTTTTCTTTCTTTTTTGGGATTTCGTGCATTCACCGTTATAATTATCTTATTTTTGTTTTTCGTGTTGCTGTCAGTGAGAGCTGCCTAGTGTATCTGTTATTAGTTTTATGGTACACGTATATCTTTGGTGTGTGTGAGTATTTCTTGTTGGTGCGTTTACTCTGCTAAGTTTATTTTCCTTGTATATCCTGTTGCGTGAGTGTGTATGTTAGGGCATATTATTATATGTGCTGTAGGATGCAAGGTGTGTGTTTGTTACTATGTCATTTGTACGGCGCCTAGAGCTTTGCTATCGAAAGTATAGGCGCCTTAAAAATATACATTATTATTATTATTATTATTATTATTATTATTATTATTTGCTTTGTTTTGTTTTGCATTTTACACTTGCGACGACTTTAAGTATTAATTTACTATAGAATACGACAAATCTCCACCTTCGGTATTTGTGCACTTCCTAGTAGAAACCGAGACATTTTGACGTCACGGGATATTGCCCTGGGGAAATCGCCTCTTGTGTGTCCAGTTCATGGTTAACTAGGGTTGCCGGCAAAGGTCTGTTTTTGCCGCCGGCCATACGCTATATGTAAATAATAACTGGTCCGCTGAGCTCACGGCGAGCTTGAGTATGGGAATATGCGTCAGACATTGCATTCAGACACTCAGTGACGCACTTGGCTCATTCATGCACGATGATGTAATCAGTGAATGAAGAAAGGAAAATGACTGACACTTCACTGCTGGGAAATTTTTTTTAACACGATCCAACTGCAAGAGGTATAGATCCTCATGAGCCCCTGCAATTGCGGGGGCTCATGAGGATCTATGCCTCTTGCCGAAAATATTTTTTTATTTTTTTTTTTATTAACCTGTTCGTTTGACGACCGAGAATCTTTGACCTTGAATTAACAAAGATTTCAGAAAACACAGTTTGCGACCGCTGAGAGTTAAAGGGTTAAAACGACTCAAAGTACTTTGCTGAGTACGGTGCGAGAGATGGATACGAATGTTGCAGTTCTAGGATTAGCGTCGTATTAGCTCGGTGATGAGAGAGGAGTCGAGCTAATCAATGAGTATCCTTGAACAATTTAATTGCAAAATCTTCCCGAGCCTACAACAATTCGCGTCCAAGACGAGTTCATTATGTGGAACCAGTCAGACTGTATAATAATATACAAGTAGCCGACCAGTGTTGGAACTTAAAACGAACCGTTCTGAAGTACCCACAATGATAAATGAGTTAAATGAACCATTATGTTAACCCATTCAGCCCAGTCTTCCTACAGCAGGAGATGGATCGACCATGATAAATCAAAGGTTGTGCCAAAGTAGTTTGGCGCTAATTACGTTTTATTTCGCGAACATTTTCTTGATTTAACACACTGTTCGTTTAAATTAGGGCGATTTCCCCAGGGCAATATCCCATGACGTCAATATGTCTAGGTTTCTACTAGAACCGTTCTGAAGTACTGCTATTAACTATATTTATTAACCTTTTTTAACTTTCGGGACAATGCGAAAACCACGATACTGCAAGAGGCAAAGGACCTCAAGCGCCCCTGCAGATGTGATGGCGCATGAGGTTCTTTGCCTCTTCCCGGCCACTTTTTAAATCAAGATGCATAGAGTCATGAGATTTAGTGTCCGTAAAAGAATATTTTCCTTTCTCGCGCCGAGCGAAAAAAAAAAAATCATCGCATGGATAGGTTACGTAGTGTTGTAAGTTTGCCGTGAATTAAAGACAATTTTGTGTGTGCTGATACTGAACGGTTTAAAAAAAAAAAAAAAAAAACCTTTCTTAAAACTGCCAAGTGTTAGACCTACCATTACTCTACGACACGATATGACTGACTTGTAAAGTGTAGCGGATAACTGCCCGTTTTGTCATCAAGTTGCCGCACAGCTAGGAGAGGTCAGTGCGAAAATCTTGTGCTGAATGCTACTTGCAAACCACTCCTGATTGCAACCTTTCCAGCTGCGTTCATTGTTTTTGTTGCCAGCCAGGCCAAGAAGATTGTTCCATTAACCCGTTCAGTGCCAAGAAAAGCCAACACCACCAACTGCAAGAGGTATAGATCCTCATGAGCCCCGCGATTGCGGGGGCTCATGAGGATCTATGCCTCTTGCTGACACAGCGTTGAATCTATGTCCCCGGACACTTAGTATTTTTTTTTCTTTCTTACTTTTGCTTGAATTAGAGAGGATTGCATTAACACAGTCTGCGTCAGCTGGTACTGAGTGAGTTAATCCTGAATCTACGACTGATTAACCCAACCTAGATTCCTTAATCATAAAAGGAAGAATCACTGTAGCTGCCATTATTTCATTGACAAAGATGTCGTACTGTTATCGTCTGTGGATTCCTGACGTTCGGACTCGTACCACTGCTCTCTCAGTCACAGGATGCAGATCTCTTTGTTCTGTCAGCAAGCGGTATATATCCTCATGAGGCCCTGCACCTACAGGGGCTCATGAGGCATATGCCGCTTAAATGTGTGCAAAAACGGCTGAACGACTGGACTCCAGACAACATCGTAATGTCTGACCGAGGACCCACCCACTGCTACCAAGCAAATTTTCATGAGGATTCAATTTCCGGTCAGCGGCAGAGAACCCTGGGCGAAAGAGAGGCTACTCCGGTAGGACACGACCGCGCATGGCGACTTGTCACGTGATAACGACACTGGAGATCGAGAACATACGAACGTCCAGTCAAAGAACGAACGCGCTGCCTTCCCTCTTCATTGAGAAATCATAGAGCCAGATATCCTGCAATAACCATCATAGTTCTGAAGGATATAAATCTGTAAATCACCTCCCCCCCCCCTTTTAGCGTTCGTTCCATCAACATGTCTGACAAAGAAGAAGAGAAGATATTTAGTTTCCGATCTGAAGGATTAACAAAAACTTGATTCGACCAGAGGTAGAAAAACCTGGATGGATTTGTGGATTCCATTTTAGGAGTCTGTTTCAAAGCAGAGGCTTAGCCTTTCTGCCAGACGCTTTTCAAGCGAGCAAATTCCACGCCTCCATCCTGATCCCTCATTTCTGCAAATTTGCGTGAGGCGACTTTACAACGCCAGCAGTCGGCATGTTTTATAACTTTGACATGACAAAGTTAACAGTGTGGGATGGTCTGTGATTTTGGACCTTACAGTCATAGACCGTAAAGTCCGAAATCACATACCAGCCAAACTTAATAGCAACTACTAGAAGTTGACGGATTTGGGCTTAACTCATTCTACCCCAAGACCGAAATCCCCTAAATGTTGCCGTTGTTCTCTGAAGGCTGCATTGCAGTGCAGGACACAGATCGACCATGATAGTTCAAGGGGGATGCCAGAATAGCTTGGCGCCTATAGGCGCCAAGCTATTCTGGCATCACCCTTGAACTATCATGGTCGATCCTTATCTTGCTGTGGTGTGTCTGGGCTAGAAGGAGTTAATGTCACGTAAAGAATTATCGAACATGCATCTTTCAGTTTTAATCCATTTATCTCCGACGCCCTAAAGCAGGAGATGGATCGACCATGATAATTCAAGATGTCAAGGATGGTGCCAGACTACCTTGGCGCCTATGGCGCCAAGCTAATCTGGCACTTCCCTTGATTTATCATGTTTCGATCCATCTCCTGCAACTGATGAATAGTCTTTTGGGTGTCACCTAAAACAATTGGGAAATGAGGAGGTGGGGTAAACTGTATTGTATTGTCACACATAGCTTCTATTTCAAGATGCTCAAGGCGTCGCAGGCATAGAAGCTGGAGCTTTGAAAGCCTGCTGCTACTAAGCGCTACTTTATGCTGCAACCTCCACCCTGCTATTAACTTTGGTGCTTGTGATATATTTCTGTCTCCATTCCGTTTGGCTGCCCTTAGCGCTTTTTTTTCTTTTGTCGACGTGATTCCTGCTTGAGTCGCCTTGACAAAAAGTACTACGGGCAACCATAAGGTTAACGTTGTCGAGAAAGGCAGACTTCTAAAACATGGTTCCGTACTATACAAAATTTGCCATCACCCATTCCCTGTTAGTGGACACAAGGATTATGGCATCGAATCTATGACGCATTTTAATGTCAAATGACGTCATGCGTCCGTAACACGGATATTATTGATGACGAGGTCATAAACAGCCAACGAGCAAATAGTGAGCAGCCTTTGATGCGGAGGCTCATGTTGTTCAGTGCCTGCTTGCAGTTGCGTGCTGTTCGCATTTTCTCGGCAACAAAAGGGTGAATAGCAAGGGGCTGTGTTGGCCTGTTAACTCGTTAACCGCCGGAGCGAAAAGCGAATGCTTCCCATCTGCAAGAGACATAAACCCTCATGAGCCCCCGCAGTCGCACTAACTTACCGCAGTCGCACTAACTTACCGCAGTCGCACTAACTTACCGCAGTCGCACTAACTTACCAAAGTCACAATAACTTACCAAAGTCGCACTAACTTACCGCAGTCGCACTAACTTACCAAAGTCACAATAACTTACCAAAGTCGCACTAACTTACCGCAGTCGCACTAACTTACCGCAGTCGCACTAACTTACCGCAGTCACACTAACTTACCAAAGTCACAATAACTTACCAAAGTCGCACTAACTTACCGCAGTCGCACTAACTTACCGCAGTCGCACTAACTTACCGCAGTCACACTAACTTACCAAAGTCACAATAACTTACCGCAGTCGCACTAACTTACCACAGTCACACTAACTTACCGCAGTCGCACTAACTTACCGCAGTCGCACTAACTTACTGCAGTCGCACTAACTTACCGCAGTCGCACTAACTTACCGCAGTCGCACTAACTTACCGCAGTCGCACTAACTTACCGCAGTCGCACTAACTTACCGCAGTCGCACTAACTTACCGAAGTCGCACTAACTTACCGCAGTCGCACTAACTTATCGCAGTCGCACTAACTTACCGCAGTCGCGGGGGCTCAAGAGGGTTTATGTCTTTTGTTAGTCCTGTGTTTTTCATGCCTAGGTTTGGTCCCATGTACATCCCTGTTATTCACGCGAGTGTGTCGCTTCAGAAGCGAAATTCGCGATCATTGCCATCGAAGGGGTTAACAGAGTACAGCTTTCTTGTTAAGATATTCGTCCAATGTGGATTAATCGTATTATTTGACTTGTTGGGTTTCACTTTCTTAATGCTCGGAGTGTGCGGGGTTGAAAACCCCTAACGCACCAAGTGAGACAAATGTGTGATTGCGCATTTGCAAGAGTTCCATGTGGGCGTGGATTTGGGGGGCTTTATTGTGGCAGTACGAGATCACAAACTTTACGAACTTTGATAAAGAAAGATGCATCCTCTTAATTCAGAATCTCACGACACAAAGCGTGTATTCCATAGCCTCTCTTTTGCCATAATGATTACATTTAGTTCGTTCAGTTCATTTCCTAAGACGTACATACATATGCCCTTGCTGGGCTTCTCACTGTCACATTGTGTTCATGCCACCTTCGTTCGTGCAACGCCAAAAAACCTAAACCGTCCCAGGAACATGAGTACAAAGTGATGCCGGCAAGAGGCATAGATCCTCATGAGCCCCCGCATTTGCGGGGGCTCATGAGGATCTATGCCTCTTGCACTTGGATCAAGTTCATTTTTTTTCCAGCAGAGAAGGGATTATGTACTTTGTTTCCTGTCGCCCGACTGACCCTGTACATCCGATTGTTGTTGTTATACGGGCTTGGTATTAGCGGAATTGGCTGTAGTCACAACAGTATTAATAATGATATTCCTCGGCTGGTGTGTAGTGCCTGCTGTCAGTTTAAAATTTCAATCTTTTAGGTGTTGGAAGTGAAAGAGTGGGGGAAGTGAAAGGGGCTATCTGAGCGATTTTGTTATGGGTGGGCATTTGAAAAAGTTCCTGTGGCGTTTTCAATAGGATGTGACTTGTGTTTATGTGTCCCGCGACGGTGCTTGCATAGAGTGTGTTGAAGGTTTATAAGAGAAAAATATCAAGAGTTGTAAAACACGTTTCCCCCCCCCCCCCCCCCCCCCAAGGAGTGCATAATCAAGATTTCATTTATTGAATAAATATATTTGTTAATAATGTTCTGTTAAATTATTTCAAAATGTTCTTTATATATTTTCGTATTTATTTATTTTCTCATTTAAAACACGCTCTCAGAAAGACTGAGACACAAACATATGTCTTTGAGTCTTCCTTAAGCCCCTCCCTGCCACTGGGCGCATATTATGTTCTTTGTTCATTCACTGACAGAGATAATAATAATAATAAAGACATTATATTTACACACATTATTTAATGCAACAAGAGAGAGAGAGAGAGAGAGAGAGAGAGAGAGAGAGAGAGAGAGAGAGAGAGAGAGAGAGAGAGAGAGAGAGAGAGAGAGAGAGAGAGAGAGAGAGAGAGAGAGAATCAATGAATCAATGAATCAATGAATCAATGAATCAATGAAACTTTATTTTACAACGGTTTAGGCATTGACATCGTCATCGACACAGCCATTTTACAAACCTGCCGTTGCTAACAACTACAAGACTAACTACAAATATACATACATATAAGTAAACATAATACTTGCAAAGCGATGACAACACTATTCACATAGACAGACATACTCATAGACTCACAGACACCCCCCACCCCACCCACCCCCCTTCACACATAGACAGAGCTAAGTAGTCCAAATGATAATTGAAAAGGATAACAGACTTAATTGGGAATAAATTGGACCCAGCATAAAAAGAAACATATAATACAAGTGGTTGAGTCATCCCTACGAGTGATCCACAAAATATTTGAAGAGACCCTTTTTAAAACAGGCTAGCGAGGAGGCGGATTTTACATGGTCTGGAAGGGCATTCCAGATAAGTGCCCCTGAGAAGGATAAGCTAGTTTTATATAGATCGATCCTTGGTTTTGGGACTATGAAAAGCTTTCTGATGTTTCCAAGCTTGGACTCAGACTTACGGAACAAAGTGGAGATGTACTCAGGTGTTTTGCGTTTCCACACTTTGAACATAAAGATTGCTTTGTTATATTTAAAATGATCTTGAAGTGGCAGGAGACCTGCTTTTGAGAGCTTTTCTTCAGTGCTAAGGTGTTGATCAGGGCAGATTATTTTGGCCGCTCGTCTGTGTAGGGAATTGAGTCTCTTTAAATGGACCTCACTACACCCATCCCATACCGATGACGCGTAATCGATATAAGAACGTATGTGAGCGTTATAAAATAGTTTACGGGTATCTGAATCAGTATAATATTTCAGTTTTGATAACATAAAGAGATTTTTGGCTACTATTTTGCATAAGGCGTCTGTATGAGCTTGCCATTTTAGCTGACTGTCGATTTTAATCCCCAGTACTCGATGTTCATTTACCTGTTCTACCTGTTCTAGAGAGAGAGAGAGAGAGAGAGAAGACAGACAGACAGACAGACAGACCCATTAAGCCCCAAGGCCACATTTCCTAAATCACTTAATGATAATGTACCAGTTGCAGGAGGTGGACGGACCTTGACAATTCAATGGTAGTGCCAGATTAGCTTGGCGTCTGAAGGCGCCAAGCTAATCTGACACTACCCTTGAGTTATCATGGTCGATCCATCTCCTGCTGTAGGGCGTCGAAAGAAATGGGTTAAATGAAAACATTCCTTGAGCCCTCACGGTAAAACCCCACCACCTTGAACCTCCTCACTTTGCAAACAATTCGTTTGGTGCGTTTGCCAGGTATCTTTCCACAGACAGCTGTCTACATTTTGGCAGCTGTGGCAACTTTCTCAGGCTTCGCTGATTTCTGGAGAGATGTTGGCCGCCGGAGAGGGCCGAGCAGGCTTTCCAGGTCACGGTGCAGAACCTTACGGTCCCCCCCCCCTCCTCCCCCCCCCCCCACCCGCGGGCACCATCCTCCTCTCTGCAGTTCTGTAAGAGCTGTTCTTAATTGGACGAACTTTTGATCGGCAAACCTAGATCGGAGAAGATTGGCGATCTTTTGGTTTGTTTCTTATAATTTATTGAGGTTGAACGAACCTAGGCGAACTTCAGCAAACCAGGTTTGCCATGGTTCTCTTTCTTAACTGAAGTGCTTGATTCGGCGTACGTACTGTCTGCGAAGGTGTTCAAAATGGCTGCCGCAAAGCCGCTTCGCGATTTGGATGATTTTTGCTTTTGTACTCCTTGCAGTAGCGATCCAACAAACAGCGTTGCACCTCTCACAAATCAATAAAAGTAGGTTTTGTTCTTCGCACGAGTGAAATATCGCCGTCCACCATAGTTGTTTGAATCGGTGACTATCTTCTTATCTCCAACGCAGAAGAGGGTAAAAAAATTTACCAATCAGAGAAAAGGTTCGCCTTGGATCGCTCAACATGCTGAGCGAACTTTTTTTCCGACAGCGAACTATTGTTTGCCGAGGTTCGTGAACTACTTCGAACTAGGTTCGCCGTATCATTAGATCGTCCAATAAAGAACCAACATGGTTCGCCCGATATCGTGAACTCTAGATCGTCGTGTTTTCGAACTAAAGTTCGTTTAATTAAGAACATGCTTAAGCAAATGGACAGCTGCGCGTATAAACCTGGTCAACGTCTTCTGTCGGAGAATCAGATAATAATGTGACATGAATCCCTTCTTTGCCATGAAAAAGTGAACTGAATCCATCTGCAAGAGACATGGATCCTCATGAGCCCCCGCAGATGCGGGGGCTCATGAGGATCTATGTCTCTTGCTGAAACCACTTTGCATTCATGTTGCTCAGACGGCTGGGGCTCTGTCGAGTTAAATTAACGAAATTAACACAATGTGTCTACTGCCTGTGGGTGACTGATCTCATTCGAAATGTGCCGCGTATTCGAGACGTGCCGCTTATGCCGCGTATCCGGATGCGGCACGGGCCCGAATGAGTTAATCCGGAATCAGCAACAGACGTAGCTTCTCACGAACTGCTTGCGGTTGCACGGGCTCAAAAACATCTATGACTCTCACAAATGTAAAGGTGTGTCTGAGGCCATCAACAGAGAACGGCATCTAGTGAGCGCCTAAGTCCTACAAATCGGTGAAATACACACCAAAAAGGATGACTGCCAAGCGTGTAAAATGCAGAGAAGAACCCAACGGAGAAAGAAACACGCTTACAAAAAGAAATTTGGCTGAGACCTCCCCCAAAAGCTTAGTTATATCGACTGGTGTTATTTCCAACGCTTTTACAGGCGCATTTGACTATAATTCGTTCAGTTCATTTTCTAAGACGTATATGCATATGCCCCCCCCCCCAACACCCCACCCCCACCCCCTCCATGACGGCTGCGGTGGGCCCGAGTACCTCTGCTTACTGAGTGTTGGGCGGTTTCTCACTGCCAGATGACTCAGATTGTGTTGATGTCATCTTCGTGCGTTCAAGGCAAAAGAACCTAGGCCGGCCCGGGAACATGAGTACAAAGTGATGCCGGCCCGGGAACATGAGTACAAAGTGATGCCGGCCCGGGAACATGAGTACAAAGTCATGCCGACAAGAGACATAGACCCTCATGAGCCCCCGCATTGCGGGGGCTCATGAGGGTCTATGTCTTTTGCAGTTGGATCGTATTGACTTTTCCCCCGTCAGCGAAAGGTTTAAGTATTTTGCTTCCTGTCGCCCGACTGACCCCGTATTATCCGGGCGTCCGTATTTTTCCGCCGAGGTGAGGAAAAAAACTCACCGAGCCCTTGAGCGGGTGACGCAAACGTCATCACTCGTGTCAAGCTAGCAGACGCCGCAAGGGACATCACTCGAGTTTTGTTATTTGCCCTTGGCTGTCACACTCGTCTGAGCTGCTAAATTAAAAAAAAAAAAATTTCTGAACCGAATTTTGGAGGGATAGCGAAATCGGAACTGGGTAACGTTTTGTGTGACAGCATTGACAGTTTAGAGTTATTGTATATGGATTCTGTTTTTGTTTGTCTCTGGCATTTTATGTTTATATCTCAGTATCGGTTACGTCACAATTCACCAGGACCTTTTTTTTTCTCTCACAGAAAGAAAAAAAAAAAAACAACAAACAAACCAGGATCTCTGACCTGTTCAATGATGGTCGCCACAATCGCCTGACTATGGCGCCTGACGTACCACCCTTAAATTGTTCTCCCCACCTCACCCACCACAGCCCAGGCCCGTACATCAAATTTAACGTTATGGATCCCGGAGAGCTGGGAGCGCCGGATTACAACAACAACAAAAAATGATCCGTCAAGCGCCGTGAAATAGTACCATAGTCATTATTCCTCGCAAATCAAACTGAACTGAGCTTAAAACGTTTGGCCGTCATTAGCGCTTGTTGACGATGTTATTCGAATAGGAGTCACGTCGCCAAAAATGCGCTGCCAGCCATTAACCCTTTGACTGTCGGTAGCACTTAATGTCGACGTGATCCCTATAGGAATCACGTCGACAGTAAGCACTATTGACAGCCAAAGTGTTAAACTTCAAGCTGAGAAACAAGACTATTTTTTTTTTTCATCTTGCATATATTTGACTGCACACATCGCAAAAGTGCGCCACAAACCATGAACCCTTTGGCCGTCGGTAGTGCTTATTGTCGACGTGATTCCTGCAGGAATCACGTCGACAATAAGGGCTACCGAC
>BTPG01000001.1:215646591-215729091 GCA_036245525.1 Semisulcospira habei | reverse complement strand
GCAAGAGCATGGCGTCGCATGTGTCGGACGGCGATCGTCGAGTGTCGCACGACGGCAGAAATGTGCCGAATGTGTCGGACGGCGGAAGAGAGATGTCGAGCGGTGAATTTATTTGCGGAATCACTCCTTGACAAGGACGAGTCCCACATAGCTCAGGCGGTTAAACGTCGGAGCAGGAGAGCGAAGGGAATCGCCGGGTCGTGGGTTCGAATCCCGTCCCGGCCCCGGTAGCTGGACTCACAATCCAGGGGGAAAAGACGGGCTTGTTCAGTAACATGTCTGTTGAAAGGTCCTGGTAAATCAAAGTGGGACAGTTGGAGTGCGCCTGAGTTGATCAGTGTTCAGGTCGTACTCCATAGGCAATAGATTTCCCTGTCCCCCATAACCCGTCCGTCAGGGCCGTCCATAATCACCTCGGTGCTGTGGACGTTAAACCCGAACTAACCAACTTGACAAAGAGCTTGATTGTCAATTAACCGCTTCGCCGCCACTGGTCGCAGATTTGTGTTGAACTGAAACATCAAATTGTGTTTATAATAATAATAATAATAATAATAATAACACATGGTATTTATATAGTACATTACTCATAATTATTTATAATATGTCCATGTCCAACGCCTGAGGGCCCCAACAGTACAAGAACCATAGTCAACGAAACCAAACGGGATGCCAGTTATCGCCCTTAGAAATTGCTTTGTCCTACTTTGTACGTTGCCGCACAAAAATCATAGATACAAAGTGGTGTCAGCAAGAAGCATAGATCCTCATAAGCCCCTCCCCCCCCACCCCACCCCCACCCCCCCGCAACTGCGGGGTTCACGAGGATCTGTCTCGAGCATCTTGATTGTTTTCACATAATAAACAAAAGCAAAAGAGTTGACAAGTTGTATCCCTTAGCACTGAGTTTCTTTTTGCAACCAGGTGCGGGGGCTCATGAGGATCTATGCCTCTTGGAGTTGGGTTGTTCTGATATAGTAAACGAAAACAAAAGAGGTGACATTAATCTCCCACACCATTTGGGTTTTCCGACGTATGCTGTATTCCTCGTACAAGAATCGTGGATTTAAAATGGTGTCATCATTGATGCATAGAGCTTGGTGAGGCAACGTCACATCCCCATGAGCCCCTGCAGTTGCCGGAGTACATGGCGATCTGTGGCTGGTGAACTCAGTCACGCTGAAGCAGTAAGGGCCGGTTTGAAGAAAAAGAAAAAGGAAATGCGTAAAAGAGAACCGTGAGATGTCGTTTGGCGAGAGAAGCCCTGGTGCCAGCATTGACGTCTGGTGTCCTGAGTACTTCAGCTGTCAAGCCTTTTACCCTGGATGCGGGGCCCACCACATGCTGGTGAGGGGAGGGGGGAGGGTGGGGTGGGGGTGGGGGGTGGGGGTGGGGAGAGGAATTAGAGGAGTGTGTATTCACGATGCTTATCGATATCAGTACTTATTTCCTGTAGTCCATATGAAACGACGCAAGCCTTGGTTTTTACGGTGTAAGAACTGAGGACTGTGCAGTATAATGACCATCGTTTGTTTAACCCATTCAGCCGTGACGCACTGCAGCAGGAGATGGGTCGACCATAACAATTCAAGGGTAGTGCCAGATTAGCTTGGCGCCTGTCGGCGCCAAGCTAATCTGGCACTACCCTTGAATTATCATGGTCGATCCATCTCCTGCAACTGGTGCATAATCATTAGATGACGTATTTTAAATTTGGGAAATACGGCCGTCGGGCTGAATGAGTTACTTCAATGTAAACCAATGCAGGTCTTGCTTCACAGTGATTAGGAGAAATGAAGACAGTGCACCGATACTCAACTTGGAAGCACTTTTCCCATCAGCAGGAGCGTTTAGCCTTCATTGGTTTTTATTCTTGGTAGCATTTTTCAGGTCATCTCAACGGTTTCACTCTACAAATCAAAATGTACAAAAATATGACAGACTGTCCACAACTCTGACTTTGATTCTTACTTCCGACAATGGGAGATAGATGGACAAAAAATTAACGCTATATCGAGAGGCGATACATACGCATACGTGACGAAACAGCCGCGTATGTAGGAGATGGATCGACAAAGGTAGTGTCAGACTAATTTTTTTTTTGTTTTTTTTTTCTCCTTTGTAGGCTCCCAGCTAATCTGGCACTGCCCCTGAAATATCACAGGGGATCTGTCTCCCACCTTTGACTGCCGAAAGAGAGTTAACACCATGCACTCAGCTGCAAGAGGTATAGATCCTCTTGAGCCCCCGCAATTGAGGGGGTCATGAGGATCTATAACTTTGGCTGAACTTCGAAATCACTTTGTGTCCACTTTTCTTTGACGACAGGGGGCGTTGTGACGTACATTTATTTACCATAATTTCAAAAGCACGACCTGCCTCCACTGGCAGTGATAGTATCAACTCACTCTACCCCAAGACCGAAATCCCCAGATGTTGCCGTTGTTCTCTAAAGACTGCATTGCAGTGCAGGACACAGATCGACCATGATAGTTCAAGGGTGATGCCAGAATAGCTTGGCGCCCATAGGCGCCAAGCTATTCTGGCATCACCCTTAAACTATCATGGTCGATCCTTATCTTGCTGTGGTGTGTCTGGGGGAGAAGGAGTTAACAAAGAGACAGATTTCCGGTTGGGAGCCCGCTGCTGTGTGTAATGCGCAGAAGAAGATTTTAGGAGAAACCCCCACAGACGGTCACGCATGCCCTGTACTCCGCATTGACGTCCATGTTCCCGCACAGTCCACAAAACCCCATCTCCTGGTCTCCCCCACCCCTCTTCCGCCATTGGGGGTAAAAAAAAGAAGGGGGAAAAAAAGACTTAGTAAACAGGTCTGCACGTACATGCAGCAAGGATCTTCGTGGATCCCTGCACTTGCAAGGACTTGTGATGCTCTGTGTCTCTCGGATGCAGGTAGGGTTTAGAACCGGGTGTGTTCCACGTCAAAACACCCCACGCCCTCGATTCTTCTCCTCCGCTTAAAAAAACAAAACAAAAAAAACACACACAAAAACAAACACCTGAAGTTAATAGGTTCTGGAACGGACTTCATCGTCTGGAGCAAGAGTCATAGCTCCTCATGAGCCCCTGTGCCTGCATGGGCTCATGAGGATCTATGACTCTTGCAGGTTTGCGTGGTTCAGCACACAAATTACCATTACAATTTGTTGCGGCCAGTCACACGAGAGAAAAAGAAGCTTACATAATTATAATTATATGCCTCCTTGCTCTTAGAGAAATAAATATGCGTGACACCCTGCGCTCCACCCCTCCCCCCCCCCCCTCCACATCCCCTTTCTCCCTGCAGGAGCTCGTCAACATCTACTTTGCTTGAAGACTGGTAGGGTTGAGAACGGGATGCCATAGATTTTTTTGTGTGGTCAGCCAGACGAAAGACGAAGTGGACGGGGAAGCCTAAAGTGCGCCATAGGAAACCTGAAATGGAGCCACGCTTTTACGTTTTAGGGCGGCGATCCTGCGTCCGGAAAGTTGTTAACCCGTTAACTGCTGAGGAAAGGCGAACTCTCCCCAAGCTACGTGCAAGAGACATAAACCATCATGAGCCCCCGCATTCGCTGGGGCGGATGAGGGTTTACGTCTCATGTGTTTGTCCTGTTATTCTTTGTTCCTACTTTTGTTTCATTTACAAGCGTCTTCAGTCTTGGCGCGAACGGCTGTCAGCGTGGAGTGGTTTCAGGCGCGCAATTCAGTGGTGATCACTGGCACTGGCAGCGAGGGGGTTAATGAGAGTTGTTAATTCGGACTCGATTTGCTTTGGGTGTTGTACTGTTCGTCTTCACAGTGCGCAGTTTATGGGGTCGCCTATTGGAGGTGAGATATGTGTGCGCTGGTCTGACAATCAGAGAGTATACAGAACTCCTCTCTCTCTCTCTCTCTCTCTCTCTCTCTCTCTCTCTCTCTCTCTCTCTCTCTCTCTCTCTCTCTCTCTCTCTCTCTCTCTCTCTGTATCTGTCTGTCTCTGTTTGTCTGTTGTCTGTCTGTCTCTCTCCCTCTCTCTGTGTCTGTCTGTCTGTCTGTCTGTCTCCCTCTCTCTCTCTCTCTCTCTCTCTGATAGAAGTGCTTGTTCGCATAAATATATTGTGTAGAGGGTGTAGAGTGTGTCTGTGTGTGTGTGTGTGTGTGTGTGTGTGTGTGTGTGTGTGTGTGTGTGTGTGTGTGTGTTACTGCTAAATTAGCCTTTTGATGTTCACGTTTTGCCTTTCTATTTTAATTAGGTTTATTTATCACGCGCGTGAAAGTGTTGTGTGAGTGCGTGTGCAAGGACATGATTGAAAAAAAAAAAGATCTGTGTACCTAATCATTTATCCTTGAGAAATTTCATTTCATTTCATCTCTCTCTCTCTCTCTCTCTCTCTCTCTCTCTCTCTCTCTCTCTCTCTCTCTCTCTCTCTCTCTCTCTCTCTCTCTCTCTCTCTCTCTCTCTCTCTCTCTCTCTCTCTGTATCTGTCAGTCAGTCTGTCTGTCTGTCGCTGTGTCTGTCTGTCCGTCTATCTCTCTCTCTTTGAACATGCTATATTATGTTTTTGTAGTTTTTATTAATTTTTTTTTTCGTTTCGTTACATTTCATTTCTCACGAGATTCAAGACGGCTATTAAAAGTTAACAGGACCCTTCGTCCTCTCACCACTTCGTCTGTCTCTCTCAACTCCCCCAGCAAGCAATGATCCTCGGGCCCGAAGAGCGCTTGCCACTGGGGTCTGCATCTCCATTTCACACCCGTTCTCTTATAAGTTGCAATCTTCCCTCTGGAATGCATCCGTTAAGTTGCAATCTTCCCTCTGGAATGCATCCGTTAAGTTGCAATCTTCCCTCTGGAATGCATCCGTTAAGTTGCAATCTTCCCTCTGGAATGCATCCGTTAAGTTGCAATCTTCCCTCTGGAATGCATCCGTTAAGTTGCAATCTTCCCTCTGAAATGCATCCGTTAAGTTGCAATCTTCCCTCTGGAATGCATCCATTAAGTTGCAATCTTCCCTCTGGAATGCATCCGTTAAGTTGCAATCTTCCCTCTGGAATGCATCCGTTAAGTTGCAATCTTCCCTCTGGAATGCATCCGTTAAGTTGCAATCTTCCCTCTGGAATGCATCCGTTAAGTTGCAATCTTCCCTCTGGAATGCATCCGTTAAGTTGCAATCTTCCCTCTGGAATGCATCCGTTAAGTTGCAATCTTCCCTCTGAAATGCATCCGTTAAGTTGCAATCTTCCCTCTGGAATGCATCCATTAAGTTGCAATCTTCCCTCTGGAATGCATCCGTTAAGTTGCAATCTTCCCTCTGGAATGCATCCGTTAAGTTGCAATCTTCCCTCTGGAATGCATCCGTTAAGTTGCAATCTTCCCTCTGAAATGCATCCGTTAAGTTGCAATCTTCCCTCTGGAATGCATCCATTAAGTTGCAATCTTCCCTCTGGAATGCATCCGTTAAGTTGCAATCTTCCCTCTGGAATGCACCCGTTAAGTTGCAATCTTCCCTCTGAAATGCATCCGTTAAGTTGCAATCTTCCCTCTTAAATGCATCCGTTAAGTTGCAATCTTACCTCTAGAATGCATCCGTTAAGTTGCAATCTTACCTCTGGAATGCATCCGTTAAGTTGCAATCTTCCCTCTGGAATGCATCCGTTAAGTTGCAATCTTCCCTCTTAAATGCATCCGTTAAGTTGCAATCTTACCTCTGGAATGCATCCGTTAAGTTGCAATCTTCCCTCTGGAATGCATCCGTTAAGTTGCAATCTTCCCTCTGGAATGCATCCGTTAAGTTGCAATCTTACCTCTGGAATGCATCCGTTAAGTTGCAATCTTCCCTCTGGAATGCATCCGTTAAGTTGTAATCTTCCCTCTTAAATGCATCCGTTAAGTTGCAATCTTCCCTCTGGAATGCATCCGTTAAGTTGCAATCTTCCCTCTGGAGCGCATCCGTTGACTTTTTGTTGCGCTTTGTCGCAATTTCCCAACTGATTATTTTCAACATTCCTACCAACTATAAAACACCAAGTCATGTGCAGGCTAATGCACACTGACATACAATGCAGGATATTTTCAGAATTTTAAACTTCGATTTTGACAACAAGCATTTATTTTCAACTCTATGAAATGACATTTGTATTGCGTCATTGAAGCTGCGTTCAAGAGCTGGGTAAGTTACGGGTAAGACAGCCAGAGTTATATACTGATTATCATCTGCTTTCGAATACTAGTACATATGTAACCCCTTCGCTCCAGTGGACGTGTTTTTGACGTCATTGTCAAAGAGCCGAGCCGTCCAAGGAACATGGACACAAAGTGCTCTCAGCAAGAGGCATAGATCCTCATGAGCCCCCGCTATTGCGGGGGCTCATGAGGATCTATATCTCTTACATTTTTGCCGTGTTCATTTTTTTCTCAGCAGTCAAGCGGTTAAGTTGTATTTTATTACGTACGGCCTTGACTGAAATAATTCTGACGCATTCAATTACGTTACCTCGTCAGCGCACATTGCGCGGAGAGTTCCGTAGGTTTCACTGATTGAATACGCCCCGTGTCCATAGCTCAGTGCGGAAGTGTCGTATAGCGTTGTCGCCGGTAAAGCTACTCGACACTTTGGCAGCTATAGACACGGGGCCCCTTCAATGAAAGACTGTTAGCAGAGCAGAATGTGCATGAGAAATGTGAAGGCAGAAATGTTTATATATTTATGATGGTACACCTTGTGTTCTCATGCAACCCTAAAACTAAGAATTTTGTGTTTTCGACAAAAACGAAGAAAAATACTGTGTTTATGATTCAGGCTTTCAGGATTTTATTTAACGTCTTTTCACACATTGGTGATATTAGACCACACAAAAACCCCAACAAAAACAACAACAACAACAACAACAAAACACACATGTTAATATTAAAGAATAGCAATAATTAACATCCAAACCCGTATACAAATTACTTATTATAATAGTTTACCCACCGGACTATGAATTATGATATGAACTATCTAAATTGCAATATTTGTATGTAAGATGTCATACATATTTTCTGCAAATTTGTCAACTGTTACGTTATTTTGTGTCAACAGATTCGTTGTAATAGGACCTTCACAGATTATTCGCTTAACAGGGCTAATGGGGCTAATGGGGCTAATGGGCTAATGGGGCTAATGGGGCTAATGGGACTAATGGGGCTAATGGGGCTAATGGGCTAATGGAGATAATGGGGATAATCTGGCTAATGGGACTAATGGGGCTAATGGGCTAATGGGGATAATGGGCTAATGGGGATAATGGGGATAATGGGTTAATGGGGCTAATGGGACTAATGTGCTAATGGGGGATAATAGGGATAACGGGGATAATGGGCTAATGGGGATAATGTGGATAATGTGCTAATGGGGATAATGGGTTAATAGGCTAATGGGGCTAATGGGGATAATGGGGCTAATGGGGCTAATGGGGCTATTGTGGATAATGGGGATAATGCGGATAATGGGCTAATGGGGTTAATGGGGCTAATGTGGCTAATGGGGATATTGGGGATAGTGGGATAATGGGGATAATGGGGCTAATTGGGGCTAATACGGATAATGGGGCTAATGGGGATAATGGGGCTAATGGGGATAATGGGCTAACGGGGCTAATGGAGCTATGGGGATAATGGGCTAATGGGGATAATGGGATAATGGGGATAATGGGATAATGGGGCTAATGAGGCTAATGGGGATAATGGAGCTAATGGGGCTAATGGGGCTAATGGGCTAATGGGGCTAATGGGGTTAATGGGCTAATGGGGCTAATGGGGCTAATGGGCTAATGGGGCTTAAGCACTCGCATTTGATGTCTTTTGCGAATTTTGTTTTCCAAGAATTTAGTCCTAACTTGTATATCAACGAAGCTGTTTTTCTTGAACAAGGTGGAACATGATAAGTATATTTCATATCATCTTTGTGAAAATTCTATTTTTAGCACAGAGCACATTTTATGTAGAGATAATTGCATATTATTACAAACTGCTCCGTTTCTCTATTTATAGCTCCCTTTTTTGCTTGTCTGTCACAAATTTCATTCCAATAAATTCCGCAGTGTGAGGGTATCCAAAAAAATCGATCCCTATTCCTCTGGACATAATACAGATTATAATATGTTTATTTCATATACTAAATCTTTTTTTGTTTTACAATCCCAGCTTTTTAGACTGTACAAGACAGATTTAGAATCGGCACAAATCAAAATGTAAATATATCATAAGGTAGAAGTTGAATATAATTTAGTGCCATGAGAATGGCAAGCAGTTCAGACGTAAATATAGAATATCCTTTGCCGAGATAAAAGATTTCTTCACTTTGAGATCCGGAATAACAAAGCCTGCACCGCAGTCTGAAGAATTTAAGACAGACCCATCTGTGAAAATGTTCGAATGTTGAAAATATGTTTTCTGTAATTTTTTTCTTTCACTAAATTGCTAAAACGTTTCCATCCTCATCTTTTTTTCAAATCCGTGTAATCTATATCGAAAGTAGCATTAAGATGTTCCCACGGAGGTCTCTTCCCCCCCTCTCATGGCTTGACTTCGCGAACGAAGATTCTATAGGGCTTGCCCACGTCGTCTGCAGGCATTTTCGTGACTGCGGAGGCCAATCCGGGACAGGCAGGTTCGACCGCAGTGGCTGCAGGGGAAGGTCTGGTCCTGGTTCTGAGTTACGACAACTCTGTTTTTTCTCCTGAGCCGCTTGTCCTTGAGGTTAGCTCTGCGATAGTCCTCAAAGGAGATGGCTGCCTTGTGAATGGTGGAGCGCCAGGTGTCACGGTCGCAGCAAGCGAAGACCACTGGCGGTGGTCGATTTGGCAGGCATTAAGTGACTTCTTGAGAACGTCTTTATATCTCTTCTTTGGTGCCCCTCTGTCTCGGTGTCCAGTGGCGAGCTCGCCGAACAGAGTGATCTTGGGTAGGCGATGATCCTCCATCCTCGAGACGTGCCCCGCCCAGCGAAGCTGTGTCCGCAGCAGCAAAGCCTCGATGCTCAAAGTTTCCGCCTGTTCAAGGACCTCGACGTTGGTGACATAGTCACTCCAGTGAATGCTGAGGATGGTACGCAGGCAGCGCTGGTGAAAGCGTTTGAGGAGTCGTAGTTGGCTGCGGTAGAGGGCCCAGGACTCGGAACCGTACAGCAGGGTGGTGAGGACGACAGCTCTGTACACGCTGATCTTGGTGCCTTTTTTCAGCTGTTGATTGTGCCACACCCGCTTGAATAGTCGCCCGAAAGCACTGTTTGCTTTTGCCACCCTGTTGTCCAGCTCCTTGTCCAGCTTGGCGTCTGACTTGATGATGCAGCCGAGGTAGGTAAACTGGTGTACAGACTTCAGTTCGGACTCGCCGATGGTAATGTGGGGAGGGCGATGCTCTTCCTTGGGTGCTGGCTGATGAAGGACCTCTGTCCTTTTCAGACTGACCTCAAGTCCAAAGAGCTGGGCGGCATCTACGAAGCAGGACGTAATGCGCTGCAAGGCTCTCTCTGTGTGTGCAACGAGGGCTGCGTCATCAGCAAAGAGCAGCTCACGAGCCAGTTGGTCTAGGGTTTTCGTGTGGGCCTGCAGTCGTCTGAGGTTGAACAGGCTGCCATCGAGACGTTACCTGATGTACACTGCGTCGTCATCGTCGAGATCCACTGTGGCCTGCTTCAACATCATGCTGAAGAAGGTGGTGAAGAGGGTCGGTGCAAGCACGCAGCCTTGCTTCACGCCGTTGCGAATGGGGAATGGTTCTGAGAGGTCACTGTTTAGTCTGACCTGGCCTTGCTGATCCTCGTGGAGCTGGACGATCATGTTGAGGAACTTTGGGGGACAGCCTAGTCGCTCCAGGATCTGCCACATACCTTGCCTGCTCACAGTGTCAAACGCTTTTGTTAGGTCGACAAACGTTACGTACAGCCCTTTGTTCTGCTCGCGTCACTTCTCCTGAAGCTGTCTCAGCACAAAGACCATGTCGGTGGTACTCCTGTTGGCTCTGAAGCCACACTGGCCCTCTGGGAGGTGGTCTTCAGCGATGGCAGGTACCAGCCGATTCAGGAGCAACCTTGCGAGAATTTTCCCGGCAATGTACAGCAGGGTAATTCCACGATAATTAGAGCAGGCAGACTTCTCTCCTTTGTTCTTGTACAGGGTGATGATGACTGCATCACGGAGATCCTTTGGTAGTGTTCCTTTTTCTCAGCAGCAGAGAAAGAGGTCGTGGAGCTTGTTGTGCAGTGCTGGGCCTCCATGTTTCCATATCTCTGGCGGGATTCCGTCAATGCCTGCTGCTTTGCCACTCTTGAGCTGGTGGATGGCTGTGAGGGTCTCTTCGGCGGTGGGCGGTTCGTCCAATTCAACCTTTAGTGGAAGGTGTGGGATTTGGAGGATGACTGTTTCTTGAACAGTGCGCTCAGCGCCGAAGAGGTCCTGAAAGTATTCCGACCAGCGGTTCAAGATTGAGGTATTATCTGTGAGGAGGTATAGTAGGCGTTATTGGTAACACTGGTATAGACTTGATAACTATATTGCAGTTTTCTATAGCATCTTTGACATAGTTGCGTATAGGTATAAAATACGGGATTGTTTGCGCTCTCTTTGGGAAATCTACATCTGCGTCTAAAAATATGTCTTCTGTGTTTCTGAAATCGTTGTTAAATTCGGCGAAAGTGATTTCAGCAAGAGGTATAGATCCTCATGAGCCCCCGCATCTGCGGGGGCTCATGAGGATCTATACCTCTTGCAGTTGGGTGTTATTTATTTGTTATCGGCATTAAACGAGTTAAAGACAGTAAGTGCGTTAGAAAAGTTGAATGCACAGGTCGCCCACATTCTAGCAAAATTGTTTCTGTCCTGAATTTAAACCTTAAGTGGGGGACAACATGAACAAAAAGAAGCTTTCTGTAACAAGTATTAAAGTGCAGATATATATCCCCCGCAAAAAAAAAAAAGGGTTGCAATGGACATTGTCACTGTGCAGAAATCATCGCCTACGTGCACAGAGAAGGAAATTCCGAAAAGCATGTTGCCGGTGGAAGTGTTTTTGAAGTCATTGTCAAAGATCCGAGCGCATGATTTTGCAAACACTTAAAAAAACAACAACAACAATCTTTTGACGCAAGATAACGCTTCATTCTAAAGGTCACTGCTATAGGATTACTTAAAGCGATCTTTCAAATTAACTGTTAATAGCGCACTTTGCACACTGCTGCCTCCTTCGTGAAGAATATTTGGTACGTTTCTCGATAATGCTGTACAAAACTGCTAACTTAACCCGTTCAGAGTCGAGAAAATGTCAACCCCACCCAATGTAATGGGCCTCTGTGAGTCTGGATCGACCATAGATAATGCATCCTACTTGTTCTGATCTGATTGCCTGCTCAGCTCGACCCCACCCAACTGCAAGAAGTATACATCCTCATGAGCGTCACTCAGTCGCGGGGGCTCATGAGGATCTATGCCTCTTGCAGACACCACTTTCAATCTATGTTCCTGGGACGGCTAAGGTGTTTTAGTCCTGAATTAACGAAGGCTACCATAACACAGCCTGCGCCAGACAGCACTGAAGGGGTTACACTTTGATGTTACAGAAGGGGTTACACTTTGATGTTACAGAAGGGGTTACACTTTGATGTTACAGAAGGGGTTACACTTTGATACAGAAGGGGTTAAATGTAAAACGAGAGACTAGGTTTGCTCCGTGTACACCTACACAGATGTCGCGCTTTTCAAGTGGAGGTAATGATGACGGAGAGTTGCCCTAGTTGAGCACAACGGCGGTAACACACCTACGTGTGTCTGTTCACGTGGATTATGATTTAAAAAGAAGAAGAAGAAGAAGAAGAGTAGAACAGATAGTCTGGGACAAAGCAACATTGAGGTCACCGTTTTATCGGCTAATTTTAACGATCAAAGAGCGCCAAGGTTAAGGCAACTTTAACACGTTCTGTGCCAGTTGGGGCAGATTGTCTTTTGGCAATCTTTGTTAACCCATTAGGCCCGACGCACGTGTTCCCCACAATGTTGGAGGCTTCATCTAACGACCATTCATTTGGTTTTGCAGTTTCTTTTGAATTTAATTGAATCGTCTTATTTCATTTGTTTCTTGTGTTTGAATGCGATTACTCATGCAGCCCGACGGCGGTATGTCCCAAATTTTGGAGGCGTGATCTAACGACTATGCACAAGTTGCAGGAGATGGATCGACCATGATAATTCAAGGGCAGTGCCAGATTAACTTGGCGCCGATAGGCGCCAAGCTAATCTGGCACTACCCTTGAATTATCATGGTCGACCCATCTCCTGCTGTAGTGCGTCAGGACTGAATGGGTTAACTCAATGCCAAAACCCTCGCTGTCCCAGGAGCATGGATTCAAAGTGGTGTCAGCAAGCGGCATAGATCCGCATGAGCCCCCGCAACTGCGGGGCCTCATGAGGATCTATACCTCTTGCAGTCGGGTGATGCTCACATTTACTTGGCAATGAACGGGTTAATTCAAGTGACGCAGGGCGTGGGCTTTGATCTGCTAAAATTAGCGAAGCAAGCAGTCACTGTAGTGGGGCACATTTGTCAGACATGACAAGAACACGCATAACTGATATATTGTGAATAACAGGCCGTTTGCCATCGGAGCCCGCAACGTTTATTACAAATATCTCCTCAATGATATACTGTTCTGTACCAGATTAACAACAAATGTCCTCTACTGCCACCTCCCACTAGCAAAAGACATTCCGTCTAACGTCGACCGCAGAGGGCCCAGTGTACAGCCGCGCGCGGGCCCCACTGAAGCCGACGTCTGCGCGAGGACCTTTGCTTATTGGATTACGGAGCTGCCCTCTCCAGTTTCGTGGGGCTGAAGTCAGCAAGAGGCATAGATGTTCATATTGTGTCGGCGCCAAGCTAATCTGGCACTGCCCTTGAATTATCATGGTCGATCCATCTCCTGCAACTTGTGCATAGTCGTTAGATGACGCCTCCAAAATTGGGGAAATACCGCCGTCGGGTTGAATGAGGTAATCGCATCCCAACACAAGAAACAAATGAAATAAGACGATTCGTTTAAATTCAAAAGAAACTGCAAAACCAAATGAATACGTATTCAAACATGCTTTGCCCTTTCGCCCACAGCAATCACGAGTTTGAAATCTTAAGCGACTGTACACCGACATCGGGCGTGAAGAACACGGAGTGAAATGGGGGAAAAAGTAGGCTGAAAAGAAATGGGACTCACAAGAGACATAAACCCTCAGGAGCCCCTGCAACTGCGGTCAGTTAGTGCAACTGCGGGGGCTCGTGAAGATTTATGTCTGTTGCAGGTGGGTATCTTTCGCCTTGCCCGGCAGTTAAGGTGTTAATAACTTACCAAAAAAAAATAACAACAATAAAAACAATCGACACAGTAAACTTTCCTCTGTCACTCGCGCAAATAAAAAAAAAAAAACAACAGAAAAAAACTGTGACCTATATCAGACCTATAATCGTATCAAGGAAAATGAACATTTCTGCCTCTACTGAGAAGAAAAGAATCCGATTCAACCACAAACAAACATAGATCCTCACGCGTCCTCGTAGTTGTGGGGACGCTTGAGAATCTATGCCTCTTGCTGATGCCAAGTTGTATCCATGTTTTTGGGACGGCTGGGTGTCTTTGATGTTGAATGAATGCAGATTTTAGAAACACAATCTGCCACCCCAGAAAATCGGTATGGACTTTCCTCAGCTAGACAGGTCTTTAAAATCTGCCAGAGGCATGGATGATCACGTGCCCGAGCAGCCGCAAAGTTGGGTGCAGGGGGCACATGATAGCCCTTGTCCCTTTTAGCAAACCCTCACCTATTTACATCCACCGACTAAGGCAGTCCCTTGGGGTCAAGTATGCGATTTAATTCTCAACACACACCTGGTGTTTGATATTTGTAGAACGATTGCACTGAATGCATGCCGAGAAGCAAAAGAAAAGCGACATTTTTGGGATCACCGGAAACACTATAGTGTTTCCGATGATTTCAAAAATGTGTCACATTTCTTATGTTCCTCGGCATAGAACTTAAAAACATTTCGTCCTCTGTCACAATAATATTGAAATAAAGTCTGGAGCTATACGTTTACAGATGCCCTTTTACCGTGCACCCCTGCACTGCCGAGATAAGATGAACACGGTCCAACTGCAAGAGACATAGATCCTCATGAGCCCCCGCAGTCGCGGGGGCTCATGAGGATCTATGTCTCTTGCTGAGACCAAATTGTATCCACGTTCCTTGTGCGGTTGTGACTTCTGGTCGATGAAAGAACGCATATTTCATAAACAACATATTATGCGCCCAGTGGCAGGGAAGGGTTCAATCCACACCACAAAAGGTGCACTCAAATACATTCTCAAGAAACAAACACGCTTATGAAAATTACAGCACGATTTTGAATTTATTGACCTTTTAAAAATGTCAAGAAATTTCTTAGTTGGGAGTTTCTTTTGACCCGCAGGCGTAAAAGACGTTTATCAAGATAGACGCAAGGTGTACAAAAAGCAACCAACACATCAACCGAATTTGAAAAGGAAAACACAAGTGATCGACCATATGGGGACACAAAGGTGAGCCCAAGAAACCAACAAACAGTGAGTAAAGTTCTATGAAACAAAGAATAATACATACACTGGGCAGATCAGAATACGGTCCAACTAAAAGGTTAACCAAAATATTAAATAGAACCTTTTTATATCCTAATACACTATAGCTTGAAATACATTTGATGATGATAGTTTAAGGGTGGTGCCAGAATAACTTGGCGCCTGAGGCACCAAGCCATTCTGGCACCACCCTTGAACTAAAGTGGTTGTCTATCAGCTAATCTGTAACGTAGCCTTCATAGGACAATAAACAACTTTTAAAAAGTCAGCCTCAGGATGAACTGGGTTGATATGGTCTGCAGTAACCAATGTCCTCCAACACGGATGGACTGGGTTGATAATTATGGTCTGCAGTAACCAATGTCCCCCAACACGGATGGACTGGGTTGATATGATCTGCAGTAACCAATCTCCCCCAACACGGATGGACTGGGTTGATATGGTCTGCAGTAACCAATGTCCCCCAACACAGATGGACTGGGTTGTTATGGTCTGCAGTAACCAATGTCCCCCAACACTGATGGACTGGGTTGATATGGTCTGCAGTAACCAATGTCCCCCAACACAGATGGACTGGGTTGATATGGTCTGCAGTAACCAATGTGCCCCAACACAGATGGACTGGGTTGATATGGTCTGCAGTAACCAATGTCCCCCAACACGGATGGACTGAGTTGATATGGTTTGCAGTAACCAATGTCCCCCAACACGGATGGACTGGGTTGATATGGTCTGCAGTAACCAATGTCCCCCAACACAGATGGACTGGGTTGATATGGTCTGGAGTAACCAATCTCCCCCAACACGGATGGACTGAGTTGATATGGTCTGCAGTAACCAATGTGCCCCAACACAGATGGACTGGGTTGATATGGTCTGCAGTAACCAATGTCCCCCAACACGGATGGACTGAGTTGATATGGTTTGCAGTAACCAATGTCCCCCAACACGGATGGACTGGGTTGATATGGTCTGCAGTAACCAATGTCCCCCAACACAGATGGACTGGGTTGATATGGTCTGGAGTAACCAATCTCCCCCAACACGGATGGACTGAGTTGATATGGTCTGGAGTAACCAATGTCCCCCAACACAGATGGACTGGGTTGATATGGTCTGCAGTAACCAATGTCCCCCAACACGGATGGACTGAGTTGATATGGTCTGGAGTAACCAATGTCCCCCAACACAGATGGACTGGGTTGATATGGTCTGCAGTAACCAATGTCCCCCAACACAGATGGACTGAGTTGATATGGTCTGCAGTAACCAATGTCCCCCAACACGGATGGACTGAGTTGATATGGTCTGCAGTAACCAATGTCCAACAACACGGATGGACTGAGTTGATATGGTCTGGAGTAACCAATGTCCCCCAACACAGATGGACTGAGTTGATATGGTCTGCAGTAACCAATGTCCCTCAACACGGATGCTGGTTGGAGCGTGTCTTTTTGGCGTGGTTTTTATTTCGCGCAGTATGCAGATATTTTCTTAGAAATTACCGTCTTCTCTCCAAGGAAACATGAAACATATTGATTGTCTACGTGCGTCTACGTTTTTTTAAATTTTATTTTACAAATTCAATATCTGTGATGCACTTTGCATTGCTTTGCGTGTGGGGCCCCAACTCAACGTGTCATTGTTTTTTACACAGTTTCTTTGTTCCAGTCTGACTTTTTTCTCGTTAGATCGGTTGTCAATAACGCCGTCTTCCGTGGTAAAAGGCAGCATGAACATTTTTGAGAAAAGCTAGATCTTCATTTTTATATAATGGAAAGCTCCCTTTTCTTGAAAGTGGACATACTGACCTTTGTTATAAAACATCAGTACGGATTTGTCGACAGTCGTGGAGTTGTTTATACTCAAAAATCCACCAACCACAGCCCAAAATTAATCGTCCATGGTAGTTCAATGGTGGTTCCAGAATAGCTTGGCGCCTGTAGGCGCCAAGCTATTCTGGAACCACCCTTGAACTGTCATGGACGGGGGCGGAGGCTCATAAGGATCTATGCCTCTTGCTGACCCGAATGTGTATTTGTATCTGTGTTTCTTGAACGCTGGTGTTCTTTTAAATAATGAAATTTTCAGAAACAATCTGTGACTTCTGCAGGTTTTCTTAGCTCATTTTACCCCAGACACACCACAGGAAGATAAGGATCGATCATGATAGTTCAAGGGTGATGCCAGAATAGCTTGGCGCCTATGGGCGCCAAGCTATTCTGGCGTCACCCTTGAACTATCATGGTCAATCTGTGTCCTGCACTGCAACGCAGTCTTCAGAGAACAACGGCAAGATTGGGGGATTTGAGTCTTGGGGTAGAATGAGTTCAGGCAACGTGAAGTGTTGTCTGGTATCGGGTTTCTGTCATCACGCACATCCAGTAGGAAGGGCAGACAAGCGTCATCCCGAGTTACACTGAGTTATTTATTGTGATGCTGACGTTTTCGTGTTCTGGCGAGATTGTTTCTTTATTTCTAAACTTTAATCTCTTTTTGTTCATTAATTTGTTCGCTGGTTTGTTCGTTTATTTGTTTGTTTATTTGTTTGCTTGATTGTTTGTTGTTTGTTTGGTTGCTTGATGTTTTGTTTGGTTGATCATTTTTGTCTGTTTTGTTGTTTGTTTGTAAGTTTGTTTGGTTGTTTCATTCTTTTTTTCCCGCTCCGTGCTAAACATAAATGACTGACTGACTGACTGACTAACTAAATAACTAACTAACTAACTAACTAACTAACTAACTAACTAACTAACTAACTAACTAACTAACTAACTAACTAACTAACTAACTAACTAACCAACTAACTAACTAACTAACTAACTAACTAATTTCTTTTCTTTCTTTCTGTCTTTTCAGATCTCTACCTTTTTTTTCCTGTTCCGTTCTTTTTTGCTTTCTCTCTTGTTTGTTCGCTTTCTTTCGTTCTTTTGGTTCTTTTTTCTTTGTTGGCGTGGATAGTATTACATTTGACACGTGAGTCGACAGTGACAGGGCGGAGCATCTAAATTGACAAATAGGGGGACGGGGGGCGGGGGCAGGGGGGGGGGACGGGGTAGAAAATAAGAAGCGAATATGTGAGTGGAGGTTGGTTCCAAATTTTTGATTTCACCTTTTTTTCTGTCGGTAGATTTTTTTTTGTCGCGATGATTCCGGCAGGAAACACATCGCGACCAAACATCTCTCCCGACCGCCGAAGGGTGAAGAACGTATATTAACAGGACGAAGCCCTGAATCAAGTGATGATGTTGGATTTATGTGGGACCTTTCAGATGCCCGTCTTCTTTTTAATCAGCTTCCATAGCACGCGTAACACGCTTCGCCTTAACCAATTCAACGCCATTGCTGCATTTACCACATTTAGGAGGTGTCACATCACGACTATGTGCCAATTGCAGAAGATGGATCGACCACAATAATTCAAGGGTAGTGCCAGATTAGCTGGGCGCCTGATCTGGCACTACAATTGAATTATCATGGTCGATCCATCTCCTGCTGTAGTGCGTCTAGGGCTAAATGGGTTAAGCATTTAACTTTGTTTTACAACTGCAATTTAACCTGTTTTGAGAAACCAGCTTATTGTTACTTAAAAGTGATCTGAAAACACAGGTGCTTTCACGAGGAAAGCCTTGAAGGGGTTAAACATGTCACGTGTCATTAAAGTCCACCATTTAGGTGGCTACAGCCACAGTCACAGCTACAGCCACAGTCACAGCTACAGCACACAGTCACAGCTACAGACACAGTCACAGCTACAGCCACAGTCACAGCTACACCACCCACCTGCTCCATACCCAACCGACTCCCCTCCCCCTGGCTCACTAATGACATAGCTGAGGCCAAGCGCGAGCGCCGACAAGCGGAACGCCTCTGGCGCTCATCTGACCTCACCGTTCACAGACAGATCTTCCAAACAACCAGATCCAAAGTCTGCAAAATGATCTCCGAATCTAAACGCAAACACCTTCAAAACCAAATCCTGGAATCCACCTCTTCCAAAACCCTCTACGCCACCATGAACACACTCCTAGGCACTTCTAAAGACTCTCCTCTCCCCAACACACACAGCAAAGAAGAACTCCCGTCTGCTTTCTCTACCTATTTTTCGGACAAAATCCAAAATCTGCGCGACACACTCGACACCCTGCCTCCTCCGCCTTGCCCTCCCGACCCCACCTTTTCCGGCACTCCCCTCTCGTCCTTCCGCACCGTCTCTCAGGATGAAGTCCTCAAGACCATAAAGTCCATGCCCTTCAAAACCTGCGAACTTGACCCCCTCCCAGCTTCTCTCTACCGTGACGGCCTTCCAAAACTTCTACCCTTCATTACCGACATCATCAACGCATCTCTAGAAAACGGCTCCGTCCCCGATATCTTCAAGTCCGCCATCGTCCGTCCTCTCCTCAAAAAACACAACCTCGACCCAAACGAACTCAAGAACTATCGCCCAGTCTCCAATCTCTCTTTCCTGTCCAAGCTTCTTGAGAAGGTTGTTCTCAACCAGCTCAACCTCCATCTCACCGACAACAACCTCCTCAGTCCATTCCAGTCTGCCTATCGCAAACATCACAGCACTGAAACAGCCCTTCTACATATCTTAAACGAGCTGCTTCTCTCCACTGACTCTGGCAACATCTCCCTTCTTACACTACTCGATCTCTCTGCCGCCTTTGACACTATAGACCACTCTATCCTCCTCCACCGACTCCACCACTCCTTCGGCATCACTGACTCTGCTCACTCCTGGTTTCTCTCATACCTCTCTGACAGACAGCAGTCCGTCACCATCAACGGCGTCTCTTCCAACCCGGTAACGCTCTCATGCGGAGTTCCACAGGGGTCCGTCCTGGGCCCGGTCCTTTTCACACTCTACACCTCTCCTCTGTCCAACATCATCCAGTCTCACCGCATACACCACCACCTCTACGCTGACGACTCACAACTGCAAGACAAAGACAAACTTGACAACACTCAGTCACTACTGACTCGCACGGCTGACTGCTACAAAGACGTGAAAAACTGGATGACAGCAAACAAGCTGAAACTGAACGATGACAAAACGGAAGCCATGCTGGTAGGCACTCGCCAAAAACTCTCCCAGCTCCCTCCCTCTCTCCACCTTCAACTCGATAGCACCCCCATCTCCCTCTCTGACTCGGCCAAGAACCTCGGCGTCATCCTCGATTCCTCTCTGTCCATGACCAACTTCGTCTCCGCCACGACCCAGGCATGCTATTTCCACCTTCGCCGCATCAGTCAGATCAGAAAATACCTCACTACCGAAGCTGCCACCAAACTTGCTGTCTCTCTCATCTTATCTCGCATCGACTATTGCAACTCTCTCCTTTCCGGTCTCCCTCAATCCACCATCTTCACTCTCCAACGCGTCCAGAACAATGCTGCCCGCCTCGTCCTCAGAAAGAAAAAATCCGACCACATCACACCCCTGCTCAAACTCCTTCACTGGCTCCCCATCCCCCAACGCATCCAATACAAAGTTCTGTCTCTCTGCTACAAATCCCTGAACAACTGCGCTCCTGCCTATCTCTCCAACTTACTTCACCCCTACACACCTTCCCGCTCCCTCCGCTCTGCCTCCGACCCTCTCCGCCTCCACATCCCTCGCACCAAACTTAACACTTTCGGTCCCCGCTCCTTCTCCGTCTACGGTCCATCCATCTGGAACACTCTCCCACTCTCTCTCCGTCAGAAACACTCTCTCTCCTCCTTCCAGTCCGCCCTCAAAACTCACCTCTTTCAACAGTTTTAGCACTATATCACCGCACTCCCCACCCCAAGCTGACCGTCGTAATGTATTTCACTGTTTGTGGTACGTGAGTCATTGTCTAAAGCGTGCGCATGCGTGCGCGAGTTGTGAGTGTGCGCTTAGAGTTATAATTATTATAAGATAAGCGCATTATAAATACCGTAATTATTATTATTATTATTACAGCCACCAGACGATGGTCTTTAAACACAGATAAGCTTTCATAAGAGTGGTCGCTTAAAAATTGAAATAAATACATTCATCTAAAAATTGAAATGAATACATTCATCTACAACCTTACTGGGCCCGTATGCACGAATACGTAAAAGTTTGTTGTTACAATTGACTGCAGGTCGGTTAGTCAAAAGTTTGAAAGCTGTTCCCTTAGACTGAACGACAGTTTAAGAGACAGATGAAATATTATAATTTATAGTTCAAGGGTGGTGGCAGAATAGCTTGGCGCCTATAGGCGCCAAGCTATTCTGCCACCACCCTTGAAAATCATCAATATTACGCTGTAGTGCACTGCGACTCACAACGTCACACTCCAAGTTCGTAGACCACGGACAAAAATGTCGATATGACTTTGATTTGTGAGTCACGGCAGATTTTCTTGGTTTAACTTCTTGACATAAGTCAGTCTAATGTGGCATGAGTCAGGTATCTTGTTTCACTACACCAGGATTACAAGCTACGAACTCAGTCTAATGTGGCATGAGTCAATCTTTGGTGTATCTTGTTTCACTACACCAGGATTACAAGCTAAAAACTCAGTCTAATGTGGCATGAGTCAAGTATCTTGTTTCACTACACCAGGATTACAAGCTAAAAACTCAGTCTAATGTGGCATGAGTCAAGTATCTTGTTTCACTACACCAGGATTACAAGCTAAAAACTCAGTCTAATGTGGCATGAGTCAATCTTTGGTGTATCTGGTTTCATTATACCAGGATTACAAGCTAAAAACTCAGTCTAATGTGGCATGAGTCAAGTATCTTGTTTCACTACACCAGGATTACAAGCTAAAACTCAGTCTAATGTGGGCATGAGTCAATCTTTGGTGTATCTGGTTTCATTACACCAGGATTACAAGCTAAGAACTCAGTCTAATGTGGCATGAGTCAAGTATCTTGTTTCACTACACCAGGATTACAAGCTAAGAACTCAGTCTAATGTGGCATGAGTCAAGTATCTTGTTTCACTACACCAGGATTACAAGCTAAGAACTCAGTCTAATGTGGCATGAGTCAGTCTTTGGTGTATCTTGTTTCACTACACCAGGATTACAAGCTACGAACTCAGTCTAATGTGGCATGAGTCAGGTATCTTGTTTCACTACACCAGGATTACAAGCTAAGAACTCAGTCTAATGTGGCATGAGTCAATCTTTGGTGTATCTTGTTTCACTACACCAGGATTACAAGCTAAAAACTCAGTCTAATGTGGCATGAGTCAATCTCTGGTGTATCTTGTTTCACTACACCAGGATTACAAGCTACGAACTCAGTCTAATGTGGCATGAGTCAATCTTTGGTGTATCTTGTTTCACTACACCAGGATTACAAGTTAAAAAGTGTCCCAATACTTCTTGATCCGTTGCATTGATCCGTGGTATTTAGCGATTATTGTTTTCATATTTTTTCATATCTTGGGCCGCTGTACTGGAACGAACTCCCCTCCCATGTCCGTCACAGTGCTTCAAAAATACGTTTTTAAATCTGCGCTAAAAACACACCTTTTCCAACTCCATTACCCTACTGATTAATCATTGACTGCCGAGGATTCTGTTGTAGTTTTGCTGTGGTGCCTGGAATGTGTGTGTGTGTGTGTGTGTGTGTGTGTGTGTGTGTGTGTGTGTGTGTGTGTGTGTGTGTGTGTGTGTGTGTATGTGCGCGTGTAATTTCGTAATATTGTGTACAGTTTTCTGTAATTGTATTTTTGAAATGTGTAAGGCGCCTAGAGCTCTACCTGAGGTTAAGCGCCATAGAAATTATTATTATTATTATTATTATTATTATTATTATTATTATTATTATTATTATTATTATTATTATTATTATTATTATTATTATTATTAGCTGACTGCTACGAAGACGTGAAAAACTGGATGACAGCAAACAAGCTGAAACTGAACGACGACAAAACGGAAGCCATGCTGGTAGGCACTCGCCAGAAACTCTCCCAGCTCCCTCCCTCTCTCCACCTTCAACTCGATAGCACCCCCATCTCCCTCTCTGACTCGGCCAAGAACCTCGGCGTCATCCTCGATTCCTCTCTGTCCATGACCAGCTTCGTCTCCGCCACGACCCAGGCATGCTATTTCCACCTCCGACGCATCAGTCAGATCAGAAAATACCTCACTACCGAAGCTGCCATCAAACTTGCTGTCTCTCTCATCTTATCTCGCATCGACTATTGCAACTCTCTCCTTTCCGGTCTCCCTCACTCCACCATTTTCACTCTCCAACGCGTCCAGAACAATGCTGCCCGCCTCGTCCTCAGAAAGAAAAAATCCGACCACATCACACCCCTGCTCAAACTCCTTCACTGGCTCCCCATCCCCCAACGCATCCAATACAAAGTTCTGTCTCTCTGCTACAAATCCCTGAACAACTGCGCTCCTGCCTATCTCTCCAACTTACTTCACCCGTACACACCTTCCCGCTCCCTCCGCTCTGCCTCCGACCCTCTCCGCCTCCACATCCCTTGCACCAAACTTAACACTTTCGGCCCCCGCTCCTTCTCCTTCTACGGTCCATCCACCTGGAACACTCTCCCACTCTCTCTCCGTCAGAAACACTCTCTCTCCTCCTTCCAGTCCGCCCTCAAAACCCACCTCTTTCAACAGTTTTAGCACTATATCACCACACTCCCCACCCCAAGCTGACCGTTGTAATGTATTTCACTGTTTGTGGTACGTGAGTCATTGTCTAAAGCGTGCGCATGCGTGCGCGAGTTGTGAGTGCGCGCTTAGAGTTATAATTATTATAAGATAAGCGCATTATAAATACCGTAATTATTATTATTTATTATGTGGGCGAGAAAAAAAAAACAAGTTGACAACTCACCAAATGTTTACTGGTTTTAACAGATTGATCTAATTATATCGCGGTACCTAAATAAAAAAAAAAAATTGGGCAATACATTTTGACCTCAATATCTGCGTTTGTGTGAAGTTATATCGGTTTGTTAAAAAAAGGCGTGTGGCCGACGACATCCTTAACTGGCCGTGCGCGGGCCAGCTGATGTTAAAGTCGGCGCGAGGACCTATTGCTGACAGAAAAGTTCAACACTCCTGCTGACTGTTTGACCGGAATGTCGTCAATGTTCCATTAAGACGTCAGTGGCAAAATGACGTCACAGCTTACACGTCCAGCCACCCTGGGCTGCGCTTAAAAAGCCACGCCAAATATCGCTCACCATCTCTGCCCTTTGAGATCAGTTTAATAGAGAAGTGAAGTCTATTTTGTGAAGTGAATTTTGTTTGAACACTTTCAATGCCGGTGATCACGGATTTCGCGACTGAAACCCCTGCTGACTGACCGAAATTCGCTTGAAGAACAGAGATGAAATGGGACCAGACGTGGGCACAAAGAACACAGGTCTAACAAGAGACATAAATCCTTATGAGCCCCCATGAGGATTTATGTCTCTTGCAGATGGGTGGCGTTCGCCGTGCTCCGGCAAAAGGTTAAGTCTATTTTTGTGTAAAAAGCGAGATTTTCATTGTAATACCTTGAAAATCTCACCCTTCACGAAAATGGACTCACTGCATTTCACTTTCGCAGGACAACTCTTCAGCTCTCTCTTTTATACGTCACTGTGACGACATTTGATTTTCTTGACGTCAGCGCGTCACGGCGCTAAAACAAAAGCCGCTTCGAGTTGAATTGTCATTGTTTATGCATCGTGCCATTCCCGTGCACCCTCTGACACTAGCGTTTGTTCCGCAAACACTCAAACATCGTTAGCGAGCCACCCGATCGGTAAGGACATCCGCCGCACCTCCCACTGAGTCAGCAGCACTTTGCCGGTTATGACGTCTTTGTCAGCTTGTCCTTGCTACTTCCGGTTTCAGATCGCCAAAGGCATGCATGGGTGGTTCCCACGCTTCCGCGTCGGAGATTTTGTTCTTATCTCGCGTTTACTACCACCACAGAAACTGCCATGACACAGTTTAAAAAGATCGCTCCTGCAAAGAAATGTCTTACATTTTATGAACGATGATTAGAAGATTTTCTTGGAAAGCGCTATGCACAAGTCGCAAGATTTACACAGACCGAGATAGCTCAACGGTGAGTCTGCTGTTCACCTTGACGGCCGCCTCTTGAGCTATAAGAGTCGATCTGTCTCATGGTGTTGTGCACGAAAAACCAGCAATAGTCAGCCCTAGAAATCATCAGACATTGTCCCCTTGCCTGATGCTGTACATATGTTCTGTTTTCTTTTAATCTGTGTTCTTTCAACATGCAAAACCCACAAACATCGGTCTCCAGCAAGAGACTTAGATCCTCATGAGCCCCCGCAGTCGCGGGGGCTCATGAGGATCTATATCTCTTGCATTTGGACGGTGTTCACTTTGTCTCGGCAAGGCAGGGGTTTATTTCATTTTTGTATGTATAGCGATTTTTATTTATTTTTGGGGCGTATCATCTTGCAATGAAAATCTATCTTGTCACAAAAATGGACTTGTTGTCTTTTGCCGTCACGGGGTAAGCAAAAGATGCTCAGGCCAGCGTTCGGCCGCAAGCGGCCCGCGCACAGCGGGCCCTCTACAGCCGAACGCCAGCCCGAGAAATCTTTGCTGACTGGACCCTGAACAAATCTCTTAGATCGAAACCGCAAAGTCTGCGAGGTTGTGACAACAAAGGATTGGTCAGTCAGTGGGCATATTTGGGCAGATGGACAGAATCCAGTGTCCAAACGTCGAGTTGAGGTCCAGCCCACCTTCCATCCTCTGTACACATTCATAGATGCTAATGTCATCACAGATAGGCGTAGATAGCCATGCGTCCGCGCAGTGGTTCACGAGGATCTATGCATCTTGGACTCGTAATGCACATGGGAATGATTCTGCCCACAAGATCACATCGTAGCGTTGACTCTTAAACTGAACACGACCCAAATGCAGGATATATTGATCCTTATGAGCCCCGCAATAGAGAGGCTCATGTGGATTTACGCCTATTGCTGACACCACTTTATATCTATGTTACTTGGGACAAAAGGGGCCCGTCGGCGTTGAGTTAACAAAGTTGTCAACCGACAGTCTCCGCCCAAGTATTGTAAAGAGAGCGACTTAACATCAGAGTTTGAAAAACATTCAACAAGAGGCATGGATCCTCATGAGCCTCCGCAACTGCGGGCGCTCATGAGGATCTATGCCTCTTGGAGAATAGAGATATTTAACGTAGAAATCTGCCTGCCCACAGTACCTTCGACTTTCTCATTTAGCAGATCATGGATGTCAATATGGCCGTCGCTTCCACATTCACTGACACAATTCTGTGAGGTCGTAAGCGGCTGCAGATTTTTTGTTTGTTTTAGCTTCATGACATAAATTGGGCTAATTTGAGCCAAGCCGTCAGGCCCAAAATCACGTGACATCGGACACATGCATATTAGAATCGTCTGCTAACAGCAGACTAAGTAAACTTCACATACAGCAAAACGCCAGAAGGACCCAAAGTCTCTGTTTGCGTTACAGACGAAGTTAGATGGAAGCGAAGTAATTTACTTATAAAATGTGTGGTGTGGACTTCTGAAAAAGTATTGTAATATCCGACTTTGGTTGCCTCCGAACATGTTATAAGCGGAGGCTATTGTGCATTTAAATTATCTAAAGTAGACGAGAGTAATAGCTGATGGACAGACTCTGATTGTTGAGGAGTAGTGCGTAATTCAATCATTGCGCGTACTGTATACATGACACTGGTAACTCCTTCACTACCGGAGCACAGCATGCACCATCTAGTTGCAAGAGGCATGATCCTCATAAGCCCAACAGTCGCGGGGCTCAGCAGGTTCTATACCTCTTGCTAACACCGTTTTACGTCTGTGTCTAAAGTAATATAAGATAAGATAAGATAGGATAAGATACAATAGTGTAAGATAAGATAAGATAAGATAGAACTATATTACCATAGTGCATTGCAGCATTAGGAAGTTATTGTGGCGCCACGCTAATCTGGCACTACCCATGAATTATCATGGTCAATCAATCTCCTGCTGTAGGGTGTTGGCGCTGAGATGGTTAATCTCAGACTAGAAACTGTTCGGTAAAAGTTTCAAAATCATTAGTTAACTTTTTCTCTTCGATGAAATGTGACCCTAATCCAACTGGAAGAGGCACAGATACGCATGAGCCCCCGCAGCTGCTGGGGCTCATGAGGATCTATGCCCATTGCTGATAACACTTTGTATTCATGTTGCTTTGAAGGCTTCAGCTTTTTGGCTAAGAATGAACAAAAGTTTGAGTAACACAATCTGTGACCACCTTCACAATGATGTCAATGATCTCTGACCCAAGATCGCATGACTTGTGTGAGCGTCATTTTACTAGTGTGACGTTAGTGAAATAGATACCTCCAGTCTTTTGTATTTTACTGAACATGCGCTTCAAAAGTTCGCGTGATGTAGTGCTTTGACATTTGCACTTTCAGTCAGAATTATGTTTTATGTAAAAATGTTCGCGTGAAAATCGTCAGCTCACGGTTTAACGTCAGTTCACGGTTAAACTCACTGTGCCCGAGGTACGAACTACCTACATTTTGGAGTTATCATCTGAGGACTGCATTACAATTCAGGAGACAGATCGACCATGATAGTTCAAGGGTGGTGGCAAAGTAGCATGGCGCCTATAGGCGCCAAGCTATTCTGCCACCACCCTTGAACTATCATGGTCGAGTAATATCTTGCTTTGTTGTGTCGCGGGCAGATTTAAGTTAAAACCTCAATGTCATCCAGGGCTTAAAACCTTCATGTCAATCGCCATAAAGGTCTTCTGCGTGTATCTGTGTGACGGTATCGAAGTACATACAAATTCAAAACGCAGATCGTTCAAAGTGTTCAGATCTATGGTATCATAATACGTAAAATTAGAAAGAAAAAAATGGAATCATGTAAACTTTCAAATCTAACAGGCTTCAATGTTCCGCCCTCCGCTAAGCACTGTGCACTTTGTAATCAGTGGGAGTCGAATCATCCGTACTAGCTCAGCGATAGTAGCTGATTAGCTTGGCCATCTCTAGCACCATGACGACGAAAGCAGCAAGTCCATATTGCGAAAAGCGAGATTCTCACTGTAGTACAATGAGAGTTGCGATTTTCACAAAAATGGACTTACTCTCTTTTGCCTTCGCAGGGGCAGATCTCTCTTTTGCTTCTTATACTCACAAAAAAAATAAACGCGACAATTTTGCAATCATCGGAAACACTTTTTATTCCAAAAATGTCGCCTTTCTTTTGTCGTCAGTATATTTCATTTGCCACGTCTCTCTTGGTGTTTGAGTGAGCAGAAATAAATAATCAACAAAGGCAGAAAAAAAACAAGCTCCGGGTGAACATAGATAAAACAGTGTGATACTCGCGCAGCTCATGGTGCCTTCTGTCTGTGCTGTTTTCATTTGCACGTTTAGCAGTCAGTGTGCGCCTCTGCGCGCGCGATCGTGCGCTCGTGAGTGCGTGCATGCGTGTGACTTTGTTTTGAATAAATGAAATCCAGACTTCAAATGTGCCTTCCAAGCGTGGAAAATGCAGACGAAAACCTAATGAAGGGAAGGTGACTACACAATTTATCAGAAATAAGTCACAGCACTCTAAATGAGTGTACGCTGCTTGAGTCAAGTCCCGTTGGTGATGGGAAAGAAATAACTAACACAATATTGTATTCTGAAAAAAAAAGA
The DNA here is from genome assembly GCA_036245525.1 of Semisulcospira habei. Taxonomy (NCBI): domain Eukaryota; kingdom Metazoa; phylum Mollusca; class Gastropoda; family Semisulcospiridae; genus Semisulcospira; species Semisulcospira habei. The sequence continues at coordinate 215,700,806 of BTPG01000001.1, read as the reverse complement.
TCAAGCCATTCAGCCCTGACGCACTACAGCAGGAGATGGGTCGACCATGATAATTCAAGGGTAGTGCCAGATTAGCTTGGCGCCTGTCGGCGCCAAGCTAACCTGGCACTACCCTTGAATTATCATGGTTGATCCATCTTCTGCAACAGGTGCATAGTCGAGAGATGTCGCCTCCAACATTTGGGACATACGTGCGTCGGGCTGAATGAGTCAATCGAACCATAGTCTTGTGATGATGTAAATAAAACTTAACCCGGCTGTTTGTTTCCGATTGTCACGCTCACTGAAGACAAAGAAAAACAAATGAACACAATCCAACTGCAAGAGACATAGCGGGGGCTCATGAAGATCTATGTCTCTTCAGCTGGATTAGACCGTGTTTTCTTTTCTTTCAGCAGTGATGGGTTTACAAGCGTACGCGTCAGTACAACTTGTGGCTCGGGTCAGTAACCGAAACATGATGACATCCCTACCGTGGTGTATCAGATCCTTTCCTTTTACAACGCTTTTCATAACGCAAAGATTTGCACGACATTATTGCTGAAATATTTTTTTTTCTTTTTTGAATTCTTTATTTCGGTATTTAAAGTAGGCATACAGTATATTTTATATAGAAATATACATACATATATATATATATATATATATATATATATATATATATATATATATATATATATATATATATATATATATATATATATATATATATATGTATATATATATATATATATATATATTATATATATATATATATGCACACACACGCATATATATGCAAAAGCCATATATACATAATTACATTGCAAATCAAGTTACACAATCACAAATCGAAAAGTATAGAAAAAATATCAGCACATAAGTATGTACCCCCCTCCCCACCCCTCCCACGATCCTATTTACCCCCCCCCCCCTCCCCCTCCCCGCCCCACTCTCTTAGAACACACACCGCTCGAACACACAACAAATGACAAGCAAAGTTAACATAGGTCTGAACAGTCGTGCTGGACAGACACAAATGTGACCGCCTGGGCATGCTTTCCTCAGTGCTATAAATAGCACTGATGGATACATGCACAAGGGAATTCAGCTAAGCCACCCTTGCTACCTTGATCCAACCCTGGATGCCTTAGTGAGATGCCTGAAATAATGTTACTATTTTGTTAATATTAATATTTTGTTAATAATGTTAAAATAATGTTAACATTTTGTCTAAAACCTTTCTTATAGGTTTTTTTTTTTTTAATTTTTTTTTAAAACCATTTCTGCCGTTAGATGGCCTTAGTCGCCTGCGAAGCATTAAAACCAGCTAACTAACTAACCGCTATGTTCACTTCCTCGGGCCGACATCGTACAATTAGCACTACGTCCTCGGGCCGACATCGTACAATTAGCACTACGTCCTCGGGCCGACATCGTACAATTAGCACTACGTCCTCGGGCCGACATCGTACAATTAGCACTACGTCCTCAGGTCGACGTCAGCGTTAGTTGGCCCGCGCACAACCGTGTGCGGGCCAACTAACACTGACGTCGACCCGAGGCCCTTTCGCCTACTGGTATACAATTACTATAAGCCATGTTTAATACATGTCACGTGTGTATAAGTCGTAACGCTATTGGCTGTTTTTATATCGGCGTCATTGAGGCGACTGATATAGAGACGAGAATAATAGCCAATCAGGTTTGACATCCTAGTGTAATAATCATTGATGTTTACGTGATTCTGGATAACTATTGGCTATCAGGGGTTGTCGGATGTTTGTAAAACTAGTTGCTGAAAACAATCAGGCAATTTGCGAGAAGATTATTCGTTGATGTTATTTCGGTCTGACTGATACCGAATCCAGCCAACCGCGACATTAATCTCGTCTGGTTAAGCGCTTTATTGATTATCTCCAAAGGGGGAGGAAATTGACAGATTGTGTGCCCCTGAGTAATTCCGAGCGTCAAAATCATATAGCGTAACACTCTACTGACGATCGCCGCTAGTCAGGGACACAGCATGCAGAATTCCTTCCCCTGTGCTGTCTGATGCAATGTCGCGCAACAAAATCATTCATCGCTAGTCTGCTTTGTGTGTCAACTCTTGAGCCAATCAAAACGCAGTATTTATGGCGGACTGTTCCATTTCCTGTACTCGAGTTATTTGTCAAGGACTGGGTGTTTCAGTGGCGGCGATTTTTTTTCAGCTTGACGACCATTTCGTCTCTTCTGGAATCCGAATTGTGTGACGTAAAATGCTATGCTATTTTTAAAGGATACGGACTTCCAGCTCTCGCTGATTTCGTCCAGGGGGGGTGGGCCGGGGGTTGAGGGGGGGGGGGGGAAGTTATGTTCTGACTGGTTGTCGCTGATGTCCACGCATCGCTTTTGATCTACCTCTCGTCATGTCTGTAGTTTGGTTAGATGTATCGGATTAGTGGGTGCTTATTAAGCAGGTGTATTGTGTATTTGGTGGTGGTGGACCATGTTTTAGGGTCGGGGTTTAGGAGGCCTTCTACGGGCGGTGAGAGGTGCGTTGAGTTTATCTGCTACTAGGGTTCTGGTTTGGGCTATGCTCGGGCAGTCTAGCAGTATGTGTTCCGTCGTGATTAGGTGGCCGCATGTGCATAGGTATCTCTCGCCCCCTAATCGGATCCTTGTTAGTCGTGACTGGTCTCTCCTCTTCCCTATTAGGAGGGTGGGTGTATTGTTCAGTACCCTCGTGAGATTTTTGCGTCTTCCTTTTTTGTTCTGGTGGAATTCTTTTTCCCATAGTTTTTGGAAGGCGGGCCGGAGAGCATTTGACCGTTCATTTGCTGAAAGTGGTAGGTTGAAGAAGGTCGATTCTTGGTCGAGGCCTTTCTTCGCTACCCTGTCTGCTCGTTCGTTGCCTGGGATTCCCACATGGGAGGGGACCCACATAAATTTGACTTTTGGCCGCGTTCTGAGGCGGAGTTCGGCTGCTCTGTGACGTAAAATTTAGGCTTGCTTATAGTTATAACCCCACCACCGCCGAGAAAAACTGAACAGGATCCATCTGAAAAATGACATAGATCCTCATGAGTCTCCGCATTTGCGGGGGCTCATGAGGATCTAGACCTCAGCTGACACCACTTTATAGCCATATTTGAGGATGAGGTGGGGGTGGGGGGGGGGGGGGCGTGGGGTGGTGGGGTGGAGTTGAGTTGACACATTTTCAGAAACACAGCCCGTGAACAGTGGCAGGACACTCTCGAGAAAAAAATGAACGCGATCTAAACGCAAGAGGCATTGGATCCTCATGAGCCCCCGATGCTTTCTGAGACCACTCTGTGTTATTTGCACAATTTGGTTGTTCAGTGAACACATATTTCACAAACATCCGCTGGCTGGGGAGGTGTTAATTCCCAGAAATCAATGTGCGCCCCCTTTCCGGTTCACTTAACTCATGTCAGCCCGACGGCCGTATTTCCCATATTTTGGAGGCGTCTTTCAATGACTATGCGCCAGTTGCAGGAGATGGATCGACCATGATAATGCAAGGGCAGTGCCAGATTAGCTTGGCGCCTGTCGGCGCCAAGCTAATCTGGCACTACCCTTGAATTATCATGGTCGACCCATCTTCTGCTGTAGCGCGTCAGGGCTGAATGGGTTAAGATAATAAGTTTGTAATCTACTTTGACTACAGGCTACTGGCACGAAATCTTGCTTTTGTGTGTGTGTGTGTGTGTGTGTGTGTGTGTGTGTGTGTGTGTGTGTGTGTGTGTGTGTGTATGTGTGTGTGTGTGTGTGTGTGTGTGTGTGTGTGTGTGTGTGTGTGTGTTACTTATTGCGCCTCCATTTACTGTGTCCTCTTCTTGTTCCACGATAGAGGAAATGACATAGTTGACAATGTAAGTCAGGCAAAAGATGCCGGAGAAAACGACACTTCTCGGCCGTAGACTGTGGACGGACCTATCGAATTAGTCTCGCACTGGTCGTTCTACCCTCGCCACTCAGTCTCCAGTCTTCTGTGAGTGACCACCAGCAGTCTGCGTACGTCGCTCGCTTGTAAAACACGATCAATTCACAGGGAACAGAGCCATTCAAAAGCCTACACTACTTAACTCCCCTGCCGGGAATACTGCCTGCCTGTGGGAGATCACTACCAATCGTGAAGATGTCGCACAGAAGAGTTTTTTTTTGTCAAGGGACGTGAGTCGTGCTGCATTTCTGGCCCTGTGACTTAAGACCAATAAACACTACAGCAGAAGATGGGTACTTTTTTGGGAGTACATTTTAGGTACATTTTGGGGTACAATTGGGCTAACCAAAGGGTCGTAAACTTCCGCCGGATATGAATCCACAGTTCGCTTAACCCATTCGCTGCTACTGTACGTTCATCTTTGTTTCTGAACTCTGTGTTCCCTGAACGACCAAAAGCCGCAAACTGTCCAAAGAACGTGGACACAAAGTGGTCTAAGCAAGAGGCATAGATCCGCATGAGCCCCGGCAGTCGCGGGGGCTCATGAGGATCTATGCCTCTTGTAGTTTCATAGCGTTCACTGTTTATCGGTAATGAAGGGATTAACCTCCGTCCTGTCACTGGCCGCGGAATGTGTGTCTGAAATCTTTGTCAACTCAACGCCGAACAAACCTATCCCTCTTGCAGTTGGATCGAGGTCACCTTTTCTCGGCAGTGGAAGTGTTAAAGGTGTGAACAAAAGCAGTCTCCCCACAGTGTCCCCACATATCTCCCCACAGTGTCCCCACAAATCTCCCCACAGTGTCCCCACAAATCTCCCCATAGTGTCCCCACATATCTCCCAAAGTGTCCCCACAAATCTCCCCACAGTGTCCCCACATATCTCCCCACAGTGTCCCCACATATCTTCCCACAGTGTCCCCACATATCTCCCCACAGTGTCCCTACAAATCTCCCCACAATGTCCCCACAAATCTCCCCACAGTGTCCCCACATATCTCCCCACAGTGTCCCCACAAGTCTCCCCACAGTGTCCCCACATATCTCCCAAAGTGTCCCCACAAATCTCCCCACAGTGTCCCCACATATCTCCCCACAGTGTCCCCACATATCTTCCCACAGTGTCCCCACATATCTCCCCACAGTGTCCCTACAAATCTCCCCACAATGTCCCCACAAATCTCCCCACAGTGTCCCGACAAATCTCCCCACAATGTCCCCACAAATCTCCCCACAGTGTCCCGACATATCTCCCCACAGTGTCCCCACAAATCTCCCCACAGTGTCCCCACATATCTTCCCACAGTGTCCCCACAAATCTCCCCACAGTGTCCCCACATATCTTCCCAGTGTCCCCACATATCTCCCCACAGAGCCCCCACATATCTCCCCACAGTGTCCCTACAAATCTCCCCACAATGTCCCCTCAAATCTCCCCACAGTGTCCCGACATATCTCCCCACAGTGTCCCTACAAATCTCCCCACAATGTCCCCACATATCTCCCCACAGTGTCCCTACATATCTCCCAACAATGTCCCCTCAAATCTCCCCACAGTGTCCCGACATATCTCCCTACAGTGTCCCCACAAATCTTCCCACAGTGTCCCCACATATCTTCCCACAGTGTCCCCACATATCTCCGGACAGTGTCCCAACATATCTCCCACAGTGTCCCACATATCTCCCACAGTGTCCCCACATATCTTCCCACAGTGTCCCCACATATCTTCCCACAGTGTCCCCACATATCTCTCCACAGTGTCCCCACATATTTCCCCACAGTGTTCCCACATATCTCCCTGTTACTGTGTTGTAGTACTAAGATTTTTATTGCAATATTTTCCTTTTTGTTGTAAAACTGTTTTCGACCCATAATTTCGCCAATGAGAAAATACAGTTCCGATTGCCTGTTTCTCTGTATCCTTCTTGTACGACAATCAGGACAATGGTATGTTTATGACTCAGAAAATTAGCTATATCAAGCTGGGCCATAACGAAAGGATGGAAAACCCGGTATGGAAACAGGAGTAGGGTATCGATTGCCACACGACAATCTTCACTGACACACTTCACATGCCAGTGAAGCCAAGACTAAGCACTGATATACCAATTTTGCGATCGAAATTCAAGGACTATATATATATATATATATTCACAAAACTGGCTTCAGGACTGAGTATCTGCGTCGGAGATATAGCCTAGCCGCGAAGGAAAGAATGCCACTGAATCACTGCGCGAAACGCCGTGCAGTTCTTTAATCCCTTCATTGCCGAGAAAAGGTGAACAGAATCCAACTGTAAGAGACATAGATCCTCATGGGAGTCATGCGACTGCGGAGGCTCATGAGGAGCTATGCCACTTGCCGAGACCAATTTGTATCCATGTTTCTTGGTCGGTCTTGGCTTCTGGTCGCTGAATGAAGAGAGATTTCAGAAACAAGACGTGCGTTCAGCTGCATGGAGGGGGTTAACACGGCTGACCGTCCTTTTAACCCATTTAACCTTAAGGCCGCATTTCCCAAATTGTGAAGGTGTCGCCTAAAGAGTGTGTGCCGGCTGAAGAAGAATGACGGCGCCAAGCTAATCTGGCCCTACCCTTGAATTATCATGGTCGATCCATCTCCTGCTGTAGTGCGTGGGAGGAAAAACGGGATAAGCAGAAGACTTTTTGGGCTCCACGGGCCCACCAGTCTCATCGCGTCCAAAGGTCAGGAGAATAAAGTGCTTAATTGGAAGACAAATAATTCATACCGCCCTCATACGCCACAGCGGGGAAAAGAACCGACCATGAAAGTTTAAGAGCAGTGCAACATGTTACTGGGCACACTGGAAGGCGTCGAATTGACCATGATAACTCACGGTGAGTGCCAGGCTTAGCTTTGTCGCCTTGGATGATGATGATGATGAAACTTTATTTTTCAACGGTAAAAAGTTTTGACAGAAAACAAATCGTCATTTTACAAACTTGCCGTTGCTAACATCTACAGGATAAAAAAGAAGGGAAACTATAAAATATATATGTACATACAAAACCCAATAGCATCATTTTATACAGAAAAAATAATAATACTCATCACACACACATGCACAGACGCACGCACGCGCGCCGCTCACACATACATCCACACGCACAAACAAACACGAGCACACACACACACGCGCACACACATATAAAAATCATCTGTATGAAATACGTGAGGTACAGGAAATATTACAGTACCTGAGAAACGTACTAAGTCTGACTCATCAGGTAATCAAAAAGTTTTGTTTTAAAACTTCCTGTTGAGGTAATAGTTTTCAAATGTGCAGGGATGGAATTCCAAGCAAACGGACCAGAGAATGACATACTAGTTTTAAAAAGGTCAATTCTTGGCAGTGGTAGGGGTAAGGTATTGTTTCTTGAGGTCCGTTCACGTTCTTGGTGAGATATAAATTTAGTGGTTAGATACTGGGGTGTCATATTATTCAGTATCTTATGCATATAGACGCATTTGTTTAATGTAAGTTGCTGACGTAGACCGAGAATGTTTAAATATCTAAATTTGTCTGTGGTAGGGATGGGGCGTCTATCTATCATTTTTACAGCTCTTTTGTATATGGAGTTTAATCTCTTCATGTGGACATCACTGCAGCCGTCCCACACTGTGGAGACATAATCAACATGGGACTTTATATGAGCATGAAAAAACAATTTACGGGTATTTGTATCCGTTACATGTCTAAGCTGGGACAATAAGAAAGTGTTTTTAGCAATGGTCTTACAAACAGCATTTATATGGGTCTCCCAGCACAGTTGATCATCAACATGTATTCCTAAGAATTTACGCTCAGTGACTTGTTCAACAGGTTCAGCGTTTAATTGTAATTGTAATGGCTGTAGTCGGCGTTGATGTTTTTGCCGCGTGGCGATTAAGATACTCTTTGTTTTTGCTGGGTGAAGAACCATATGGTTCTGTCTACACCAGTCATATACCTCATTGAGACTGCATTGTAAACTATGGCTAATGTCCGTCGTTTTTTTGCCAGAAACATGAAGACTCGTATCGTCAGCAAATAGATTACAATTAACGTCAGAATTAGTGATATGCAACGGAAGATCATTAATAAATAGTATGAATAGAAGAGGGCCCAAAATAGATCCCTGGGGGACGCCGTATTTTACATTTCCTTGCTTAGAGTATCTTCCATGGGCGTACACCATTTGTTTTCTGTCTTCGAGATATGATCGGAAGAATTCTATAGCGTTTGCGTCCAAGTGATAAACTGTTAGCTTATTTAGGAGAATGTCATGGTCCACAAGGTCAAACGCCTTTTTAAGGTCTAAGAAAACTGCTCCTGACATCAGGCTTTTATTGATTGATTCCAGCCAGCTGTCTACAATATGTGTCAGTGCTGACTGACAAGAATGTTTCGGTCTAAAACCAGACTGGTGAATATTAAGTAATTTACCTTTTTCCAGAAAATCAAGGAGATGTTTTTGAATGTGCTTTTCAAGGGGGTTTGACAAAGCTGACAGAAGGGAGATTGGACGATAGTTATTAATATCTTCAAGATCTTTTGATTTAGGGATTGGGATTACCTTTGCTTCTTTAAGAATGGTTGGAAATGTACTTTGCTTTATGCAGAGGTTGAAAATATATGTTAGTGATTCTACTGTATACGGTAATGAGATTTTTAGGGTTTCATTATCAATACCATCAATGCCAGCAGACTTTTTGTTGGGCATGCTAGAAATATATCTGCCGACTTCCGCAACTGTAATATCAGGGATGGTGAAAGTATTTGATATAGTTGTTTTTTTAAAGTGTTCTCTGAGAGAACTCGGCACTTCATACGGTTTACTGTTATTTGCAGCTGACAATGCCAATATTTCGGCTGTCATTAAGAAATGGTTATTTAATATATCAGCTGACATATGAGATGGAATTTCGGGTGCTGATTTACCCTTTGTTATGACGTTCAGAGCTTTCCAAACAGATGCCGTGTCCTTTTTGTCTCGAATCATTTGTTGGAAAAAAGACTTCTTAGACGCTCTAACTAAATATTTGACACGATTGCGTTGTGTTTTGTATTCTTCGTACTTTTGCTCTTTTTTCAGTTTGTCTCTAAATGACATGGCCTGCTTGATATCCGCTGTTAACCACGGTGGTATGGTGGAATGTTTAACTCGTTTTTCACGTATTGGCGCATGTTTATTGAGTACACTGAGAAACAGATCCATCCAGCACGACAAGGCACTGTCAGGAGATTGGTGATCATAAACCTCAGTAAACGAAGCATTGTGCAGGTCCCACAGAAATTCGTCTTTATTAAAGTGTTTAAAGGAGCGATATTTTATAGTTTTATGTCTTTTAGTTTTTTGCTTGTCTAGTTTCATGGCGACGTTACAACATACTGGGTTATGATCGCTAACAGCTAAGGAGGGAACCTGCACATTTGATATTGTATCGTCATTTGTCACGTAAATGTGATCAATTAAGGTTGAGGATGTAGATGTGGTTCTAGTGGGGTTTTTAACTAATTGTTTTAAACCGAATAAGGCTGTTGTTGATGCCCATGCAGCATGGTGCCCTTTGGGCTTAAGTAGGTCAATGTTAAAGTCGCCCAGAAGAACAATGTTATCTTTACTTTGATTAACTTTATCCATCATTTCTACGAAGTCATCATACCAGTCCCAGTTGGCTGCTGGATTTCTATAGATAAAGCCAACCAGGACTGTGGGGGATTTAGATGTTTTCACCTCGACCCATAAACTTTCAACTTCGGCTGATTCTAAGTCCTGTCGTCGTTTAACGTTACTAATTATCGAATCATGTATATATACTGCTAGTCCAGTGTGCTGGGGACTTGAGGCATCTCTGCGGAGTACTGAGAAGTTTGGAACTGAGATGGAGTTATCCCTGACAGTGCTTTTGAGCCTCGACTCGGATACACCAAAAACATGAAAATGTGTTGGCGTGTTTAAGAACACAGACAAATCTGGCACCTTATTAACTAAATGGTAAATGTTGAGGTGACCAATTCTCAACTCATCAGGTCGTTGTGGGGCAGTTTTTACATTATATTTTGGCATGTTGGTAACAGAACAAACGTAGCAATAATATTGCAAAAATATAATAAAAAATAATGTCAATGTATAATGAATAAGAAAGCGACAAGAAAACGTAGGGAAAACAACAGCAACAACAATAAAGCAAAATTAAAATGTTTTTGACTCTCGTGGTCAGAGTCCGCTGCGAGTTCGAATTGCTTGGTAATGTCAGATACAAAATAAAAGCTCGACAGCTATGTATAAAGAATCAGAAAATAAACAAAAACACTTCCAAGCGCACCTAGGCACGCTCGCCCGATGCTGCAGTTCCTAACTACTATTATAGTAATAATCGCACATCAAAATAAAATGGACTTCTATAATTTAAAGCAAAACAACAACAACAACAACAAAAAAGTCACTACGACTTTAAAATCAAGCACAGCTAACTACGGACAGAACAAAACCGCAGTCATTAAAGTCGAAAATGTAATTCTAGATAATAAAAAAAAGCAAAAAAAAAAAAGCTCAATTCAACTCGACTCGAGGATTAATGTCACAAAGAGATCCACGAAACACGCACAATAGAACTTTGGCAAGGCTGCGAGAAAACTACTAAAAAACAACAAAAACTGTCTGAAATACACGCTGTCAAATAAGAAGGGTGTGTCCTATGACTGTCTAACACAAGCTGTCAATCTAGAGACTCGTGTCCTAATGTCCGGCGCGTGGTCTAAATTTCTGCAGCAGAGAAAACAAGGCCGCGCAGTCACTTTCACTAAGCTGGGGCACTCCTGGGGGAGGGGGTAGTGGGGGATATGGAAATACGGAGGGATTAGAGTACGGGTACACCGGTCGGCCGTCTGCTACGAAGATGGGGGGGCCCATGGTTGGTGTGGAGTAACCGTAGGGTGGCCGCTGTGACTTCTGTTCCGGAGCAGTTCCGGCCTTTGATCCACCGCTATGTTGGGTGACTAGCGGCGTGCAGTCGGCTTGACTGCAGTCTTTTTCCACAGTATGCTCCTGTCGGAATCGGGGTGCAAGGCTGGAACTGACTGGGCGCTGAGAGCGTCGGTCTCTTTGAGGCTCTTTGTCTTTGGCACCAGACTTGCCGTGTGTGTCACCGTGCCCAGGTAGCTGTTCATGGTGGCGAGACTTTTCGTGATTTGGTTCTGGCCGGCCTGCGTTGTTGGAGGTGCGGCCAGAGTACGAACGCTTGATGTTGACAGCGAGAGCACTGGTGCCCCGCTTGTTGGGATGGATGGCGTCTCTGAACCAGCCGCTCTTTACCTCGCCGGTTCTTGTAGAGAAGGCGTAGTCATTGTCAACAAACTTGACCTTGAGGGATGCGCACATTTCCCTCAGGCAGAGGTTGGTGTCAGTGATACATGGGTCTGGCTGCTGACGCTGGTTGTTCGTGGGCAGGATGGAAGACATGGAGATTTCTGCCTTGGGGAAGACTCGTCTGGCAGCAGAAATCACATCCTTCCAGCCCTTCTTGCCGATGACGAACCCACGCTTACAGTCGTTGATGCCAACGTGTATGACGATTGTGCTGACTGTATTCGTGGGTTCGGCATCATGAAGGCGCTGTAGAATGCCGGCTCTGTCGAGGCCCGACACTGACACGACCTGTGCCTTGTCCGTGCCAGTGACGGACATCAGCTTTCCGTGCAGACCGCGTAGGACAGAGTCACCTAAAAGCAGCGTCTGGGTGACAGGCTTTAGCTCTGGAATCCCAGTACGGTCGGTGGGTTTGTCAGAGCCTGGAGAGGGTCGGGGTGTTGGTACCGGCTCCTTGTGCTCGGGCGTTTGCCGGATAGCAGTGTTGTCGTGAGCTGGACGCGGGGGTTCAGATGTGGTCGTGGTGGCAGGGGATTTGGAGGTGGCAGGTGATTTTTCCGGGGCTTGCTTTGCCTCGGTGTTGGAGGGAGGAGAAATGCCTTTCTTGCTGCCTTTCTTGCCGGTCCTCGATCCCTCCTTCTCCCCCTCCAGCTGGGTGATTCGTTGTCGGAGGTGTCTAATTTCAGTTTGCAGCGCATCCACCTCAATATTGTAGGCGTGGCGGATCTCTCCAACTGCTGACCGGAGAGCAGCTATCTCTGCCATTACGCGCTCCATGGCCAGGGGGTCTGGGTTGAGGACAACAGGGCAGACCGTCTGGCACGCAGACTCGATAACCATGACATCAGCAGGGGCAGGAGGCTGAGTGCCAATGCCGCCGACGTCAGATGTGATGGCAGCACAATCGCTGTCGATGCTGTCGTTGGTTATGGTGCCAGCGCCGCCGACGTCGGAGGTAGGGGCAGCACTAGCTTTGAGGTCGATGGGGGAGATAGTGGTAGCTCCAGTGCCGCCGTTGTCGGAGGTGAAGGCACTGTTGTTGCAGTTGTTGTAGGTGGTTGTGATGGTAGTGCCAGTGCCGCCGACGTCAGACGTAGGGGCAGCACTAGCTCTGTTGTCGCTGTCGTTGGTGGTGAAAGTGCCAGTGGCAGTGCCGCCGACGTCAGACGTAGGGGCAGCACTAGCTCTGTTGTCGCTGTCGTTGGTGGTGCCAGTGCCAGTGCCGCCGACGACTGAGATAGGGGCAGCACAAGCTCTGTTGTCGCTGTCGTTGATGGTGCCAGTGCCGCCGACGTCTGACGTAGGGGCAGCACTAGCTCTGTTGTCGCTGTCGCTGGTGTTGATGGTGCCAGTGCCGCCGACGTCTGACGTAGGGGCAGCACTAGCTCTGTTGTCGCTGTCGCTGGTGTTGGTGGTGCCAGTGCCGCCGACGTCTGACGTAGGGGCAGCACTAGCTCTGTTGTCGCTGTCGCTGGTGTGGATGGTGCCAGTGCCGCCGATGTCAGACGTAGGGGCAGCACTAGCTTTGTTGTCGCTGTCGTTGGTGGTGAAAGTGCCAGTGCCGCCGACTTCTGAGGTAGGGGCAGCACTAGCTCTGTTGTTGCTGACGGTGCCAGTGCCGCCGACGTCAGACGTAGGGGCAGCACTAGCTCTGTTGGAAGGCAGCTAAGCCGATCTGGCACTACCTCTTGAACTCAGTCACGGACAGTCTGAGCCCAGCAGCTGTGTGCAGTCCGAAAAGGTCGCATCCGAAAGTCAAAATCAGCGGAACCAGTTTAACCCCATGATTGCCAGTGGACACACAGTTACGTCTTGATACGCAGGGCAAAGTGTACAAGGATAAAGCCCAGCAAACCCCTAATCAGTTATGTCTTCATACGCAGGGCAAAGTGTACACGGATAAAGCCCAGCAAACCCCTAATCAGTTATGTCTTCATACGCAGGGCAAAGTGTACAAGAATAAAGCCCAGCAAACCACTAATCAGTTATGTCTTCATACGCAGGGCAAAGTGTACAAGGATAAAGCCCAGCAAACCCCTAATCAGTTATGTCTTTCATACGCAGGGCAAAGTGTACACGGATAAAGCCCAGCAAACCACGAATCAGGGTCAGCAAGAAGAGTCCGAAATAGCTCAGGCGGTTAAACGTCGGAGCAGGAGAGCGAAGGGAATTGCCGGGTCGTGGGTTCGAATCCCAGTCCCGACCCCGGTAGCTGGACTCGCAATACAAGGGGGAAAGACGGGTTTGTTCAATAGCATGTCCGTTGAAAGGTCCTGGTAAATCAACGTGGCACAGTTGGAGTGCGCCTGAGTTGATCAGTGTTCAGGTCGTACTCCATAGGCAATAGATTTCCCTGTCTCTCATAAGCCGCCCGTCAGGGCCGTCCGTTATCACTTTGGTGCCGGGGACGTTAAACCCAAACTAACCAACCAATCAGGGTCAGCAAGAGGCAAAGAACCTCATGAGCTTCCGCGGATGCACTAACTTACCGCGGATGCACTAACTTACCGCGGATGCACTAACTTACCGCGGATGCACTAACTTACCGCGGATGCACTAACTTACCGCGGATGCACTGGATGCACTAACTTACCGCGGATGCACTAACTTACCGCGGATGCACTAACTTACCGCGGATGCACTCTTACCGCGGATGCGGGGGCTCATGACGTTCTTTTGCCTCTTGCAGTTGGGTTGTGTCCGCATGGGGGGGGGGGGGGGGGGAGGCCGGAAGGGGGGGGGGGCGAGGGGAGGGAAACGTGTAGATCACTACACGATTATGTTCATCGTTTTGCCGAATATAAAATAAGAAAGGTAGCATCAATAATTGTTCACATACACTATCACACAAAACACATAACGCAGCTCTAAATTTTTATCGTGAGTCACAAATTACAAAAAAACATCAGCGATAACATTATTAAAGATTGAAACTCATTCTTTCACCCTGTACCAAATATAGCAGCTTTACGACAACGCGCTCCAAAAGAGCAGTTATCAACAGACGGTGCTCCAAGGTCACAACACACCGAGCAAAGGGTCATCGGTCTGAGGGAGGCCGCAGCTGCCACGTGCACAGCAGCGCACCGCACAACTACGACCAAAGTCGATCTCTGCATCTTTTGCTCACTGTGTGGTGCTAATGATGCCTAGATGAGTGCGAGAGAGTGTGGCAATGACAGTGTGCCGAATGAACAGGGAACAGCAAAATAATACGGTTAGACAAATGGCAACGAACTGTCATGTATAATCTGAAAAGACATCAATCCCAGACCAGATGGTGTCTAACAAGCGTGTAAATTGCTCAAAAATGAACAAGAAGATATTAACGCGATTACAGCAGTCTCCCGACACGCAAAAAGCTACCGGGCCCAAGTCGACCACAGTGTGCCCGAGAGAGAGAGAGAGAGAGAGAGAGAGAGAGAGAGAGAGAGAGAGAGAGAGAGAGAGAGAGAGAGAGAGAGAGAGAGAGAGAGAGAGAGAGAACCCCCCGGTGATGAGTCCACTATGATAGCGAAAATGTAATGCCGGATTAGCTTTGCGGCATCTACTCGCAAGAGTTACTTCTCTTGACGCATGAATTCCTCCTCGTGTTTGATAAAGCTACCACCCTTCCCATTGTTAGTTGGTTAATTCGGGGTTTAACTTCCACGGCACCGTAGTGACAATGAACAGCCCTGACGGGCAGGCTATCGAGGACAGGGGCAGCTATTGCACATGGAGTACGACCTAAACACTGATAATTCATACGCACTGCAACTCTGCCACCTTGATTTACCAGGACCTTTGGACGGACACACTACTGAACTAGCTCGTCTTTTTGCCCCTCCATCTTAAAAAAACAAAACAAGCCCATCGCTGCCGGGAAAAGCTGAACACCACACAACTGCGAGAGGCAAAGAACTTTATGAGCCCCCCGCTTCCGCGGGGGGCTCATAAAGTTCTTTGTCTCTTGTTTACCCTATTTATATCTATGTTCCTGGGACAGATGGGGTTATTTAGCGTTAATCTTCACAGTTTCCACCAACTGATTTGCGTCTGTTGGGTCCCAACTTCGGCATGGACCCAACCTCAGCCAGTGAGACATACTGCTCACAAATAGTAAGGTACATGAACTTTTCAGCTTGCATTATTAAAAGTTCTCAGAATGGGTAAATCAGTCATTAGCCATCCCACTGGCCTACAAATTGCACAAAATTGGTGTGACATATAGTGGTCATAAAAAGTAAAGGACGTCATACTTTCAGCTTGAATTACTAAAATGTCCCAAAAAATGTTTAAGAAAAAAATCACACCTGAAAG
Organism: Semisulcospira habei; assembly: GCA_036245525.1. Taxonomy (NCBI): domain Eukaryota; kingdom Metazoa; phylum Mollusca; class Gastropoda; family Semisulcospiridae; genus Semisulcospira; species Semisulcospira habei. The sequence continues at coordinate 215,685,200 of BTPG01000001.1, read as the reverse complement.
GTGACTGCAGTTTGCAGATGTAAGGTGTTTTGGGACATTTTCTTAATTCAAGCTGAAGTTATGACGTCCTTTACTTTGTGTGAGCACTATGTGTCACATCGATGTTGTGAAATTGAAGGCCAGTGGGATTTCTAATCAATATTATATCGGTTATTATAACCATACTGAGAACTTTTAGTAATTCAAGCTGAAAAGTTACTCTACCTTACTATTTGTGAGCAGTATATGCCACTCTGCCCGAGGTTGGGACCCGACAACGTCTAATGGCAACGAAGACCTGGGAGATATCTCCCTCCGCCTGAGCTCTAGCGAATCCATATTTTTGGTTGGCTGTGTCCCTAAAATATAATTATAACGGGCGGGTGTTTTATTGAATCGAAGGCCTACACTAACACAACATCCTCTCTTCTCATTTGTATTACTGACTTTTAACTCATTCGATGCGTGCCGCCTCCGGATACGCGGCTTAAGCCGCGTATCCGGAGGCGGCACGTCTCGAATGAGTTAATGTCAGTTTGTAATCGACAATTAATTTGATTTAACCCTTTCCCTGCCTACGTCTCTCAAATCTGTGTTAATCATGTGCCAGAGAGACTCCGCCATACAAAAACATGGGTACAAGGAGGTGTAAGGAAGAGACAGATCCTCATGAGCCCCCGCGAACAGAATTCATGACGACCTATATCTCTTGCAGCTGGACCGTGTTCGCGTTTACTCGGCATGGAAGGGGTTACTGGACAATTAATTACCTTTGAAGATGGGAAGAAAACTTTTCACGCCATTAGGAAGCCTAGTACAGTTAATATCCTTCGCTGTGCTATTTTAAGTCATCGTTTCAAACTCATTCTCTGTTCACCGACAAGGATTGTGCTTTTAACGCTTTTTTGGTCATTGCGCGCCCAAGTGCCGCACCCATCCCCAGATACACGGACACAAAATGGTTCCAGCAAGAGGCATAGATCCTCATGAGCCTCCGCAACTACGGGGGCCCATGAGGATCTATTCCTCTTGCAGTTGTATCGTGTTCAATTCTTCTCGTCGTGTATGACGTCATAATTGCTTTCAGTAACAATTCAATGCCTCATTAAGCTTGATTGCTCGTAAAAACGCCATTTTAATATCAGCCGGACTCGTCAGGGCTTCGCGTCAGTAATTAACCCCTTGCCAGCCGAAAAAAGTGAACACGCTCCAACAGCAAGAGACATAGATGCTCATGAGCCCACGCGGCAGCGTGGGCTCATGAGGATCTATGCCTCTTGCTGGGAACGATTCGTATCCATGTTTCTAGGACGGTGTTGGCTTTTGGACGTTGAACGAAGACAGATTTCAGAAACAACAGTTTACAGGCCACACAGGGCAATTGCTTCCGGTGCATGTAGTAACTTTTCCGCCAGAAATAGTTCAAAAAATTTCCTCCGTTTTTGCCATTTTTTTAGGGTGTAAAACTTCAATTGTGTGCCTTTTTTTGCGTTTTGAGCAACAAAAGGCATGACAGGTGGTGTGAAAAAGAGCAAAATCTGGGTAATTTTAGTCGACCTAGTGTGTTCATGGGAGCCTAATTGGGGCATGTGCACGGTTGTATGCAGGCTTGCAGACGACAGTTTTGTCATGGGGTACTTAGTGCATTTGAGTGTTGTGAAAAACGCTAACTCTTAATTTTTTTAAGAATTGCTGAAATAGCTTCTCCTGGGATGTGCTCCACGTGGATTTTTTGTTTTGGCAGAAAAGTTCTTCGTTCATAGTTTTATGCTGCAAGAGGCTAACAGATAACAGTGTGTGAAAAGGGGGCGTAACCTAATTGCCCTGTGTGGCCTGTACGTACTGTGGCAGGAAAGGGGTTAATGAGAGGATGGGTCGTCGTGCCGTTGAACGAACTTAAACTGCAAATTTGCCTTGAAGTCAACACTTAAGACAATGTGGAAAACGATTAATTCGTCGCTCAAAATACCGTTCTGTGCTGTTTGCACTTCTTCTGTTCAAGGTTTAACTACTTTACATCTAGGTGCTGATGCAGACTGTTTTCTTGTTTTATTTAACGACCATTTTGTGAGCTGCCTAAAGTCTCTAATTAAGTTCCTAAGCTCTAGGTTACTCATCTTATTATATTGACGCTACTTAGATTTTTGTTTTGTTTTGAGCAGGCCTGCTAATTTTGTTGTTGTTGTTGTTGTTGCGGCTTGTCGTCATTTCCATGCTGATCTGTATTATTAGACCTTGCGACCTTGAACCGTAAGGTCTAAAATCGCAAACCTGCACACAATTAAAAGGATTCAGTCCGTGGTTAAGTGTTCTTGAAACGTCAGCACTTCCTTGTATTGCTGTAAAGTTCGGTCACGATCGTTTCATGCATTCACCCCTACACTGCCTGGCAAGCGCGCCAGCACCGTGCAAACTGCAAAATGCAAAGAACCTCCTGAGCCCCTTCAGATGCGGTGGGCTCATGAGGTTCTTTGCCTCTTGCTGACCTTATTCATACCCGCTTTTCTTGTATGGATGGGATTCTTTCGCTCTAAATTTGCCGGATAATAATTTTGTGTCCACTGGCAGTGTGGGTTAAAAACTGCATAGAGCTTTGAGTGCAGTTTACGCAGAGATGATGTTGGAGTTGCCATACTCTAACACCTCCCTCCCCCCACACCGTATCCCCCCCCCCACCCCGTACTTCCCATCCATCAACCTCATCGATTGTACAACCATCCGTAAGTGTCCTGTGTTGATTGTGGGCCCTTTTCATAGATTCTCTGAGGTGTAAGTAAACTCCTTGCTAAGAAAAACGTACATTATCATGTCATTGTCATGGGCAGCGAGCACAGGCACTTGTTTTGTTTCACTCATTTTAATCCCATGACTGCGGAAAAAAATGATTGTCACAGCGGCAAGAGGTATAGATTCTCACGAGCCCCTGCAATTGCGGGGGCTCATGAGGATCTATACCTCTTGCTGAAACCACTTTGTATGCATGCTCCTTTGACGGACTGACTCCTTTGACGTTGAATTACCTCATTCAGCCCGACGGCCGTATTCCCCAAATTTTGGAGGCGTCGTCTAACGACTATGCACCTGTTGCAGGAGATGGATAGACCACGATAATTCAAGGGTAGTGCCAGATTAGCTTGGCGCCGACAGGCGCCAAGCTAATCTGGCACTACCCTTGAATTATCATGGTCGACCCATCTCCGGCTGTAGGTCGTCAGGACTGATTGGGTTAACGGTGATTTTAGAAACACAAGCTTTGTCCAATAGCAGTGACGGGGTGTTTAACTTCGGTTTTAAAGCAGCTTTCTTCAGTCAAGGATGAGGTCATAGTTAGCGATGCCGCAAGATCGCCTCAACATGCATGTTCTAAGTACGTCTTGCCACAGCGCTGTACAATGGGCCTAACTTAGCGGCGTGTCCTTAAACTAAACACTTATCCTCTCTCTCTCTCTCTCTCTCTCTCTCTCTCTCTCTCTCTCTCTCTCTCTCTCTCTCTCTCTCTCTCTCTCTCTCTCTCTTTCGTTTGTGCGTACAAGCGTTCCATCGACTCGCGCCACGGGAAGAAGAAAACTTGTGTCACGTGGATTGCGAAAAGAAGGGTAGGAAAGTCTTCGTTGAGCAAAGTCGACATTGAGAACTGTTGCATCGACTAATGTTAGCCATCACAGCCCGCCGTGGAGCAGATTTTTTTTAACCCCTTTCCCTCGGAGAAAAGTGAACGTGATGAGATTGCAAGAGGCGATAGCGGGGGCTCATGAGGATATATGCCTCTTGCTGAGACCAATTTTGTATCCACGTTTCACGGACGGTTTTTGGCTTTTGGTCGTTGAAGAGACACGGATTTGAGAGAAAAAAGTATACGTAGAGTGGCAGAGAAGGGGTTAATTAAATAACGATACAATTTCAGTCGTAACAGAGCGGTCGTGACGCATTTGCACTCTCTCTCTCTCTTTTGCATCGTTTGATATCAAGGTTGACAGGCATCACTTTCCAAACTGTTCACTACATTAAACATTTCTTTTCATTATTTGATTGCTGGGCGGTGACACGATTTCACGGTACAAGGGTACTTTGGTTCCGAAGTGTGCGCTGGTATGTGAGTTTGGACCCTACGGCTCAAAACCGCAAGGTACGAAATCATGAACCAGCGCACAAATGCACCGACCCGTCACCCTGCCGCACTTCACACTCCATCGCACAAATCAAATCACCCGTGTAAATACGAATAAGTGTCATCAGGCAAATCATGTGCACTCTCTGTTAAGTATTGTTTTATATCAACTGTCAAGGTTGAGACTCTCACATTGCAAACTGTTCACTAAATTCACTCATTCAGCCCCGACACACCACAGCAAGATATGGCTCGACCATGATAGTTCAAGGGTGGTGGCAGAATAGCTTGGCGCCTATAGGCGCCAAGCTATTCTGCCACCACCCTTGAACTATTATGGTCGACCTGTCTCCTGAATTGTAAAGCAGTCATCAGAGGACAACTCAAAAATGGGGGTATTTCGTACTTGGGACATAATGGGTTAAACATAATTGTTTGATCGCTGAGCAGTGACATGATTTCACGGTTCACGGGTCTTTTGCGTCTGAAGTGTGTGTTGGTCTGTGATTCTGGACCTCACGGCTGAAAGCACAAACGCGCTGACCGTCACCCAACCACATTTCAGACGCCCTCACACAAATGAGATCACCCGTATAGATAGCATCAGCGTCAGAAGGCAAATCGCCACTCTCCAGCAGATTTCAAGGGATTTTGTGCGGCATCTATTAACGAAACACTGTCGAGAAAAAAGTGAACAATGTCCGATTGCAAGAGACATAGATTCTCACGAGCCCCCGCGATGCTGGGCCGCTTGAGGATCTATGTCTCCTGTTGAGACCAATTTGTATCCATGTTTCTTGTGCGGTGTTGGCCTTCGGTCGATGAATGAACCAAGATTTCAGGAACAAAAAATTTAATGTGCGGACAGTGTAGGTACAGTGGCAGGGAAGGGGTTAATTAAACTGATGACTCACAACTGCGGAGAAGACTGACATTTTCTTTGTTTGATTTGTTTATATGTTTTTTTTTTTTTAACCATGCATGCTAGGCTGTATCAAAAACAATTTAAACATTGACATTACTGCCTCATATTGAAACACTTTTTTGTTCTCCGTTGTCAGAGAACAGATGTAAATTGACAGAGTTTACATCGGCTCAGGATGATCTATGTCTCATGAGTTTGAAAGGGTTTGACTGAAGAACGCGATTAACTCTTTCTGACCTAAAACACGTAGCGATGACTGTGCAACTCTGGAGAGAGTGAAGAAAAAGCGCTCACTAGTGACTGAAGAGAGAGCGGTCATAAGGGTCGTGCCAGATTTTAGCTTGGCGCCAGGTTAATCTGGCACTATCCATTGATTATCAAAGTCGATACATCTTCACACTGCGATATCATTAACACATTCAACACAAAAAGTAAAAATTCCCAATTAATTTGCGAGTTGTCTGAATGCTACTTCACAGCACAGGACACCTAGCGAGCATGATAGTTCAAGGGTTGTGCCAGAATAGCTTGGCGCCTATAGGCGCCAAGCTATTCTGGCACCACCCTTGAACTATCATGGTCGATACATATCTCGTTCCATAGTGTCAGCGCTGAATCAGTAACAGCGACTTGCACCAGACATGGAGGGTTGATAGTTCGCCATACCCACTGTATTAATGTCCTTGGCAGGTCTTTGGCTGCACAAGAGATCTATTAAGTGAACACTTGAAGCTTGAAAGTCCTAACGCCAAAGACCGTTCTGCTTTCTTCTGCTTTGTGCACAGAGATGTTCCGTAGACGTGTGACGTGTGCCAACTATCAGGCATGGTGAAAAGAAGGGTAGACAGTTCTTTGCTGATGCATAACAACAATGAGAACCCATAGTATGGGCGAAAGTTATTTTTTGGAGGTGTATTTATGTTCTCCATACCCAAATAGGAGCGAAAAGAAAAAATATCTTGAAATTTTGAAAGACCGCCCTGACACGGATCGCTTTACAAAACTAAGTGTTTAATAAAATGACGCGTAGGTTGTGAAACGAGAAATGGCAGCAAAAAGGGCGTAAATAGAGAAAGAGAGTAAGCGAGGACATTTCGGAGCTTTTCGGTAATTTGATAGTCTATAGTCTAACGACAGCATCGTCTCAACCAAACGCTAAATCTGTCGTTAGTACTCAGAATGTACTGTGCTAGACTAACACTGGAATACTCTGTTAAGTCAACCCTTTGAACATCGCCCAACCGCAAGAGGTATAGATCCTCATGAGCCCCCGCAGTTGCGGGGGCTCCTCAGGATCTATACCTCTTACTGAAACCCCACTTCACATCTTCGGATGGGAATCTTTGACTTTAAATTGAAAGTACCGAAAATAAACATAAAGTCCGTTGGTCAAAGGTCTTTTTGTTTCCAGGACCCAGTCATTTGGAATTCCCTTCCGAAAAACATTCGTGATGCCCCCACAGTGATTTCTGTGAAAAATCAGCTTAAAACACATCTTTTCCAATCTTACTACTCTGACTTACCAAATTCCAGTCTCTTTTCTGTTTCATAATAACATCATGATGACCCTGTGCCAGTTCATGTTGCAATGGTCGTTTGTGCTTTGGGTGTGTTTATGTGCTGTTAATTTTTGAATTTGTATTGTCATGTTTGTATTTTGTGTTGCCGCTGTCTATTGATTTGTGTTTAGTTTGTCATTTTGATTTACATTGTACAGGCGCTTAGAGCCTACACTGCAGGGAGTTTGCGGTTTATAATAATAATAATAATAATAATAATAATAATAATAATAATAATAATAATAATAATAATAATAATAATAATAATAATAATATTATTATCATCATCATCATCATCATTATTATTATTATTATTATTAGTATCATCATCATTATCATCACCATCATCATCATTATATTTTTATTATTATTATTATTATCATCATCATCATCATTATTATTATTATTATTATTATTAGTATCATCATCATTATCATCACCATCATCATCATTATATTTTTATTATTATTATTATCATCATCATCATCATCATCATTATTATTATTATTATTATGTTTATTATTAATTGACACAGTCTACGTCCACTGGCAGTAAAAGGGTTAATCTTCAGTCTTAACCCCCTCACTGCCGCGAAAAGCGAACGCGATCCAAGTGCAAGAGGCATAGATCCTCATGGTCCCGCGACTGCGGTAAGTTAGCGCGACTGCGGGGGCTCATGAGGATCTATGCCTCTTGCGCAGACCACTTCGTGTCTGTGGTTTTTGACAGTTCCGGATTTGCTGGTCGCTCAGTGAGCTCGGATTTCAGCAGGGGAGGGGTTAAATTCTAGGCGAAAAATCTGAGTCCGCTGGCCTAGGAACTCAGATACAAAACAGGAACAGCAAGAGACATACGTGTAGAGCCTCATGAACGTGCGGGGGCCTCATGAGGTTCTATGTCTTTTGTAGCTCTCTCTCTCTCTCTCTCTCTCTCTCTCTCTCTCTCTCTCTCTCTCTCTCTCTCTCTCTCTCTCTCTCTCTCTCTCTCTCTCTCTCTCTCTCTCTCTCTCTCTCTCTCTCTCTCCTACTCCCTGCAATGCAGAAGATACTCGCGGTGACCTGCACTGTGAAGAGACATTGTGTACCAGAAATGTACCTACATAATTTTGAGCCCAGTCCAGAAGGTGATACCCAGCGTGTAAAATGCAAAGAAACACGGTTAGAAAGGCCCGGCTAGCCAATGATCACATATATTTCGTGTCTGAAACCACTGCTTGAAAAAGAACTAACAAGAGACATAACTCCTCATGAGCCCCCGCGAATGCGGCAAGTTAGTGCGAATGCGGGGGCTCATGAGGATTTATGTCCCTTGAAGATGGGCTAGTGTTCATTCCCCTTGCCCCGCCAGTAACGAGGTTAAAGCCCCTATTTGCGTTATCATTGGCTGGCCTCTGCAGGCGCTCCTAAAGGCCCATAATTCCGTCTCAGTACGTCTTTGGAGTTCTCTCTCGGCCCCTAGATATGCCACTTCCGTCTTATTTGGATTAACAGCACCGGAAAATCTTAGCCCAACGCCTCGGCCACGCTCAGTGTTTCTTGTCATCGTGACGCCTGCATCGCGACACCGACCTTATTTGTGAGACCATCTCAAAGTAATCGGAAAGTTGTTTGTGTGCTGCTCTGTGATTCGGGATCTTACGGCTCTTCGTGTTGTTGTAAACCGCAGGTTGTGAGACAATTTGTGATTTTGCACATGAATGCATCAGCGGCGTCAGTCTTAGGGCGAAGGCGCAATGGAAACCCTTTTCAAAACACTATCACGCAAAGAAACGGAGACCTTGCAGGAATCGCCCGGTGTAGTTCTCCAGGATGCCCCCCTCCCCCTCCCCCTACGTCAAATGAACCCCGGGGTCACTGTAGCCGTAGAACCAAACCGACCCCTGATGTCAAATCTGCGTGTGGGAGTAGTTCACGTCAAACTGCATCTCACGTCACATGAAGCCTGACTCACCTTACCCAGCGTTCGTCTGGCGTTAGAGTCATGTTGGCGCGTTAACCCCTTGACTTCTACTGACAAAACCGTAGTTACGCGTCTTTTCCGCCGAGCCATTATGTTAGAAACGGTGAAGGGCTGAATCCGGTGTGGAGTTGACAACAGGAACCCCTAATTCAACCGCCATTTGCACTTAGAATACTAACCCAATAAACTGGCCTTCCGCTCAGTAAAAAAAACAAAACAGCACTGACACTTTTCCTCGACACCTGTAACCCATAGGAGGCAATTACACAAAGTAATAATAAAATCAAAAAAGAAAGAAAGAAAGAAAGAAAGAAAGAAAGAAAGAAAGAAAGAAAGAAAGAAAGAAAGAAAAAAAGAAAGTAAGGAAGAAACAAAAGAGAAAAAACAAACAAAAACAACAACAAAAAACACATACAACACGACGGACAAAACAGTTCGACTAAAATAATTAACCCTTTCAGTGTCCGGAAAATTAAAGCACCACCAAGCTGCAAGAGGTATAGATCTTCATGAGCCCCCGCATATGCGGGGGCTCATGAGGATCTATGCCTCTTGCTAACACTACTTTGAATCCATGTTCCCGGCACATCTAGGTTCTTTTGGTCTTGAGCTAACAAAGCTTGCAGAAAGTCAGTCTGCGTCTGTTGACACTGTTAGGGTTAATCCCAGCAAAGAAATAAACACCGTAAAAAAGTCACTTATAACACAATTGCGTTGTAACTTTCAGTTTTTTTTATAAATCATTGTACCCCAAGCCCGAAAACCCCCAAATGTTGCCGTTGTCCTCTGAAGACTGCGTTGCAATGCAGGACGCAGATCGATCATGATAGTTCAAGGGTGATGCCAGAATAGGGCGCCAAGCTATTCTGGCATCACCCTTGAACTATCATGGTCGATCCTTATCTTCCTGTGGTGTGTTTGTGGGGGGGGGGGGGGGGGGAAGGAGTTAAGCGTGCTTCTTTGTTTGTTGGGATTATCTGCGCATCTTACATGCTTGGCAGTTGACAATTTTAGGTCAGAATTTACTTGACTAAACTGCACATGTGCGAGATAAGTATAAGTACCTCACTGCTTGCGTACCTTGGGAAAAAAAAGTCACTTCTACTCGAAAATGTATTTGCGCGTGTAGTTGCAGGATTCACACGCGTCATTCCGCCTGTCTTGGCTACTTCCTGGCATTTGCGGCACGTTTGGTGCTCACCTTTTCCCAGCCCATGGACGTCACGCTATTCTCGATGGCCCCCACCTGCCTCTTCATCACGATGCTGTCCCAGTAAGCGGGCACAAGGTCAATCGGGCGGACGTTCGACGGCCTTGTGCTTACTAAGTAGGCGTCAGAAGGACAGCTCCTGGAGTCTCGACAGTGTGTCTCCCACAATGCGTGAACTACTCGTATGAACCCTTTCAACGCCGAATAAAAAGTGAACATCCCGCAACTGCAAGAGGTATAGATCCTCATGAGCCCCCGCAGTCGCGGGGGCTCATGAGGATCTATACCTCTTGCTGAAACGATTTGCATCCACGTTGCTTGGACGGCTGGCGATCTTTGACGTCCAATTTACGATAATTTAAAGAAAAAAATTGCGTGCACTGCAGTGAAGGGGTTAAAGTGTATGACATTGAAGCCAGCAAGGTCGCTCCTGTCTCCCGCCATTGGGAAAAATAAGGCCTAGAGAGGCTTCGTTGTGGCGAAGTTACAAAACTGCCTAGGCTTATTACAACAAATCGTGATCAAACTAGTAATGATGGCAGAGCTACAGTGAGTTTCATTTGCTTCGTGCAGCAGACAGTTCCCCACCCTCACCCCCGCCCTCGCCCCCTCCCTACTCCGCCCCCCCCCCCCTACTCCGCCCCCCCCCCCACCACCCTCCCCGAGGAAATTTATGAGGTCGTCATTTCTGTCATCCTAATAATAATAATAATAATAATAATAATAATAATAATAATAATAATTACGGTATTTATAATGCGCTTATCTTATAATAATTATAACTCTAAGCGCGCACTCACAACTCGCGCACGCATGCGCACGCTTTAGACAACGACTCACGTACCACAAATAGTGAAATACATTACGACAGTCAGCTTGGGATGGGGGGTGTGGTGATATAGTGCTAGAACTGTTAAAAGAGGTGAGTTTTGAGGGCGGACTGGAAGGAGGAGAGAGAGTGTTTCTGACGGAGAGAGAGTGGGAGAGTGTTCCAGGTGGATGACCCGTATACTGAGAAGGAGCGGGGGCCGAAAGTGCTGAGTTTGGTGCGGGGATGTGGAGGCGGAGACCTCTAAGCTGTCGGATTCAGGCTGAATGCCGGTGAACATAATCTGGATGTGGCCGTGGTGCATGTTTATGTGTAGGTCTTACCGAGAACAGTGTTTTATGAATGTGACCTCGTCACGGGCTTCCATAGTAACTGTTTATGGCTTCACTGACCAAAGGTCAAGCCACTGTCTGTTTTCTGAGCATATTCAGAAATATTTCTCCGAAAGCGGCAGCTGTTTAACTCATTCAGCCCGACGCACGTATTTCCCAAATTTTGGAGGCGTGATCTAATGACTATGCACCAGTTGCAGTAGAGGGATCGACCATGATAATTCAAGGGCAGTGCTAGATTAGCTTGGCGCCGACAATCTCCTGCTGTAGTGCGTCAGGACTGAATGGGGTAAAAAAACAAACGGTTACTCCAGTGCGGAAGAACGTTGTGACAATATGGACTCAGTGTCAACAGGTGAGACTGCCCCTCATCAAGAAGCATCGTGGACATCACCACTGGACAGACTAATACACGACATGTAAAATCGTATACTGGCTTCGTGGAATTGATCAGAAATCTCGGAGCCTACCACAGATCGTGCACCACAATGCATGCCAGAGGCAGTTATCGCCAGGCGGCCGTAGCGATGACCGCTATAGACAACTAAGACAGCAGTTCGTACACTGACTCTAGATCTTCACAGGTTGCACAACGCAAAGAGGACACTCAGAAGGTCGCATAGGCTATTGGCAGCTTCATTAACCCATCTGAAAATGTGAACAAGGATGTCCTGTGCTGCATGTCAGGTGTACCAGCCTCACAGGACATAGAATATCTGCACGCAGATGACGTTGCAGAGGGAGCTATGGGAAGCTTCACGCAAGAAAGACTTACTGACAAAGCAAAACGTTTAACTCACTCTGTCCGCGACACACCACAGCAAGATGTGGCTCGACCATGACAGTTCAAGGGTGGTGGCAGAATAGCTTGGCGCCTACAGGCGTCAAGCTATTCTGCCACCACCCTTGAACAATCATCGTCGAGCTGTCTCCTTCTTTGTAATGCAGTCCTCAGAGGATAACTCCACAATGTGGGTAGTTCGCACCTCGGGCACAATGAGTTAAATGCAACAATCAAGAGACTGAACCTCGAAACATTTACCCAAAGCTGTCTAGCTGGCGACGGTCAGACGGCAGTTAAAGAAATCGAAGCAAGTCCTGGCGAATGGGAAATGTCTTTGGTCGTCTTGTAACGAAGCAGACCATTCTGAAGAACTGTTTGTTAGATTTTATATTCTGCTGGATATAGAGATCAAAGAAATGTACGATAAAGGGCCAAAACGGGACTTTTCTTCGTTTATGTTCCTTTGAAGATGTTTTGCAAAACTCCCATAATTTATCGGGCGTAACATGTCAGTGTAAAACGATTATAATTTATTTATTTAAGTGATTTTGAACTATTTTCTTTGACCTACTACTCTATCTGTTGGCATGTCATGCGTATGCGTTTTGTTCGCTGCCGCGCGTACGTGATTTATTGGTAAGAGTGGTGTTTTGCTTTATTCCCACCTTTAGACAAGCAGATATCAAAAGATATGTGTTAGGCTACCTACACAAATTGGTCTTCCCTCGTAGGGGGGGGGGGGGGGGACCTTTTGGCTCACGGACAATAATCCCAATGACTGAACCACTTCACTGCGAGGACGATACGAAAAACGAATCTTCTGCAAGAGGCACAGATCATCATGAACCCCCGCCAACGCGGGGGTTCATGATGCTCTGTGCCGCTTGCGTGGCCTAATTTTCATACATCTCCGTTTTAACACTGAGAAAATTCTTCCTGGCGGCCTGTCTTCGTTTGGTGTTAGAGATAATAGATACCACGGCCACGAGCAGTGAAGGGGTTAGATATATATCAGATATTCTTCTGGCTTCCAAACAAAGCCGTAATCTCTGCAGCAGACGCGGGGAGCTCATGAGGATCTATACCTCACGCTGGCTTGGTGTCACACATTTCCGTGTGCCTCGCTCGGGCCGACATGCTTGTCAGCAGTGCGCTTTGTAATAGCATCACTTAACCTCCTTCACTGTTTGAAACAAAATGCGCATTTCAGTCCGCCCCCGGACTATATACTTACTTACTTACGCCTGTCACCCCTACCCGGGTATAGGCCGTCGACGAGAGACCTCCAGCAACTCCTGTCCTGTGCTTCTCCTTCGATTCTACTCCAGGTGGTTCCCAGTCTCTTGATGTCTGCTTGGAGGTCTCGACGCCAGGAGTTTCTCGGCCTACCTCTTTTCCTCTTTCCCTGGGGGTTTCATGACAATGCCTGCCTAGTGATACTGGAAGCTGGCTTTCTCAGACTGTGACCGATCCATCCCCATCTTCTTCGCCCAATTTCATTCTCTGCTGTTATCTGCTCTGTTCTCTCCCAGAGTCTGACGTTGCTGATCTTCTCTGGCCAGTGGATTTTCAAAATTCTTCTAAGGCAACTGTTCATGAAGGTCTGTACTCTGTTGACTGTGGTTTTTGTCAATCTCCATGTCTCTGCTCCATATAGGAGAACTGCTTTTACATTGGAGTTGAAAATCCGGACTTTGGTGTGTTGTGACAGCTCTCTGGAACTCCACACTTTTTTCAACTGGAGAAAGGCTGCTCTGGCTTTACCGATTCGTGCTCTGACATCTGCATCAGTGCCGCCTTTTTTGTCTATGATGCTCCCGAGATAGGTGAAGGACTCCACCTCCTCCAACGGGGTGCCAGCAAGCAAGACTGGTTCTTCCCTGGTTGCGTTCAGCCTCATTGTCTTTGTTTTCTGTTTGTGAATGGTGAGGCCCACTTGGGACGAGATGTCAGCAAGCCTCGTGGTCTTGTCCTGCATTTGTTGATGAGTGTGGGACAGTAATGCCAAGTCATCTGCAAAATCGAGGTCGTCAAGCTGTGTCCACAGTGTCCACTGTATTCCACTTCGTCTGTGCTCTGTGGTCATCTTCATGACCCAGTCTATGGCCAGTAGGAAGAGGAACGGAGACAGCAGACACCCCTGCCTGACACCAGTTCTGACCTGGAGCTCTCTGGTGAACTGCCCTTCGTGGATCACGCGACATGTCATGCCATCATAGCTGCTCTTGATCAGGCGGACGAGCTTTGTGGGTACACCGTAGTGTCGTAGGAGTTTCCACAGAGTCTCTCGGTCCACGCTGTCAAATGCTTTCTCATAATCCACAAAGTTGACGTACAGCGGGGAGCTCCACTCCAGAGACTGTTCCACGATGATGCGGAGAGTGGCGATCTGGTCTGTACATGATCGGTTCTTCCTGAATCCTGCTTGCTGGTCTCTCAGCTGGGAGTCAACGGAGCTCTTCATTCTCTCTAGGATGATCCTGTTGAAGACCTTTCCTGGTACTGACAGCAAGGTGATTCCTCTGTAGTTGGAACACTTACTGAGGTCGCCTTTCTTGGGAAGCTTGATTAGGTACCCCTCCTTCCAGTCAGCTGGCATCACCTCCTCTTTCCAGATCTTTCCAAACAGTGGGTACAGCATCTCAACTGTTGTCTCTAGGTCTGCTTTCAGAGACTCCGCTGGGATGCCATCTGGCCCTGCTGCTTTGCCATTCTTCAAAAATGCCACTGCTTTTCTGATCTCTTCCCGGCTGGGTCTGTCACAGCTGATGGGTAGGTCGGTCTCTGCCGGCTGGATGTCGGGGGGGTCGGGTGGGCTAGGTCTGTTCAGTAACTCTTCAAAATACTCGGCCCATCTGTCGAGTTGGTCTGCTCTGTCTGCAATAGGCTTGCCTTCTTTGTCTTTTACTGGTCTTTCTGTATGGCCATACTTACCCGACAATCTTCTGGTAATGTCGTAGAGCTGTTTCATGTTGCCGCTGCCTGCTGCCTTTTCTGCCTCTGCTGCCAGGCTGTCTGTGTAGGCCCTCTTGTCTGCCCTGATACTCCTCTTCACCTCGCGGTTGGCTTCCGAGTATTCCCCCTGTGCCCTTACTTTGGCTGCTCTCGTGCGACTGTTGTTGACCGCTGCTTTCTTCTGCTTCCTCACTTCTATCTTCTTCAAGGTCTGTGCCGACAGCCAGTCCTTGTGGTGGTGTTTCCTGAGCCCTACAGTGTCTTTGCAGGTTGAGTTCAGCGCCTCTCTAACTGCCTTCCACTGCTGCTCTGTGGTGACCGCCTCCTCTTCATTTACTAGCTCCTGTAGCGCTTGAAACCGGTTGGACAGCACCAGTTTGAACTCTTCTCTAACTCCAGTTTCTCTCAGGAGGCCTACATTATAGCGCTGTCTTCTTGTTGTCTCTGTGCGGCTTTTCTTTAGCTTGAGCTTCATTCTTAAGGTAAGCAGATGGTGGTCTGAGGCGACATCTGCTCCCCTCCTCACTCGAACATCTTGAAGGGATCTTCTAAATTTCTTGCTAATGCAGATATGGTCTATTTGGTTCTCTGTTGTATGGTCAGGTGAGACCCAAGTTGCTTTGTGTATTCTTCTGTGTGGGAAGATGCTGCCTCCAATGACAAGTCGGTTTAGAGCACAAAAGTCTACACACCTCTCCCCGTTCTCACTCATCTCCGAGCCTAGTCCCTGTCTCCCCATCACCTCTTCGTATCCGGTGTTGTCCTCCCCTATTTTGGCATTAAAATCGCCCATGACGATGGTGGTGTCTCGCTCCGCACATTTGTCCAAGGCACTCTGGAGTCGGTCGTAGAACTCTTGTTTCTCTTCCTCGTCACTGTCATTGGTGGGCGCATAACACTGGATGACGTTCAGCTTGAGCTTTTTCTTGGTTCTAAAGGCTGCTGTTATAATTCTTGGCCCAAGAGGTTCCCAGCCCATCAGCGCTCTCTGTGCCACTGGTGACAGCATGAGTGCTACTCCTTCTGTATGGGGGGCATTCTCCTCTTCATGACCTGAATACAGAATCATCTCCCCACTTAAAAGCCTTTTCTGGCCAGACCGCGTCCATCTGGCTTCACTGATGCCTAGCAGGGAAAGGTTGTACTTTTGCATTTCCGCTGCTATCTGGGCGGCCTTGCCGCTCTGGTACATGGTCTTGACGTTCCATGTGCCCATGGTTGTATCCCTGGATAGAGAGAGGCGGCTCGGTCCTGTGGCTTCCGAAGACTTCCGGCTTTCACCACAGGACGTCATAAGTCTTCTAGTAGAAGAACCTTCCTCCTCCAGGAAAGGAATTACTGTTAGTCTTTTCGTCGGCGTTTTTGTAGCTATTTCCTTTTTTGCAGGGTGGGGAAGCTACCCCCACGCCCAACCCCCTTACTAGGAGGACCAGGGGTTTTCTGTCGGGGTCACCTTCCCTTAGACCATGTTGGTTCACGGCACCTTATTTCATTCGGTGCACACCTCTCACGAGGGACCCCCTATCCACCACCCAGGGGACGCGCCTCAACGCCGTATGGTCCCAGCGCGAGGCCGGACTCTATACACCGGTCATTTAATTTCAAGCGCCATCCATATGGCGGATGGCTCGTTTTGAAAAAAAAACAACAAAAAAACCCGTTAAACGTTTAGGGCTTAACGTCTTTTGCCCACCACAAAGGTGATTTCAAAGACGGGACACCGAAAGGAGGTCTGTAAAAATGTTGACCCCAGCTGGGTTCAAACCCACGACCTTTTGGACAAGAGTCGCTCGCTCTAGCAGCGAGCCACCCAGCCCCCCCCCCCCCCCCCCCCCCCGGTTCGTTTTGAAGGACTTCCATCATCTCTGGTGAAGTTCCTTAATAATATGTCGGAAGTCTTTATTTATTTTATTATTTTTTAAATTTTATTTCATTATATTTTTTTTTGGCAATCTATCTGATAGAACTGAATTTACGCAAGTCCACACCAATTTCACGTGGTCTTACTGCGTGTCACGTGGTCTTACTGCGTGCCACGTGGTCTTACTGCGTGTCACGTGGTCTTACTGCGTGTCACGTGGTCTTACTGCGTGTCACGTGGTCTTACTGCGTGTCACGTGGTCTTACTGCGTGTCACGTGTAAAAGTCTTAACATCTTTGCTGCTAATTATCGCCGATTTCGCGTCTGAAACCACCGCACACGTCCCGACATTGGCGTGGAAAAAAAAAATGAAATGCTAACAAAATGTTCATAAAGAACACAAGATCAACAAGAGACCTAAATCCTCATGAGCCCTCGCCACTGCGGGGGCTCATGAGGGTTTATGTCTCTTGTAGCTGGGTAGTGGGTAGGTTATGTGTTTGTAGCTGAAAAATTAAGGGAACATTACTAGTACCCAAATTGAATTAATTCGTACGGAACTATTGCGCATCTTCATCGACTAATATTATTGAACGTCGTCGGTGTAAAAGTTTCTCGAAGGAGCCAGGGCAGAAGAACTTGACGACTAAACAGAATAAACGTGCATCCATCCTGACCCACGTGTATGATATGACGGCTGTGATTGGACGTACTTCCGGAAGTGGATCGCATCGCGCAGCCGCGCCGGACCTTCGGCATGCCCTTCACGCCATCATGCCTGTCCACTTCCTCGCGCTGAAAGACGAAGACCTTTGTACCGTCTTGACACGATGACCATCAACAGCCAACGAAGGCTTGCGCCACTTTATTAAAACACCGACGAGGAGTGGACGCTCCGTGAAGATCTATTCAGCGGGTCTGTGAGGGCTGCTTAGTAAGTGTGACAGGCACTCAGACGGGGCATATTCTCTCTCACCCACTTCCGGCCTGTAAAGGGAGACAAATCTCAACTACTTCTTTCAAACAGGGGACATAACCCAGCCATTTCCTTTAAAAGGTGTGGGCGGGGGGGGGGGGGGGGGGGGAGAGGTGGGGGTGGGGGGTGGGGGGTGGGGTAGGCGTGTAAATCTTAACCCCATTCATTGAACTTATTGTGTCTCAGGTGCGAAATACCCACATTTCAGAGTTATCCTCTGAGGACTGCATTACAATTTTTAGACAGATCGACCATGATAGTTCAAGGGTGGTGCCAGAATAGCTTGGCGCCTAGGCGCCAAGCTATTCTGGCACCACCCTTGAACTATCATGGTCGAGCCATATCATGCTGTGGTGTCTCCGGACAGAATGAGCTAAGAGACAACACATGCGGTGCGAAGTACTTAAAACTCGAATTGCTGCCCAGTCACAACGTTGAGCAATCAGATTATCCGAGCTGTGCGTTTTGCGCCGTATTGCGACAAGTCTCAACCACCACCGATATGCAGAAAGGAACTGTGTCAAGTCGCCAAACTAAACATGAACTGAAATCGCACGACCAGTTCAAACTCCCCCCCCCCCCGCCCCCCCCCCCTTCCCACCCTCACCCCAAACCTCATCCTCATCCCGAAGTTGGTGACAGAGGTTACAGATAGTGCCAGAATTTGATCTAGTTTCGTATAGTTCAGTTTGATCATTTCACAACCTGCTCTTTCTTCAGGAACGTCACCCTACTTCCCCCCCCCCCTCTCCAGCCCCCCCCCCCCCCCCCAAAAAAAAAAGAAAAAAAAAAGAAAAAAAAAACAAGAAGAAGAAGAAAAGAACAAAATCAAACGCAGCACAACGATCAGAAGTTCTCTCTCACGCTCTCTCTTGGTTAAACGACGATGCCTATTCTGTCAAACGTTATTCCATGCTAAGTTTCAATATCATCGTCATCATCATCTTCTTCTTCTTCTTCACTATCACCTTCACCATCATCATCATTATCATCATCATCACCATCATCATCAACATCATCATCATCATCATCGTCGTCGTCGTCATCATCATCATCATAATCATCATCATCATAATTATCATTTTCTTCTTCTACTTCTTCTTCTTCAACATTTTCATCATCATCACCTAGTGATTCTTCCTAGTCTCCGACACGATGAAAATTGACACTATTATGTTTTTTGCTTACTCTTTTTTTTAATTTCTGCAAAATAAAGCGAACTCTTGCCTTAAAGTTGTCAATGCCTTTATTTTCTCTTGAGATTTACTTTAACAGGAACACTGTTTTTCAGTTCAGACGACATTTTTTTAAAGCAGTCAAGAAAATATAACTGTCTATCACAGCGGTTCGACATAACGCCTATCGGTTCTGTCCCTTGAGTGTTCTCGTTTTTCAGAAGAAAAAAAGAAAAGAAATATTGTTATTAAATTCCGGCCGCTGAGCTTGAAGCTGAACGTGTCAATTAAGAACGGTTCAAGCTTCATCTACAATATTCACATGCTTCCATATATGTGCATGTTGTGGTGTGAAGCTGACACCAGCCCTGGTATTGTATTTATTACAAGTTGTAGATGTATGCTAAAACACAACACACACACACACACACACACACACACACACACACACACACACACACACACACACACACACACACACACACACACACACAACAACAACAACAACAACACCAAAAAAACCGAAGCAAAGTCTATTTACTGCAACACGGACAAAGAAAATCAACAAACTGTACACGATCCATCTGTCGGAAACAGGTCTATGCCTCTTGCTGAAACCACTTACACCTGCAAGAAACATAGATCCTCAAGAGCCCCCGCTGGCTCATGAGGATCTCCGCCTCTCGCTGACACCACTGTATACGGCCGAAACTGTTTGGCGTGGCATGAACAAAGAGTTCCCAAACATAATCTGTGTTCACTGGCAAAAACATCGCTAATCCATTCAGCTCGGCGCACGTATTTCCCAAATTTACCAGGCGTCATCTAACGACTATGCACCTGTTGCAGGAGATGGATCGACCATGATAATTCAAGGGTAGTGCCAGATTAGCTTGGCGCCTGTCAGGCGCCAAGCTAATCTGGCACTACCCTTGAATTATCATGGTCGACCCATCTCCTGCTGTAATGCGTCAGGGCTGAGTGGTTTAAGTAAATGGAGGATAGTACCATTTCACAAATATTAGACGGCTAGCGACGATTGTCAGTCGTGTCAAATTTCTTTTAGTAAAATTTCAAATATCAAACGATCTACTGCACAGAAAAAAACTAAATTGTTTTTTGGTAACACTCTAACAAGGTTTAATTGTGTTCCGTTAACACCTTTGCTGGCAGCAGAAATCTTCGTTAATTTAACCCCCAGTCGTCGGAGAAGCACGATACAAAGTGGTGCCAGCAAGAGGCATAGATCCTTATGAGCCCCCGCGACTGCGGGGGCTCATGAGGATCTATGTCTCTTGCAGTTGGATCGTGTCCACCTTTTCCTCGTCAGTGACGGGGGTTAACACTCTTTGTTGCGAAAAACCAATAGTGTCCAAACTTCAAAGAAGCCGCCAGCGACCACTACGTTCAAAAGTTAAAATTGGTCGATGGGGACGTCGACGGTGAAACACCATTCAGGCAACAAATACTCTGGCGTGGCGATCAAATATCAGACTTTGAAGTCATTCACTGCTCGACAGCTTTCCAAATTCCGACCCGCGTGCAAACAGCAAACTCCCGCAGAGAAAAGTAAACTTTTCAATTGAACAGAAACCTTAATTTAAAACTCACGGTGCTCGCTACAAGCATTTTGCAAACACAGAGTGTGAAATTGTCACACGTCCGGAACCAAGTCTGTCCCACTGCGGGTATTTCGATGCCGACAACCGCACAAAGCAATTCCCGCACTTTCAGGAAAATCACTTTGAGTGCCAATATACAGCGGTCTACGTAAAGGGAATTTGATCGTTACAATCGCGTGAGACCCGTCACTAATAATGGTAGCGCTTTAATTGCTTTCAGTCTGCAGGTTCACAGTGCGAATAAGGCACTACGCTTGAATTATCAGTAGGTGCAGATGTTTTACCTTACGTTTGGTGAAAAGGGCACTGGGTCATTTGAGTTTTGGGGCGTGAAGAAGCTGAAATGTTTTTTTTTTTCAGCTTATAAAATTATAACAAAACACAACTTAGTGATCACACGTTTTACCACACCGCCGTATTTTCATCTCTTTTTGTTTTGTTTTGATGACTCCCGCGGGGGGATGCCCGGCAAGCAAAAGGTCCTTGGACCGCCGTCAGCCTTAGCTGGCCCGCGCACATGCGTGCGCGGGCCAGTTAAGACTGAAGTCGGCCCTAGGACCTATTGCTTGCCAAGGTCTATGTGAATTCAGCATCGCAACGACGCGTTCGCCAATAAAGTGGTCTATGGCAAGCCGTTCCACTTGTAACCGATTAATTCATCCTAGGACAAAACATTTAATACCAGAACTAAATAATTTATCCTTGGACATTTTCGATTTAATGGTAGGAATAGATAATTATGTATTGGAACTAATTTCTACCAAATCAGACTGCAGAAATCGTCCCACGTGACATGACGCGAGGCGATTGGTGGAAAATACGTTCATTTATTGGACTATTGCGCCCGAGGCATCATGGCTGATTGTCTGGAGTTAGTAATTTAACCTATCCTACAAAAATTGCAGAAAGACCTGGGTCATCGGGCACATTAGGTTTAAATTGCAAATTTTCACACCATTTAATTTACATATCTGTGACACATTTTCCCGTTTTAATTGTTCCAGAGCCGGAATACAGTCCATGGACGAACGACTTTCCATCTCTCGCTACTGAGACACCCTACAGCAAGACAGCAGAGAACAACTCGTGGTTACTGCAGGTAAGAGAGTCATGCAGGCAGGTACTTTACCTCTGTACCTTTATCATCGCCTGTGGGAGACGGATCAAGAGACCTTATTAAGCAAGGTTACTCCCTGCTTAGCCTGGCGCCTTTGAAGGCGCCAGGTTAAGCAGGCACTATCCTCGCGCTCAATCTAGCTTCAATTTACTGTTCCCAAATATTTGTACTTCTGTGTATAAATCATATGTGATGGTTATTATGCTACTAAAACTTCACAGGTTGCCTGCCGCGATTGCTGCGCTGATCGAATCGATTGAGATAGCCAGTGTGACTAAAACTTAATGTGCGTACCAGCCTATAGGAGCGGAAATTGTTGCCAATTTCCCGCAAACCTTGGTCCCTAGAAAGGCGTGATTGTGGCAGATCAACTACGACGCGGTGTTTTGGGATGAAAATGCGCTCACACTAGTCACAAATATCACTTTCTTAGTGTTCGAGTCTTCTTAGTGTATTCGCTTTCTTAGTGTTCGGGTCTTCTTAGTGTATTCGCTTTAACTCATTCGCGGCCAGCCGCATCCGGATGCGCGGCATAAGCCGGGTGTACACATGGAGCAGGCATAAGCCGGGTGTACACATGGAGCAGGCATAAGCCGGGTGTACACATGGAGCAGGCATAAGCCGGGTGTACACATGGAGCAGGCATAAGCCGGGTGTACACATGGAGCAGGCATAAGCCGCGCATCCGGATGCGGCTGGCCGCGAATGAGTTAACCCGCTGAGTGCCAGCTAACGCAGACTGTTTTTGTTTATACAAATGTCCTAGCTTTTCCAGGAGCTTGGATTTAAACTGGTATCAGCTTTTCCAGGAGCTTGGATTTAAACTGGTATCAGCTTTTCCAGGAGCTTGGATTTAAACTGGTATCAGCTTTTCCAGGAGCTTGGATTTAAACTGGTATCAGCTTTTCCAGGAGCTTGGATTTAAACTGGTATCAGCAAAAGAGGCATAGATCCTCATGATCCCCCGCAACTGCGGGGGTTCATGAGGAAGTGTACCTCTTGCAGTTGGGTGGTCTTCACGTTTTCTTGGCACTGCACGGGTCAATCCACATTGCTCCACGTCTCTCTCTGTCCAGTGTTTCACGGGCCGAATCAGTCGATTAACGAACGACAGCTGGGTTTCATGGGCCGAATCAGTCGATTAACGAACGACAGCTGGGTTTCATGGGCCGAATCAGTCGATTAACGAACGACAGCTGGGTTTCATGGGCCGAATCAGTCGATTAACGAACGACAGCTGGGTTTCATGGGCCGAATCAGTCGATTAACGAACGACAGCTGGGTTTCATGGGCCGAATCAGTCGATTAACGAACGACAGCTGGGTTTCATGGGCCGAATCAGTCGATTAACGAACGACAGCTGGGTTTCATGGGCCGAATCAGTCGATTAACGAACGACAGCTGGGTTTCATGGGCCGAATCAGTCGATTAACGAACGACAGCTGGGTTTCATGGGCCGAATCAGTCGATTAACGAACGACAGCTGGGTTTCATGGGCCGAATCAGTCGATTAACGAACGACAGCTGGGTTTCATGGGCCGAATCAGTCGATTAACGAACGACAGCTGGGTTTCATGGGCCGAATCAGTCGATTAACGAACGACAGCTGGGTTTCATGGGCCGAATCAGTCGATTAACGAACGACAGCTGGGCTTCATGGGCCGAATCAGTCGATTAACGAACGACAGCTGGGTTTCTTAAAAAAAAAAAAAAAACATTTTCGCCGTGACTGAATACTCACTCTTCCTTACAAAAGACGAAAGACGATACGTGCATATTTGGGAAAAGCACGATTTTCATTGCATTACAGTTAAACTCTCTCTTTTCACAAAACTGGACATACCGTCTTTTACCTTCGAGCAAATGGGACCTAGTTTCACGGCCCAGGCGCTAGGAAAATGAAGAATTAATTACCCGAGAACCATCGTGGTCGATAACCTCTCGCTTTTTAATGACATACTTAGATACAGATGATTGGTTGACTTTATCTACCAACCATTTGCAGTTAATTAATAAATAATGGTTTCGCAAGCCTACATTAAAACACCACCGAGTGAAAGTTCAGGGTCGAACCATCCCCCCGTTGTTTTATAACCCTTGTTTAACCCTTACAGAGCTACTGACGATACCGCTACGCGTCTTTTAGGCCGAACGATATCGTCAGTAGCAATGAAATGGTTAACGACTCACGAACCTATTCAGCCAGACCAATGAGCCATCGTGGTTCCATTATCTTGCTGTAGCGTCACAGTGTTAGGGCGGGATTGGTTACCTTTGCTGCTGCTGCCACGGGCATAAAAAAAAAAAAAATACAAAAAAACAACAACCCAACAACCACCTTTGTAAGGGACAATAAACGAGTTTGTGGTGTTTTGTGGTTTGTAGACAAAGCATCACGTGCGGAGTGCACGAGCTGCTGTATCCACAAGTCACAAATCAGACGGTCAGTTTACGGATGTTGTAAAAAACAGTCGGAAACGGGAGTGTTTCCGATTGTCTCGATTTCATAGGTCACGGTCGGTCTTGAAAGGTTTAACTCTAGCGGAAAGGTGTGTCGCGTGACATTTGTTCTCACTTTTACCACAAAACAAATATGTGTGCATTGTAATAAAAAAGAATAATAATTTAAAATATAAATAAAGACTGCTCCATCATCATCGTGATCATCAGCTTCGTCATCGTCATTTACCTAAGCACGAATCGTGATTATTCAATCGTCGTGAGGTTCCTAAGCTGCACAAAGGTGCTGCTTGAATGGCTTGACGCCTATCCAGGCGCCAAGCTACTCAAGCATTATCTTCGGGCTAATAGTCAGCATCATTATCATCATCTTCATCATAATCATCATCACCACCACCATCAGTCATCATCATCATCATCATCGTCATCATCATCATCGTCGTCGTCATCATCATAGTCATCACCATCGTCGTCATCATCATCATCGTCGTCGTCATCTTTCTCTCTTCCTAGTTTCCCGCGTTTAACTCTCCCCAGCCACCGGTTGCAGATAGTTTCCGAAATCTTTATTGACGCAAAGTCAAACTGTATCTTCGTCCACAAGACCAAGAGCATACATTTTAAGTCAGCAAGAGGCATAGATTCACATGACCTCCGCGAACGCGGGGTCATGTGGATCTATGTCTCTTGCGTTTGGGGCTTTGGCTCTTTGCGTTCCAGCTGTGAAAGAGTTAAACCAACACTCTGACACTTAGCGTGAGGGGTTCAGTGCACTAAAACATGTGATCACAGAAGTGTCTGTCAACAGAGAAATTGAAAGGTCTGACCTCTGGTAGATAGATATACGGAATAAACCATCCCACTACAGTTCGCTTTTCGCGAAACGGATCAGTTGACCTTTGGAAAAACGAGTGCTGGTCTGTGATTTTGCACCTTACGGCCTTCGGCCGTAAGGTCCAAAATCACGAGCCAGCGCACAAATGGACCTGCCATGTTCAAAATAATCCCCCAGCGTATCGTTAGTGTCAGATGGGCGTTTGGTGTCCCAGAAATCTCTCTTTGGGCGGCACAATCGCAATGTGGGTTATTGACACAACGTTTGATTTTCACGTGTGGAGAGGCGATTCGCGCGTGATGGAAAGAGATTGGGGTCATAGGCAGGGGATGTCGTCATTTTACGGGTGTTTGAGGGTAAACTTGCAGAAACGTGTTGGATTTGATTGGATTTGATTTGATTTACGTTTTCATTTATTTTGTAATTTTCTGATTATTTTAAGATACTTTTTTTTTTAAGATACTGATTTTTTAAAAATTTCATTTAATTTCTTAATTTGTTTTTAATTTAATTTCATTTGTAATCATTTTCATTATGTTGTGTTCTTTATTTTATTTTATTTGTTAATTTAAATTAATTTAATTTAGTCAATTTCAGATCTATTTTCCGACCATTTCTAAAATGGAATATTGTATTTAAACATTCACTAGATAAACGTGTGTGCGTGTGTGTGTGTGTGTGTGTGTGTGTGTGTGTGTGTGTGTGTGTGTGTGTGTGTGTGTGTGTGTGTGTGTGTGTGTGTGTGTGTGTGTGTGGTATGTGCTCGCGAGCGTGTGTGCATGTGCTCTCTGCGCACGTGCTGTGAAAACACGTGTTACGCTAGTGGGTCAGTCATCACGTTCCCGCGCAAAGATCACGGATCGTTTAACCCTTTGTGTGTCTGTAGCGGTTTGAGTCCTACAAGGAGGGTTAGGGTTAGTCCTGCAGAAATCATCGCGACAAAAACCGCTACAGACAGCCAGTGGGTCAACTCTTTTAACCCATTCAGCCATGAGAACCCTAAAGCAGGAGATGGATCGACCATGATAATTCAAGGGTAGTGCCAGATAAACTTGGCGCCTGTCGGCGCCAAGCTCATCTGGCACTACCCTTGAATTATCATGGTCGATCCATCTCCTGCAACTGGTGCAGTCATTAGATGACGCCTCCAAAGTTCGGCTGTCGGACTGAATGAGTTAATCCCGTCACCAATTGAGGTTGTTTATCCACTTTAAAGCGAGCTTCTCCAGGGCGGACTATGGTTGCCGATTCAACGGAATTTTGAACGTTGTCCAGCCTCAATCGAGACGTGTCTTCGCTTTCAACAGTTTCATTTTATGACATTCAGACTTTACAAGTCAGTCAGCCTTTCCGTCCAGCAGTGTTGGAAGTGGTACTAAGGATACTTTTAAGCCGTTCAGTGTCAGTGGGCGCAAATTGTGTGCCTGCAGTCTTTGCTGATCCAACACCAGAATGTCCTAACTTTCCCAAGAAACATGGATTCAAAGTGGTGTCAGCAAGGGGCATAGATCCTCATGAGCCCCCGCAACTGCGGGGGCTCATGATGATATATGCCTCTTTCAGTTGGGTGATGTTCAGATTTTCTCTGCCCTGAACGGGTTAACCAGAAGCTGCGACCTTTTAAAGGCCCCGCCACACATGCCGATTGTGCCCCGATGTTGAAGCCGATTCCGATCCGAGTGCGATCGGATGACGTCATATATCCGATCCGATCCTAATCGGCTGGGAATCGGGTGTTTAGAACCTACTCTATTTTTCCGATCCGAATCGGCCCCGATTGTAAGCTTCAACCAATCAGAGCGCGTCTCGCAAAGCACGTCGTTTCAGTTTGAATATGGCGGAAGATCAGTACCACCTTCGTTGCCGATGTTTCTCGCCCGCCTCTTCCCGAATATGATGCAAAACTGCTGATAATGCACGCACATCATCATCACTATCAAAACTAGCAGCCATTTTGCAGAACAGGTACGACTTTGATCTTCGGTTCAAAACGGTCGGCTAAAAAAAGTCGGGAAATGTGTGGCAGTGTACACGTTTTTGTAGTCCGGCCCGATCACACTCCGATTCGAGACTGCTCGAGAATCGGTCTTAAAATCGGCATGTGTGGCGGGACCTTAACTGCGACCCTTACTGCCTGCACTAGTTCGGTTGACTACCACCGAAAATGTCTAGTGTCTAGTTGCGCCTGGCGAATCAGACACTACACTTGCACTGTACCAGTGAATAGGTCCGCTTCAGCGTGTAGTGCTTATCGAAACGATTAAAAAAACAAAAAAAAACAATTTAACCCCTTCACTGCCAGTGTGCGTACAATGTGAAAAGAAAAACGCAAAAACAAACGGAAAAAAACAAAGGCGCGTGTGTTCTAACGGTAAATGCTACTTAACCAATTCAGCCCTGACGAACTACAGCTGGAGATGGGTCGACCATGACAATTCAAAGGTAGTGCCAGAATAGCTTGGTGCCTGTCGTCGCCAAGCTAATCTGGCACTGCCCTTGAATTGTCATGGTCGATCCATCTCCTGCAACAGGTGGATAGTCGTTAGATGTCGCCTCCAAAATTCGGGAAATGCGTGCGCCGGGCTGAATGGGTTAACTGTGTCCGCGCGCGGCTCTGTATACACGCACGCGCGAAAGTAACGCGACACCGCTTGCGCACGAATTTATTACCGACATGCACGCCCACACTCTAGAACTAAAAACCGCTTTTAAGGCCTTCCTCCTACATCGCGTCACGCGGCAGCGGGATTCTTTTGGAAGCTCGTCAAGTCACGCACGACTGAGCACCAACGGCTCGCTTCGTTTCGCAGCTATCCCCGGGGGCCGACTTTTGAAACGCCAAAAAAAAAAAAACTTGCAAAGGCAATGAACCGTGACCCACTTGTGAACTAAATCGTGGTCGGTATAATGAACCGTGTTGCAGCAGTTTTGCTTTGACGTGCTTGAGTGGGGCTTAAATTCTGATTCAAGGGTTCAAGTCAAATTATTAACCCGCTCGATGTCAGATGACGCAGCCCGTGGTTCTGCCATTGTCGTTCATTCAACACAACACCGGAAAAAAACTAAGTCCCAGGAACATGGATTCAAAATAGCGTCAGCAAGAGGTATAGATCCTCATGAGCCCCCGCGACTGCAGGGGGCTCATGAGAATCTATGCCTCTTGCAGGTGGGTGGTGTTCAGCATTTCGCAGCAATGAGCGAGTTAAACGCATTTTGTCTCCAGCGGTATCGACAGTAACAGAGAAGGGGTGAAATGAATCGTGTTACCCCACTCAGCCCTGACGCACTGCAGCAGGAGATGGGTCGACCATGATAATTCAAGGGTAGTGCCTGTCGGCGCCAAGCTAATCTGGCGCTGTCCTTTAATTATCATGGTCGATCCATCCCCTGCAACTCGTGCCTAGTCATTAGATGACGCCTCCAAAATTTGAGAAACACGGCCGTCGGGCTGAATGAGTTAACCCAGTAAGCTCTGAGATCAAAATTTCCAAATTTAGAAATGAAAGTTGTCTCGTAAAGCCTGTAATACGGTTCAGGAAGCAGGCAGATTATGGTCGTTCAACAGGGGTGCCGGACTGGTTGGGCGCTGTCATGGCTCAGGTCTTACCTTTTTGAAAGATATCAGTCTGTATGTGTGAATGGGATCATGTCTCAGCCTGTGCTTTTGAAGTATGGTGTCCCACAGGGGTCAGTTTTGGGTCCTCTGCTGTTCTCTCTGTACACTAAACCAGTTTCCCGAATCATCAGCCAGAATAGCTGTGAGTATCACAAGTATGCTGATGACACTCAGGTCTCTAAGTCTGACCATCCTTGTAAACTGCAGACCATTGTCTCCAATGTGGAGAAGTGTATAGTTGAACTGAGTCAAAGACTGGATGACTTGCAACAGTCTCAAGTTAAATGATGACAAAACAGAGAGCATGCTTGTTGGTACTCGAACTAGAACATCCGCCTCCAGCAGTGATCATATTTCCATAGGTGGCCAAGACATTTCTATCAAATCCGATGTAAAAAATCTGGGTGTATTCCTGGATTCAAGTTTATCGATGGAAAAACAGGTTAGCCATCTTTGCAGCACTGCCTACCTGGAGCTCCGCAGAATAGGCATGATCAGACGCTTTTTGACAGAAAAGGCTACTGCCCAGCTCGTATGCTCTCGCATTCTGTCCCGTCTAGATTACTGTAATTCCCTTCTTGCTGGTATCTCATCTGATCAACTCACTCGCATTCAGCGTATCCAGAATAATGCAGCCCGGTTAGTCCTTCGCAAAAAACGCACTGATCATGTCACACCACTGCTAAAGCATCTCCACTGGCTACCTGTCAAACAGAGAATAGAGTACAAGCTGGCCACTTTGGCATACAAACACTATGACAATACGCTTCCTGCATATCTGTCTTCTTCCCTTGCATCACACAATCCTAGTAGAAGTCTACGCTCAAGCTCACAAAAACTGCTCGTTCAGCCCAGAGTCAGCCTAAAAACTGCTGGTGCCCGTTCTTTCAGTTATCAGGCCCCTCACGTCTGGAACTCACTTCCACTGCATGTCCGTCTTTCCCCTACCCTGTTGACCTTCAAAACAAATTTGAAGACCCATCTCTTCCAGGTAGCATATCAAGATTAGCTTAGTCTGGATGTGCTGCCTGGAAATGTTGGTTGTTTCCCCATGTAGATAGGCTGTGTGTGTGTGTGTGTGTGTATGTGTGTGTGTGTGTGTGTATGTGTGTGTGTGCGTGTGTGTGTGTGTGTGTGTGTGTGTGTGTGTGTGTATGTGTGTGTGTGTGTGTGTGTGTGTGTGTGTGTTTCGAGTTAGGAATGCGCCTACATGGTGCGAGCAGATGTTTATTTAAAGAGTGAGTGCGTTCTAATTTTTTCTCCTTTTTAATTTTTATTTTTTATTTTTATGTGCTGTAAAGCGCTCCGAGCTTGCTGTTCGTGGGGAAGGGCGCTATATAAAAACTATATAAAAACTATGTATTATTATTATTATTATTATTATTATTATTATTATTATTATTATTATTATTATTATTATTATTATTATTATTATTATTATTAAGGCTCAAGGACTCTCTTAAACTGTACTATCGAGCCCAAAAAATGCGACATTTTCGGAACCATGGGAAACACTGTCGCATTTGTTTTGCTCGTCAGTATGTTATGGTCGATGCACATTAGCTCCTGAATGACAGAACTGCATGGGTTAACTAAAACGTTTCGTAGTTCTTGATTTTATTTGAAGACCTGGAAAAAAATATTTGGCTAATGTTGGGTTCTTATTTTAATTGGGTGGGTGGGTGGGGGGGGGGGGAGGGTTGTTGGTGGTGGGAGAGGGGGGGGGGGAGTTGAACACCGAGTAATCAATTAAGGACGTCCTACGGCGGTTTAAAAAAAAAAAGTATTCTGCTGACAATCTGACACTATTTTTTATCTAGTTATATTTTTGTTACGTTAATTTATCAGCAGACAAACCTATTTAATGAAAATTAAACTCTGACGTGTCCACACACACGCGCACACACCACACACACACACACACACACACACACACACACACACACACACACACACACACACACACACACACACACACACACACACACACACACACACACAAATCGATGGTGTCAGTGTAATCATCTTTTTTTTCCCTCAGAAATTATAGTACACGCTAAACAAACACACCATCCCTAAAAAATGCTTCCGTTTGCAAACATTGGCGGCTCAAAAGGAAAAGAAGGAAATAAAAACAGAAATGGTTTGTATTTGTCAGTGATGGCGCGAATCGTTTTAAATCATCAGGTCAATTCTTATACCAGTGGGGTCAGCAAGAGGCAAAGAACCTCATAAGCCCCCACGTCCACGTCCACGTCCACGTCCACGTCCACATCCACGTCTACGTCTACGTCCACGTCCACGTCCACGTCCGCATCCGCGGGGGCTCATGAGGTTTTCTGCCTCTTGTAGCTGGATTGTGTCCTCATTTGGGTGGTGTTTCCATTTAGGTGTGTTCGCATTTCGGAGGTGTTCGCATTTGGGTGGTGTTCCCATTTGGCAGGTGTTCTTCTTTGGGTGGTGTTCGCATTTGGGTGGTGTTCGCATTTGGGTGGGCTATTTGCATTTGGGTGGTGGTGTGCGCATTTGGGTGGTGTTCGCTTTTGGGTGGTGTTCGTATTTGGGTGGGGTTCGCATTTTGCCCGGCGCACGTTAGTTATAGCTTTCCAGTTTCAAATGATAAAAAAGACAGAAACAAAGTCTGCTGGGACAAACTTCTGGCGTATCAGTGCTGAATGTTTTCACTCTGTCGTGGATTCGTGACATTAACGGGCAGCTTCATTACCTGCGCTTTCAGATTGGGTTATC
Organism: Semisulcospira habei; assembly: GCA_036245525.1. Classification (NCBI taxonomy): domain Eukaryota; kingdom Metazoa; phylum Mollusca; class Gastropoda; family Semisulcospiridae; genus Semisulcospira; species Semisulcospira habei. The sequence goes on along the minus strand of BTPG01000001.1, from coordinate 215,654,150 downwards.
AATGGATGCGACTGCTTTTCGCTTTCAGCTGCAATTACGCAGTCAGCATTGAGCATCATTCGGCATTGTGCGGGTTGAATTTTGGAAAACATCCTATAGACATACGTTTCAAAATAGACATAGATATTAGCTTGACGTATTTAGTTCCTTTGCGTTTGCACTAATTATATTTCCTATACCCCTCTTCTTTTTTTCTGCATTAGTTGTCACTTAATACAAAGACAAGGCATCAGTGTGTGACTGAACTTGTAGAAAAGAGGGAATTTTCAACTTCCAGGAGGCGTCAGTGTGATCCGGAAATGTTGTTCTCTCCACTCGTTTTCTAGCCGTTGTGCGGCGCCACAGGAGCTGGCTGCATTTGAAATTATCTTGTTCGCGCGTCAGCTTGTCGTTAAATCTCTTCTCTCCGTCTGCCGGAGGCATAGACCCTCGTGAGTCCCTGCAGTTGCGGGGGCTTATGACAATCCACGCCTCTTCGTAAAAAAAAAAAAAAAAAAAGTCAGTGTCACAATATACCTAGCTTGTGGGATCCATCTTCACTGTGGGAAACATGCAAACACATCCCATTTGCAAGAGGCAAAGAACCTCATGAGCCCCCGCAGAGGCGGGGGCTCATGAGGTTATTTGCCTCTTCCTGACCCTATTGATGTCCGTGTCCCCTTGCGGCGTTGAATTCGCCCTTGTTTTCAAAGACGTCAAACCTATTTGCGTCACAATAAATGAGTACCGTGTGGTCACGACACTAAGACGTTTTGAAAATAGAGTAACGCTGTGAGACAAATTAAGAGACATCTGTTAATGAAGCCAACGCATTGTCCTGCACTGGAACTAAAATCTGCCAGCACCTCAATCGGGCTGTGTAGTGCATTGCCAGCACCTCAATTGGGCTGTGTAGTGCATTTTTTTCTGTTTAAAGTCGTCAGCGCCAGAAGCCGCTGGCTGTGTTTGTGACATCTTTTGTTAACCCCTTCACTGCCGAGAAAAAGTGAGCACGGTCCGACTGCAAGTGGCACAGATCCTCATGAGCCCCCGCGACTGCGGAAACTTAGTGCGACTGCGGGGGCTCATGGGGATCTATGCCTCTTGCTGAGACCAGTTTGTGTCCATGTTACTTGGACGGTGTTGGCTTCTGGTCGATGGATGAACCATGTTACTTGGACGGTGTTGGCTTCTGGTCGATGGATGAACCATGTTACTTGGACGGTGTCGGCTTCTGGTCGATGGATGAACCATGTTACTTGGACGGTCTTGGCTTCTGGTCGATGGATGAACCATGTTACTTGGACGGTCTTGGCTTCTGGTCAGTGGATGAACCATGTCACTTGGACGGTGTTGGCTTCTGGTCGATGGATGAACCATGTTACTTGGACGGTGTTGGCTTCTGGTCGATGGATGAACCATGTTACTTGGACGGTGTCGGCTTCTGGTCGATGGATGAACCATGTTACTTGGACGGTCTTGGCTTCTGGTCGATGGATGAACCATGTTACTTGGACGGTCTTGGCTTCTGGTCAGTGGATGAACCATGTCACTTGGACGGTGTTGGCTTCTGGTCGATGGATGAACCATGTTACTTGGACGGTGTTGGCTTCTGGTCGATGGATGAACCATGTCACTTGGACGGTGTTGGCTTCTGGTCGATGGATGAACCATGTTACTTGGACGGTGTTGGCTTCTGGTCGATGGATGAACCATGTTACTTGGACGGTCTTGGCTTCTGGTCAATGGATGAACCATGTCACTTGGACGGTGTTGGCTTCTGGTCGATGGATGAACCATGTCACTTGGACGGTGTTGGCTTCTGGTCGATGGATGAACCATGTCACTTGGACGGTGTTGGCGTCTGGTCGATGGATCAACCATGTTACTTGGACGGTGTTGGCTTCTGGTCGATGGATGAACCATGTTACTTGGACGGTGTTGGCTTCTGGTCGATGGATGAACCATGTTACTTGGACGGTGTTGGCTTCTGGTCGATGGATGAACCATGTTACTTGGACGGTCTTGGCTTCTGGTCGATGGATGAACCATGGTTTCAGAAACAACAATGTACTACAGTGGCAGGGATGATGATGATGATGATGATGATGATGATGATGATGATGATGTCCACTTGTAATGCGCTTCCACTCCATGCTAAAAGCATGCTCAGGGCGCAAAAAAACAACAACAAACAAACAAACAAACAAACAAACAAACAAACAAAAACAAACACATAAACAAACAAACATCTTAAAAGTCCAGAAACAGGTGAATCTTGAGGTGCCTCCTGAAGGTGCCAGTGCAGTCAATGTCCCTCAAGGATTGTGGTAGTCCATTCCACAGCCTAGGTCCGCAGTGTGAAAATGCGCGGAAGCCAAGTCGCAACCAGGGAAGGGGTTCATTTAAAGCCGAAGAGACCCAGCCATCCAACCAACAAGGGTGTAGAGTTGGTGCCAACAAATGGCATCGATTCTCATGAACTCCCGCGACTGCTCATGCTATTGCAGATGGATCAAGCTTGTTCCCATCTTCTGTGCAGGAAAGTGTACAATTTTTAAAACGTAGTTCGACATTGTCCATTATTTTGTCTGAAAGTAAAGTCTGCTTTAAAAACCCATTCGGGCATTCAGTACATTTCTTTCGCAACATAATTATAGTGTCAAATGATATACTTGTAGCGACCATGATGGTTGGGAGGTAGCGCCTCATTAGAGTGTGGTCCGCAAATTTGCTGGCGAAAACTAAGAAATATAATAATTTTCTATTCATTTACAGCTATAAGTTCTCTGCCACTCTTTAGCACAAAGGTAGACAACTCTAATGTGGTCTACTGTCTCCAAGAAAAGAGTGTAGCTGACGTCATTTCCGGCAGAGTTTCAATGTCCTTTTGTTCCACGCACGTCATCAAAGTTGGAGAACAACTAAAAATTCTCCGATACGCGTCCATGAAACAAAGAAAAGTCACGCTGCCCGCCTGAAAATCACACACACACACAGGCATTGTCTTTTGTTTTCGGCGTGTCTGTACAAAACATGTAACGGGATTTGTGTGGCGGAAGGAAGCTATATAAAAGCACTGCTAATTAGTATCTTTTATTCCCTCCCGGTCAGTCGTTGTTAGCCCATATCATACTGAGGCTAAAAGCTTAAAACGTGTGCAGTGCCATACGCAAAGGTACATCACAGTACTTACAGATCAGGCTATAGACAAATGCCTTTAGTTCAAGGGTGGTGCCAGAATAGCTTGGCGCCTAGAGGCGCCAAGCTATTCTGGCACTACCCTTGAACTATTTTAGTCAAACTTATTTCACACACTGGTGTTTTCCGAATGATAAGGGTTAAACCTAAATAAGTAACTTAACTTTCCTCTCAGTTTTTTGCAGATTGGTTTTCTGAAATGTTTCTTCATCCAACGCCAAAGTGCCCCTGCCGTCTAAGGAAATATGGACGCAAAATGGTGTCAGCAAGAGCTATAGATCCACATGAGCTCCCGCAACAGCGGGGGCTCATGAAGATCTATGCCAAATGCAGTACAGATCGTGTTCAGTTCTTCTGGGCAACGAAGGGCTTAACAAAACCACGCTAAAACACCATGCATGTCTGTTCTTGATTTGTACGAGCCTACCTGGACGTTTTCCTAACTTGACCCTTTCACTGCCGAAAAAAATTGAACATCACACAACTTCAAGATGTATAGATCCTCATGAGCTCCCCGCGACTGCGGGGCTGGCTTTAATTGCTAAAATCGACGTTGGAGAGATTCTCAATGTTGTCTTGCGTCAGCCAAGACGTTTATACCCTTCTTTTCACAATCCGTGTTAGCAGGCCAGGTAACAATGTCGGCCCCTGCACCTTCTCCGTCTACGGTCCATCCACCTGGAACACTCTCCCACTCTCTCTCCGTCAGAAACACTCTCTCTCTCCTCCTTTCAGTCCGCCCTCAAAACTCACCTCTTTCAACAGTTCTAGCACTATAACATCACCACACTCCCCACCCCAAGCTGATTGTCGTAATGTATTTGTGGTACGTGAGTCATTGTCAAAAGCGTGCGCATGCTTGCGCGAGTTGTGAGTGCGCGCTTAGAGTTATACTTAATATAAGATAAGCGCATTATAAATACCGTAATTATTATTATTATTTCTTGCTGACACCAGTTTGCGTCAGTGGTCCCCTGGATGGCTGTCGCTTCTGTTCGTTGAACGAACGAAGATTTCAGACACGAAATACGCGCCTCAGCGGCAGGCAATTGGTTCAGTCAAGATGGGATCTTCAGAAAGGTCCATACGCGCTCCACCCCACACACCAGAAGTCAGAGTTCCTTTCGATATCGCACCAAGTCTCACTACGGATCTCTCACCACCTTTCAAGTCTGACCAACGGCCGCTTCCTCTCTCCACACCTCTGCTCCGGAGGCGATCGACTGTGGGCTCTGCTCCTGGAGTCGCTTTCTCAGGTTTCTCACCATGTCTGATCCGCCCGTCCGCAGGCCCGGTGTGATTTCTGCCTCGCCAGCGAGGGTGTCTGCTCGATCATTGCTCTGGACTCCATTTTAACTCATTCAGCCCCGACGCTCCACAGCAAGACATTTATCGAGCATGATAGTTCAAGGGCGGTGCCAGAATAGCTTGGCACCCATAGGCGCCAAGCTATTCTGTCACCGCCCTTGAACTATCACTCGCGCGAATTGTAATACAGTTCTTCCGAGGTCAACTTCAGAATTTGGGGATTTCGGTCCTGGGGCAGAATGTATTTAGCGGGCAGTGCGAACTGATCAGATGAAGCCTGATTAGTTTGGACCACATCGTCAAATGTCTGACAGTCAGGTTCTGCAGAAACTGTGCCATCAGCGTCACCTTACAGATCACGCAGCTGCTCTTACCATCCATTTCTGTCAGCCCGAAATATTTCGATTTTTGCAGATTTTCGATTTTTCGAAAAATAGTAACCCCGCCCGCATTCAAAGCTGTACTCTTGACGGTGAATTACCTGCGGATGTGAAATACTTTTTTCCTGTGTGGGTTAACCCATTCAGCCTTGACGCACTTCAGCAGGAGATGGATCGACCATGATAATTCAAGAGTAGTGCCGGATTAGCTTGGCGCCTGTCTATTTCTGTGGAAAGCTAGATTGTCGTTGTGAACTGCAGGATATATGACTCTGCCTGAGACCAGTGTCTTGTAGTCGGTTGTGTTTTGTAGTCGTTGATCAGAAAATATGCGCCCAGTGACAGAGAAGGAGTGAAAGCTGCATTATATATTATAGATGCATTATTTGTTCAGCAATGTTGTACAGAAGAAAATGGCTCGTCAACGACCCATTTTCCTGCAGAACAACGTTGATGATTAACAATGAAAAGTCGCAATAATTTCCGCATTTGCAAAGGGTCGGTCAAAAACGACTCTATGGTTATAACTGTGGCAATACGCCTTATGTTTTATCACTCTCATGAAGTAAATTGTCCTACTGAGGCCTAAGGAAACACGGGCGTACAAGTAGACCTACTTCTTCTAACACTCGACTGTACTGCCCGATGACAAATTCTTTTCTACCTAGGAATACATAAATAATTGTTCGGATATTCTGTTTTGTGACTTTTGATTTTTGTGTTGCGTTTAGAATCCTATGTATATAGCGCGGGTTTGTTTTTTTTTGTTTTTTTTTTCCCAGTCCCTTAACTCATTCAGCCCCGACACACCCCAGCAAGATATGGCTCGACCATGATAGTTCAAGGGTGATGCCAGAATAGCTTGGCGCCTATAGGCGCCAAGCTATTCTGGCACCACCCTTGAACTATCATAGTCGATCTGTCTCCTGAATTGTAATGCAGTCCCCATAGGACAACTCCACACTGTGGGTATTTCGTACCTGGGACACAATGAGTTAATTTCCCTTTTTTTGCTACTGAGAGCATCAAGTCTTGCCGGTACGCCGATTGTTCAAATGCACAGAAATAAACTTAATTCTTTCATTGATCATTTCTAAGTCTCTGAAAGTTTGCGACGCATTAAAATTTGTATGTAGGTTATCACCTGCTTTTTGGGCGAAGGTTTGGCATGTTGATTGAGTTTTAAATGTAACCCCTTCACCACCAAGGAAGAGTTAACATCAGAATCCACCTGCAATAGGTATAGATCCTCATGAGTCCCCCGCGACTGCGGGGGCTTATGAGGATCTATGCCTCTTGCTGAGACCAATTTGTAAGGATCCAGTTCCCTTTGGACAATTGTGGCTTTTAGTCGCTGAATGAACAAAGACTTTAGAAAACAAATTGTTGCGTCCAGTCGTAGGGAAGGGGTTGTCTCTCTGTCTCTCTCTCTGTCTCTCTCTCTGTCTCTATGTCTGTCTGTCTGTCTGTCTGTCTCTGTCTCTCTGTCTCTCTGTCTGTCTCTATGTCTGTCTGTCTGTCTGTCTGTCTCTGTCTCTCTGTCTCTCTGTCTCTCTGTCTGTCTGTCTGTCTCTCTCTCTCTCTCTCTCTCTCTCTCTCTCTCTCTCTCTCTCTCTCTCTCTCTCTCTCTCTCTCTGCAAGAATTATGTTTACTTATATGTATGTATATTTGTAGTTAGTCTTGTAGCTGTTAGCAACGGCAGGTTTGTAAACTGGCTGTGTCGATGACGATGTCAATGCCTAAACCGTTGTAAAATAAAGTGTCATTGATTCATTGATTCATTGATTCTCTCTCTCTCTCTCTCTCTCTCTCTCTCTCTCTCTCTCTCTCTCTCTCTCTCTCTCTCTCTCTCTCTCTCTCTCTCTCTCTCTCTCTCTCTCTCTCTAACTAACATCTGTAAGAAGATATCAAAAAATATATTTCTTTTATCACAGTTGAGAAGTATAACTGACACAAATACACGAAAAATGTTTTTTCATGCGCACATTAGATCCCATGTTGATTACATCTCCACTGTTTGGGATGGTAGCGGTGATGTGCATATCAAAAAACTAAATTCACTATACAAAAGAGCCATTAAAAATGTAGATATAAGACCCATTCCTACCGCTGAAAAACTGCAAAGTCTCAAACTTCTTGGCCTTCGTCAACAACTCGTCTACAACAAGTGCATACTTATGTTTACAATTCTCCACAAGAAAGCTCCACAGTATCTAACAGCTAAATTTACTCCACAACGACAGTGTGAAAGGTCCTCGAGGGACAGTACTCTTCCAGTACCACTACCTCGCACTGACTTATTCAAATCAAGCCTAGCCTTTTCGGGACCACTTTTATGGAATTCCCTTCCTCAACATTTAAAAACACTACTACTTTAAAACAAAACTACACATATACCTGATGAAAACTGCTTAGATATATTATTTCTTATCCTGTCATTTTGATGAAAGGTTATGTAAATGTATATATGTTAGTACGTGCATTTACACGGCTGTAAACGTGTGTGTATGTATGTTTGATGCTTGGTACTTTGTGCTTGTTTTTGCTGTGCTATGAAATGTTTTTTTTTTTTTTTTTTGTGTTGTGTGAGGGGGTGGGGGGGGGGGTGGCTTTTTGTTTGTTTGTTTGTTTCTTCTTTTTTTCTTTTTCCCTACGTAATTTGTGCTGAGGAGTGTTATTTCCTTTTTTTT
>BTPG01000001.1:215627303-215646196 GCA_036245525.1 Semisulcospira habei | reverse complement strand
TTTTTTTTGTATTTGTTTATTGTTACCTTAGTATCATTTTCTGTTCTGTACTGCGTGAGTCTGTACTTATTTAGTTATGATCTTTGTTTGCGTTAAATCTTGTTTTGCTTGTCTTCAGTATATTTCATGTTGTAGTATGTTAGCAACGGCAAGTTTGAAAAATGACGTATTTGTATCTGTCAAAACTTCTACCGTTATGTAATAAAGTTTCATCATCATCATCATCATCATCATCTCTCTCTCTCTCTCTCTCTCTCTCTCTCTCTCTCTCTCTCTCTCTCTCTCTCTCTCTCTCTCTCTCTCTCTCTCAAGCCAACCTATGTCAAAAATCTATACATTAAATTTAGACTTGGCATAACCGAATTGCAAAGTAACAAACAAAGATATAGTACTCCCAATGCTGTAACGAAAGTGTGTCCATTGTGTGCCAAGGCTGTGGAAGATGAAGTTCACTTTATGTTTTATTGTCCATTCTATGATGAACTGCGAGCCAAATACCTATGTAAGTTTGACCTTGTGGAACTCAGAAAGAAAGAATTGTGTATCCTAGACACTACCAACCCGCAGTCTATTGCCGATTTAGCAAGATTTGTATGTCATGCTTTTAAACTCCGTAGCAGCATGCTTGTATGATTCCACGTGCAAACTGTGGTTCTTACTCCGACCTGGTCTGTGTAGTACACGGCTGTGGCCTGGATTTGGATACCGCATTTTACATGTAGGTCAAAAGTGGCTATTATGTGCTGGCGTAGATCGAATGGAAATGTGTGTGTGTGTGTGTGTGTGTGTGTGTGTGTGTGTGTGTGTGTGTGTGTGTGTGTTGATATAAACATCGCCTTATGGCCTTTATATACACCTGAATTATAAATTATGTAACGTCTCACTCCATTGTATGGACAATTTGTCTGAACAATAAACTGTCTGAGTCTGAGTCTGAGTCTCTCTCTCTCTCTCTCTCTCTCTCCTCTCTCTCTCTCTCTCTCCTCTCTCTCTCTCTCTCTCTCTCTATATATATATATATATATATATATATATATATATATATATATATATATATATATATATATATAATGGATAGATCTTTTAAAAAACCAAACAAAGATGCTTTTTTACACGATCTTAGCCTTACACCGTTTCATGATGTGTACAATTGTACCAACCCATATAAGGCTGTTTCTCTCTTACTTGATCTGTTCCTAGGGGTGCTAAACAAACATGCGCCAGTAAGAAGAAAGCGAGTCCGATCCCGCCAGCCTCCCTCATGGATAACCGACGAAATCAAACAAGCAATGGATGATAGAAATAAGGCTAAGAAAGAAAAGAACTTTCATGAATTTAAAAGATTGCGAAATAAAGTTAAGTACTTAATTAGAGAGGCGCAGAGATCGTTTGTAACCAAAACAGTCGAAGAAGACAGAAACCCTTCCTCTATCTGGACAGCACTTAATACGCTTACCAACAACAAGCGTAAACCTTTGCAATACCATTCCAGAAAATCTCTCCGCTGAGGAGTTTAATAACCACTTTCTATCAGCCCCCAAAGACTTACTCAGTTCTCACAATCGTAATCAGTCAATATATTCCACACCAGAAAAGTTAACTAAGTTCTGTAAGCAAAGATTGTCCTCAGATGATATTTTCGTCATCCCTGATATTGCTGTACACGAGGCAGGCAAATACATTTCTATCCTAATAAAGAAAAAGTCTTCTGGCAGTGATGGTATCAATGGATATATCCTTGACCTGTCGCAACCATACATAGTGGAACCTCTTACATACATTTATAACCTATGTATACAAAAAAATGTCTTCCCAGGAGCTTTGAAAAAATCAAAAATAGTGCCTGTTCCTAAAGCAAACGATTCTTCTGAAATTAATAACTTTCGCCCCATTTCCCTTCTATCAGTTCTCTCGAAGCCTCTGGAAAAGCATGTTCACAAACATCTTCTGGAATTTCTTGAAAAAAGGTCCCTATTATATCATCACCAGTCAGTTTCGTCCCAAACATTCATGCCACACTGCACTCGCACGGATAGTGAATTCGTGGGTCAACAGCATAAATGATAATAAAATGGCTGGTGCTGTCTTCTTGGATCTAAGAAAAGCGTTTGATCTTATCGATCATACCATCTTACTGAAAAAGCTTGCCACCTACTTAAACAAAATGAGCCCCTCAGCTCTTTCGTTTCTGAACTCCTATCTTACAAAAAGAACACAAACAATCTATGTCAATGGAAAATGTCCTTCTGAACAATTTGTGGAGTATGGAGTGCCCCAGGGGTCTATTTTAGGCCCACTACGGTTTTGTATCTTCGTTAACGATCTACCGTTACATGTAACGTGTAGTGAGACTGAGTGTGACATGTTTGCCGACGACTCAACATTACATTCCGCTGGTAAAACTGTGCCTGAAATTGCAAATAATCTTCAAGAGAGTCTTCATGAAGTCTCTCGGTGGTGTAATGAAAATTGCATGCTTGTATATCCCACAAAAACAAAAAGCATGCTTATCACAACCAGCCAGAAACATCAGCTCAAACCTCCATCACTCAACATTTCTTTGGACTCCATCTCAGTTGAGCAGGTCGGTCAACACCGCCTGCTTGGAGTAATAATAGATGATGATCTAAGCTGGCATAACCACCTATATTATATGAGAAAACATTTGTCAAAAAAGTTGTTTCTACTTTCTAAACTTAAAACGATCATTGACCTTAAGACACGCAAACTATTTTTTAATGCCTACATTAAACCACACATTGATTATGCCTCAACAATATGGGATGGCTGCAGTGAAAATCACTTCAAGAAGATAAACTCATTATACAAGCGCGCTGCTAAGCTTATCCTCCCTGATCCGTCTTTATCCACTGATGCCAAGCTGCAGGCCATCGGACTTCTCCCTTTGGTTAAGCACCTCGCACTAAACAAATGTGTACTGATGCACAAAATTCTTAACGGGAAAGCTCCACCTTACTTATCTAGGCTTTTTTCGCCAACTGAAAAAAATACAGCACCTCCAGGAACAGTCTCTCTATTAAAAAGGCCCCGTATAGACCTGTTCAAATCTAGCCTGTCTTATTCAGGTGCTCTTTTATGGAATTTCCTTCCTCCCACTATTCAACAAACCACGTCCCTCTCTCTGTTTAAAAGTAGAGTACATGATTACCTTTCTAAGACATCGTTATGCTGATCCTTTCTTCTTCTTTGTTTTTCGACATAATACGCTTCATGTTTTTTAATTTTATTTATTTATTTATTTATTTATTTATTTATTTATTTTTATTTATTATTTATTTATTTTTTAATTTTTTTTTCTTCATCTAGCCTCCAAATTGTTTGTTCAGTTTTCTAACTTGTTTTTGATAGTACAAAAAATATCATACCTACTTATATGTTAGATAATTATGTGCGCACGTACGTGTGTATGTGTATGTACAAAAGTGCGCATGTGCACGAGTACATGTATATGTGTGTCTGTGTGCGTGTGTGTATGCGTGTGTGTGACGTTTATTATTAGTTAGTTTTTGTTGTTTGGTTGGTGTTCCTTAAGTAGCTTAGCAAGGACAGTTTGTAAGAAAGGCCTGCGCGCCTAATATCTGAATCCTTGGAAAATAAAGTTTCGTTCGTTCGTTCGTTCTCTCTCTCTCTCTCTCTCTCTCTCTCTCTCTCTCTCTCTCTCTCTCTCTCTCTCTCTCTCTCTCTCTCTCTCTCTCTCTCTCTCTCTCTCTCTCTCTCTCTCTCTCTCTCTCTCTCTCTCTCTCTCTCTCTCTCTCTCTCTCCATGACCTCACTGGGACCAGCGGAAACCGTTTAAATGCGAAATGGGGGAAAGGCAGTTGGGCAGATGTGATTTTCTCACTCGTCTCAGAGTCACCATCTTTTAACCGCAAGAGGCATAGATTCTCATGAGAATCTTTACCACTTGCGGCTCTAGATTCCGTCCAGCTGTTCCTCAAAGGGCGAACTCCATGCAGGGTTTGAGGTGTGCAATTTCACTGTCAACGATCAGAGTGAGGCTTTAATCAGGTTTCCTGTTGCCCCTCACTGTCTATTGACACGGGCGTGGTGCTAAAGAGACTCGCTGCCCGATTACTGTCTACTTTCACCGGTACAGGCAAAGTTATCTGTGCAAAGCGTAGCGACACCTAGCGTCTCTGAAGAGTCTTGTTTGTGACTACCGACGCAAAGTCTTAGTTGACTGATCAAAGTTTAAGAAAATAAGGATCAGACACACACACACACACACACACACACACACACACACACACACACACACACACACACACACACACACACACACACACACACACACACACACACAAAGCTTTGAAAATGGAAGCAAGGCTAAAGAAATAACCAACAAGGACACAAAAAAACCGCTTTCGTAAACTTGTACAAGCCGAAAACAGTGAACTGTTTTGTGCCTGTGCTTTGAGAGCGCGTTTCTTTCTGTGTTGGTTATTCCTTTCCGATGTACACGTTTGACAGTCACCCGCCTTGTCTGGATAACCAAAGAACGTTAGCCAACACTTTGCTGTGTTTCAACATCGGGCAGTCATCTGTTGGGTAAACACAATGCTGGCAGCTCGATGTTTTCACTCTGACAGTCAGGCACCAATTGCTTTTCGTTGTTTCCGCCTTGTTTACACACGCCTGTTGCGGGTTTAACCAGCTGTGTGTTTTTTGTTTTGTTTTTTTACGGATTACTGTCGAATGCAAGGCCATGATGCTGACTTTGAGCCTCATCTAGAAAGGCTGTTGACGCGTTGTTGTGGTTAGCAAACTATTTGCCCGATTAATGCCTCTACTGTCGCGCCTGACATTCCCCAAACCATGGCCGATTAGATTCCGAACAAAACCTCTTCACAAAAGTGGATATGACGGAGGTTAGCAAGAGACATAGATCCTCATGAGCCCCCGCAACTGCGGGGGCTCATGAGGATCTATGCCTCTTGCTTGTAGGTGGTACTGACCGTGTCCAGACAGAGTGAAGGAATTAACCCCATCTCTACCACGGCACGTTTTGTTTCTGAAAGTTTTGTTCATTCAGCGGCCAAAATCCCAAACCGTCCGGCAAGAAACATGCATACGGATTTGGTCTCAGCAAGAGACATAGATCCTCATGAGCCCCCGCAGTCGCGGGGGGGGGGGAGATGGGGCTCATGAGGATCTATGTCTCTTGCAGTGGGATCGTGTTCGCCTTTTTGACATTAAAGGGGTTAATATAAATGCTAAGAGGACAAACAGCGAATCGACAGAAGGCATGGAGATAGACCACTCTGTCCCATTTGTGTCAGACAGAGAGAGCAGGAGGTGTGGGTGTTTTGGAGAGAGGGAGTAGATAGGGGGGATGGGGATGGGTCGGTTGCGCGGGGTGGGGAGGAGGGGCAGAGGAGGGGTGGGGGTGTGTGTGTGTGGGGGGGGGGGGGCAAAGGAAGACAAGAAGTGGACATTTGTGTTTTTCATTGCGAACTGAATGCTTGTTCTGTCATCTGACTGAAAGTGTTATGTTTGGGGTCAGGTGGGAGGAGTACAAGAATAGACCATTGCTTGTTTTTCATCGTGAATTGAATATGTGTGTTGTTATCTGACTGAGAACGATTTATGTTTGGGGTGGGATAGGGATTGGGGGAAAAGGACTGAGGGGGGAAGGGGGAAGGGGGAGGGGGGAGGGGGAAGGAATAGAGAATTGTTTCGTCGTGAATTGAATGTATCGTCTGTTGTCTGACTGAACGTTTCGCCGGCTGCCATTGTTACAGTGTATTGTACGCTGCATCCCCATTGGCTATGACCTAAAACGCCGTACTCAAACGCCATTCAAACGTTTCTTTTAACTCATTCGAGACGTGCCGCCTCCGGATACGCGGCTTATGCCGCGTATCCGGAAGCGTCACGTCTCGAACGAGTCAAAGCGTCGTGCCCCATGCCAAAAATAAGGGTTTCTAGTTGGCGTTATCGCCTTTATAACAGCTGTTCGTTCGTATTACAATCTTATGCCACAAAAAGGAATTGAACTGACGACGTTTGAATGTCGTAAAATGGCAGTTTTTCTGCTGCTATTCTCCTTTGTAAGCAGGAGAGTTCCAGCGATCCGAGCCAGGAGTAGTAGAAAACTTCCCTTACCTGTGTCAAGGCACGTCGGTCGTCAAAAGAAGGGTAGGCAATATTTTTATTGGGGCAAGAAAAACTTGATGAACGGTTGAATAGGTGAATGTTAGCAACTAACCTTATCCCTGCCACTGTACATACATTCTGTTTCTCAAATATGTCTTCACTGAACGACCAAAAACCACAACTGTGCAAAAACATCGACACGAAGTGGTATCAGAAAGATACATAGATCCTCATGAGCCGCCGTGGTCGTGGAGTCCCATGAGGATCTATGTCTCTTGCAGGTGGGTAGTGTTTTCTTTATCTCGCCAGCGAAAGGGTTAAAGCCCGCCCTGGAGCAGCTCGATGATTATGATGATGATGATGATGATGTCCACTTGTAATGCGCATCCACTCCATGCTAGCATTTTTTTTTTTAAATTGAGACAATACCACCCAATGTCAATATCAGTACCACCAACGTCAAAAAGCTGTCCCCAGGGGGAAATTAGAAACATCAATCAACAGTACTTTAACCCCATTTGCTGCCACTGGACTCATATTTTGCACTGGACTCATATTTTGTACTGGACTCATATTTTGCACTGGACTCATATTTTGCACTGGACTCATATTTTGTTTATGAAATCTTTGCCAATTTAATGACCAAAAGCCACAAACACTGGTTTCAACACCACCCACCCAACTACAAGGGGCATCAATCATTGTCCCGATTCCTAAAGAAAAACCAACGCTCATGAATTCAACGATTTCCGTCCAGTTGCATTGACTTCTATTCTGTCAAAATGTATGGAAAAAGTGGTGAGGAGGCATCTGTTAAATGATGTTGCCGAACTACTGGATCCATTCCAATTTGCTTACAAAAACCATAGGGGTGTGGAGGATGCATGCCTTACTCTGTACAATCTTGTATTTCAACATCTTGAGAAATCAAAAGCACATGTGAGAATTCTTTTTATTGACTTTTGTAATGCTTTTAATACTGTTGAACCACTGATGCTTTTGCAGCGTATGATGGACTTTAATGTGAACACAAACATTATTCTGTGGGTGCGAGACTTTTTGAAGGACAGGCCACAACGTGTAAATGTACACGGCAGTCTGTCTGACCAAGTGGTGCTAAATTCAGGCTGCCCTCAAGGTTGTGTCCTCTCTCCGACATTGTTTTCTATATACACAGACCATATGCGTTGTCAAACTGCCACTTCTCGTCTCTTAAAGATCTCAGACGACATGGCCCTTGTACGCCTACTCCGAAAAGAAGACAGTCTGGCCGAGTACTTTGCACAGATAGCAGTATTAGAGTCATGGTGCAAAGACAGTTTTCTGGATATGAATGTACAGAAAACCAAGGAACTCGTCATTGATGACAGGAAAGTTGATGATATTTTTGTACCTGTCTAATAATAATAATAATTACGGTATTTATAATGCGCTTATCTTATAATAATTATAACTCTAAGCGCACACTCACAACTCGCGCACGCATGCGCACGCTTTAGACAATGACTCACGTACCACAAACAGTGAAATACATTACGACGGTCAGCTTGGGGTGGGGAGTGCGGTGATATAGTGCTAAAACTGTTGAAAGAGGTGAGTTTTGAGGGCGGACTGGAAGGAGGAGAGAGAGTGTTTCTGACGGAGAGAGAGTGGGAGAGTGTTCCAGATGGATGGACCGTAGACGGAGAAGGAGCGGGGACCGAAAGTGTTAAGTTTGGTGCGGGGGATGTGGAGGCGGAGAGGGTCGGAGGCAGAGCGGAGGGAGCGGGAAGGTGTGTAGGGGTGAAGTAAGTTGGAGAGATAGGCAGGAGCGCAGTTGTTCAGGGATTTGTAGCAGAGAGACAGAACTTTGTATTGGATGCGTTGGGGGATGGGGAGCCAGTGAAGGAGTTTGAGCAGGGGTGTGATGTGGTCGGATTTTTTCTTTCTGAGGACGAGGCGGGCAGCATTGTTCTGGACGCGTTGGAGAGTGAAGATGGTGGATTGAGGGAGACCGGAAAGGAGAGAGTTGCAATAGTCGATGCGAGATAAGATGAGAGAGACAGCAAGTTTGGTGGCAGCTTCGGTAGTGAGGTATTTTCTGATCTGACTTATGCGGCGAAGGTGGAAATAGCATGCCTGGGTCGTGGCGGAGACGAAGTTGGTCATGGACAGAGAGGAATCGAGGATGACGCCGAAGTTCTTGGCCGAGTCAGAGAGGGAGATGGGGGTGCTATCGAGTTGAAGGTGGAGAGAGGGAGGGAGCTGGGAGAGTTTTTGGCGAGTGCCTACCAGCATGGCTTCCGTTTTGTCATCGTTCAGTTTCAGCTTGTTTGCTGTCATCCAGTTTTTCACGTCTTTGTAGCAGTCAGCCGTGCGAGTCAGTAGTGACTGAGTGTTGTCGAGTTTGTCTTTGTCTTGCAGTTGAGAGTCGTCAGCGTAGAGGTGGTGGTGTATGCGGTGAGACTGGATGATGTTGGACAGAGGAGAGGTGTAGAGTGTGAAAAGGACCGGGCCCAGGACGGACCCCTGTGGAACTCCGCAGGAGAGCGTTACCGGGTTGGAAGAGACGCCGTTGATGGTGACGGACTGCTGTCTGTCAGAGAGGTAGGAGAGAAACCAGGAGTGAGCAGAGTCAGTGATGCCGAAGGAGTGGTGGAGTCGGTGAAGGAGGATAGAGTGGTCTATAGTGTCAAAGGCGGCAGAGAGATCGAGTAGTGTAAGAAGGGAGATGTTGCCAGAGTCAGTGGAGAGAAGCAGCTCGTTTAAGATATGTAGAAGGGCTGTTTCAGTGCTGTGATGTTTGCGATAGGCAGACTGGAATGGACTGAGGAGGTTGTTGTCGGTGAGATGGAGGTTGAGCTGGTTGAGAACAACCTTCTCAAGAAGCTTGGACAGGAAAGAGAGATTGGAGACTGGGCGATAGTTCTTGAGTTCGTTTGGGTCGAGGTTGTGTTTTTTGAGGAGAGGACGGACGATGGCGGACTTGAAGATATCGGGGACGGAGCCGTTTTCTAGAGATGCGTTGATGATGTCGGTAATGAAGGGTAGAAGTTTTGGAAGGCCGTCACGGTAGAGAGAAGCTGGGAGGGGGTCAAGTTCGCAGGTTTTGAAGGGCATGGACATTATGGTCTTGAGGACTTCATCCTGAGAGACGGTGCGGAAGGACGAGAGGGGAGTGCCGGAAAAGGTGGGGTCGGGAGGGCAAGGCGGAGGAGGCAGGGTGTCGAGTGTGTCGCGCAGATTTTGGATTTTGTCCGAAAAATAGGTAGAGAAAGCAGACGGGAGTTCTTCTTTGCTGTGTGTGTTGGGGAGAGGAGAGTCTTTAGAAGTGCCTAGGAGTGTGTTCATGGTGGCGTAGAGGGTTTTGGAAGAGGTGGATTCCAGGATTTGGTTTTGAAGGTGTTTGCGTTTAGATTCGGAGATCATTTTGCAGACTTTGGATCTGGTTGTTTGGAAGATCTGTCTGTGAACGGTGAGGTCAGATGAGCGCCAGAGGCGTTCCGCTTGTCGGCGCTCGCGCTTGGCCTCAGCTATGTCATTAGTGAGCCAGGGGGAGGGGAGTCGGTTGGGTATGGAGCAGTCTCAATTAATAATCAACCTGTAGAGGTGGTCACTGAATTTAAGTACCTTGGCACAGTCGTGGATAGTGGGCTGTCCTTCACTGGAAACACTGATCTGAGTGGGGCGGTCCGTGGCGCAGTGGTTAAGGCGCCTGCCACCAATGCTAAAGGTGCGAGGTTCGATTCCGGGTTCCGGCGTCGGATTTTTCTCCTCTAGTAAGTGTCACCGTTAATTCGGGCGGACCGTCGGGGGTTCTTTTTCCGGGTACTCCGGCTCTTCCTCCCCCTCCACTTTGGTATCAGTTTCAGCCAACTTAATAAAATTTCAAATACAAAACGATTTCCAAATACCGTCAGTAGCTCGCTTGAGCTTGCCCTTAGCACCACGTGAATGTTCTGTGTTTACGTACAGTGTGTGAGTGAATGCGTGTGATTCACGTGAGCGTGCTTGTTGGGTTCAGTTCGCGGCTACATAGTTCTGCGCATTGAGTTATATTATAAATATGAGAAATGCGCCATATAAATGCTATGCATTATTATTATTGTGAAAAAAGCAAACCAGCGTCTGTACCTTCTTAGGAAACTGAGAAGTTTTGATGTCAGTTCCAGGGTTTTAGAATCCGTTTATAGAAGCCTGATCGAAAGCATACTGACGTTTAACATCACTGCTTGGTATGGCAATCTCAGTATGAAAAACAGGGGCAGACTGTCACGTATCGTCAGAACAGCTGAGAAGATCATTGGCCTAGGACAGTACCCAGTAGATGATCTGTACCATAGAGCTGTCCGAAGGATAGCTGCTAGCATTGTCAATGATCCTAGTCACCCACTCTCTGATCAGTTTCAAATGCTACCGTCAGGCAGACGTTTCAACATGCCACTTGCCAAAAAGAATGTTTTTAAGAAGTCTTTTATTCCAACTGCTGTCTCGATTTTGAACTCTCGTTTATAACGCCGCGATAAGTATGATCTACTTAACATTACCTCCCATCTTGTGACAGATTGCTTGTGATAGATTGCTGCAATGATAATTTTTCATGATATGCTTTTGCAGCGTTTGTTAATGTCTTATATTGTTGTTTCATGACGAGCCGAAAGGCAAATTTCTGTCGTGCCTGGACTCGAACAGACAATAAAGTTGTATTGTATTGTATTGTATTGTATTGTATTGTATTGTATTGTATTGTATTGTATTGTATTGTATTGTATACATCCTCATTCGCCCCTCATTCGCTGGTGGGTGGGGGGGGGGGGGGGTGGGGGAGGGGGTGGGGGTGGAGGGGGGGGGGGCGCTAATGACGATCTCTAATGCAGCTGGGTTGCGTTCACCTTTTCTCGGCAGTGAAGCGGTTACAGAATTATCGCGACTTAACAGCTGCAGTGCTAGTGGACACAGGCAGCCTTGCTGCAATCTCAGTGCTAGTGGACACAGGCAGCCTTGCTGCAATCTTAGTGCTAGTGGACACAGGCAGCCTTGCTGCAATCTTAGTGCTAGTGGACACAGGCAGCCTTGCTGCAATCTTAGTGCTAGTGGACACAGGCAGCCTTGCTGCAATCTTAGTGCTAGTGGACACAGGCAGCCTTGCTGCAATCTTAGTGCTAGTGGACACAGGCAGCCTTGCTGCAATCTTAGTGCTAGTGGACACAGGCAGCCTTGCTGCAATCTTAGTGCTAGTGGACACAGGCAGCCTTGCTGCAATCTTAGTGCTAGTGGACACAGGCAGCCTTGCTGCAATCTTAGTGCTAGTGGACACAGGCAGCCTTGCTGCAATCTTAGTGCTAGTGGACACAGGCAGCCTTGCTGCAATCTTAGTGCTAGTGGACACAGGCAGCCTTGCTGCAATCTTAGTGCTAGTGGACACAGGCAGCCTTGCTGCAATCTTAGTGCTAGTGGACACAGGCAGCCTTGCTGCAATCTTAGTGCTAGTGGACACAGGCAGCCTTGCTGCAATCTTAGTGCTAGTGGACACAGGCAGCCTTGCTGCAATCTTAGTGCTAGTGGACACAGGCAGCCTTGCTGCAATCTTAGTGCTAGTGGACACAGGCAGCCTTGCTGCAATCTTAGTGCTAGTGGACACAGGCAGCCTTGCTGCAATCTTAGTGCTAGTGGACACAGGCAGCCTTGCTGCAATCTTAGTGCTAGTGGACACAGGCAGCCTTGCTGCAATCTTAGTGCTAGTGGACACAGGCAGCCTTGCTGCAATCTTAGTGCTAGTGGACACAGGCAGCCTTGCTGCAATCTTAGTGCTAGTGGACACAGGCAGCCTTGCTGCAATCTTAGTGCTAGTGGACACAGGCAGCCTTGCTGCAATCTTAGTGCTAGTGGACACAGGCAGCCTTGCTGCAATCTTAGTGCTAGTGGACACAGGCAGCCTTGCTGCAATCTTAGTGCTAGTGGACACAGGCAGCCTTGCTGCAATCTTAGTGCTAGTGGACACAGGCAGCCTTGCTGCAATCTTAGTGCTAGTGGACACAGGCAGCCTTGCTGCAATCTTAGTGCTAGTGGACACAGGCAGCCTTGCTGCAATCTTAGTGCTAGTGGACACAGGCAGCCTTGCTGCAATCTTAGTGCTAGTGGACACAGGCAGCCTTGCTGCAATCTTAGTGCTAGTGGACACAGGCAGCCTTGCTGCAATCTTAGTGCTAGTGGACACAGGCAGCCTTGCTGCAATCTTAGTGCTAGTGGACACAGGCAGCCTTGCTGCAATCTTAGTGCTAGTGGACACAGGCAGCCTTGCTGCAATCTTAGTGCTAGTGGACACAGGCAGCCTTGCTGCAATCTTAGTGCTAGTGGACACAGGCAGCCTTGCTGCAATCTTAGTGCTAGTGGACACAGGCAGCCTTGCTGCAATCTTAGTGCTAGTGGACACAGGCAGCCTTGCTGCAATCTTAGTGCTAGTGGACACAGGCAGCCTTGCTGCAATCTTAGTGCTAGTGGACACAGGCAGCCTTGCTGCAATCTTAGTGCTAGTGGACACAGGCAGCCTTGCTGCAATCTTAGTGCTAGTGGACACAGGCAGCCTTGCTGCAATCTTAGTGCTAGTGGACACAGGCAGCCTTGCTGCAATCTTAGTGCTAGTGGACACAGGCAGCCTTGCTGCAATCTTAGTGCTAGTGGACACAGGCAGCCTTGCTGCAATCTTAGTGCTAGTGGACACAGGCAGCCTTGCTGCAATCTTAGTGCTAGTGGACACAGGCAGCCTTGCTGCAATCTTAGTGCTAGTGGACACAGGCAGCCTTGCTGCAATCTCAGTGCTAGTGGACACAGGCAGCCTTGCTGCAATCTCAGTGCTAGTGGACACAGGCAGCCTTGCTGCAATCTTAGTGCTAGTGGACACAGGCAGCCTTGCTGCAATCTTAGTGCTAGTGGACACAGGCAGCCTTGCTGCAATCTTAGTGCTAGTGGACACAGGCAGCCTTGCTGCAATCTTAGTGCTAGTGGACACAGGCAGCCTTGCTGCAATCTTAGTGCTAGTGGACACAGGCAGCCTTGCTGCAATCTTAGTGCTAGTGGACACAGGCAGCCTTGCTGCAATCTTAGTGCTAGTGGACACAGGCAGCCTTGCTGCAATCTTAGTGCTAGTGGACACAGGCAGCCTTGCTGCAATCTTAGTGCTAGTGGACACAGGCAGCCTTGCTGCAATCTTAGTGCTAGTGGACACAGGCAGCCTTGCTGCAATCTTAGTGCTAGTGGACACAGGCAGCCTTGCTGCAATCTTAGTGCTAGTGGACACAGGCAGCCTTGCTGCAATCTTAGTGCTAGTGGACACAGGCAGCCTTGCTGCAATCTTAGTGCTAGTGGACACAGGCAGCCTTGCTGCAATCTTAGTGCTAGTGGACACAGGCAGCCTTGCTGCAATCTTAGTGCTAGTGGACACAGGCAGCCTTGCTGCAATCTTAGTGCTAGTGGACACAGGCAGCCTTGCTGCAATCTTAGTGCTAGTGGACACAGGCAGCCTTGCTGCAATCTTAGTGCTAGTGGACACAGGCAGCCTTGCTGCAATCTTAGTGCTAGTGGACACAGGCAGCCTTGCTGCAATCTTAGTGCTAGTGGACACAGGCAGCCTTGCTGCAATCTTAGTGCTAGTGGACACAGGCAGCCTTGCTGCAATCTTAGTGCTAGTGGACACAGGCAGCCTTGCTGCAATCTTAGTGCTAGTGGACACAGGCAGCCTTGCTGCAATCTTAGTGCTAGTGGACACAGGCAGCCTTGCTGCAATCTTAGTGCTAGTGGACACAGGCAGCCTTGCTGCAATCTTAGTGCTAGTGGACACAGGCAGCCTTGCTGCAATCTTAGTGCTAGTGGACACAGGCAGCCTTGCTGCAATCTCAGTGCTAGTGGACACAGGCAGCCTTGCTGCAATCTTAGTGCTAGTGGACACAGGCAGCCTTGCTGCAATCTCAGTGCTAGTGGACACAGGCAGCCTTGCTGCAATCTTAGTGCTAGTGGACACAGGCAGCCTTGCTGCAATCTTAGTGCTAGTGGACACAGGCAGCCTTGCTGCAATCTTAGTGCTAGTGGACACAGGCAGCCTTGCTGCAATCTTAGTGCTAGTGGACACAGGCAGCCTTGCTGCAATCTTAGTGCTAGTGGACACAGGCAGCCTTGCTGCAATCTTAGTGCTAGTGGACACAGGCAGCCTTGCTGCAATCTTAGTGCTAGTGGACACAGGCAGCCTTGCTGCAATCTTAGTGCTAGTGGACACAGGCAGCCTTGCTGCAATCTTAGTGCTAGTGGACACAGGCAGCCTTGCTGCAATCTTAGTGCTAGTGGACACAGGCAGCCTTGCTGCAATCTCAGTGCTAGTGGACACAGGCAGCCTTGCTGCAATCTTAGTGCTAGTGGACACAGGCAGCCTTGCTGCAATCTCAGTGCTAGTGGACACAGGCAGCCTTGCTGCAATCTTAGTGCTAGTGGACACAGGCAGCCTTGCTGCAATCTCAGTGCTAGTGGACACAGGCAGCCTTGCTGCAATCTTAGTGCTAGTGGACACAGGCAGCCTTGCTGCAATCTTAGTGCTAGTGGACACAGGCAGCCTTGCTGCAATCTTAGTGCTAGTGGACACAGGCAGCCTTGCTGCAATCTTAGTGCTAGTGGACACAGGCAGCCTTGCTGCAATCTTAGTGCTAGTGGACACAGGCAGCCTTGCTGCAATCTTAGTGCTAGTGGACACAGGCAGCCTTGCTGCAATCTTAGTGCTAGTGGACACAGGCAGCCTTGCTGCAATCTTAGTGCTAGTGGACACAGGCAGCCTTGCTGCAATCTTAGTGCTAGTGGACACAGGCAGCCTTGCTGCAATCTTAGTGCTAGTGGACACAGGCAGCCTTGCTGCAATCTTAGTGCTAGTGGACACAGGCAGCCTTGCTGCAATCTTAGTGCTAGTGGACACAGGCAGCCTTGCTGCAATCTTAGTGCTAGTGGACACAGGCAGCCTTGCTGCAATCTTAGTGCTAGTGGACACAGGCAGCCTTGCTGCAATCTTAGTGCTAGTGGACACAGGCAGCCTTGCTGCAATCTTAGTGCTAGTGGACACAGGCAGCCTTGCTGCAATCTTAGTGCTAGTGGACACAGGCAGCCTTGCTGCAATCTTAGTGCTAGTGGACACAGGCAGCCTTGCTGCAATCTCAGTGCTAGTGGACACAGGCAGCCTTGCTGCAATCTTAGTGCTAGTGGACACGGGCAGCCTTGCTGCAATCTTAGTGCTAGTGGACACAGGCAGCCTTGCTGCAATCTTAGTGCTAGTGGACACAGGCAGCCTTGCTGCAATCTTAGTGCTAGTGGACACAGGCAGCCTTGCTGCAATCTCAGTGCTAGTGGACACAGGCAGCCTTGCTGCAATCTCAGTGCTAGTGGACACAGGCAGCCTTGCTGCAATCTCAGTGCTAGTGGACACAGGCAGCCTTGCTGCAATCTTAGTGCTAGTGGACACAGGCAACCTTGCTGCAATCTTAGTGCTAGTGGACACAGGCAGCCTTGCTGCAATCTTAGTGCTAGTGGACACAGGCAGCCTTGCTGCAATCTTAGTGCTAGTGGACACAGGCAGCCTTGCTGCAATCTTAGTGCTAGTGGACACAGGCAGCCTTGCTGCAATCTTAGTGCTAGTGGACACAGGCAGCCTTGCTGCAATCTTAGTGCTAGTGGACACAGGCAGCCTTGCTGCAATCTTAGTGCTAGTGGACACAGGCAGCCTTGCTGCAATCTTAGTGCTAGTGGACACAGGCAGCCTTGCTGCAATCTTAGTGCTAGTGGACACAGGCAGCCTTGCTGCAATCTTAGTGCTAGTGGACACAGGCAGCCTTGCTGCAATCTTAGTGCTAGTGGACACAGGCAGCCTTGCTGCAATCTTAGTGCTAGTGGACACAGGCAGCCTTGCTGCAATCTTAGTGCTAGTGGACACAGGCAGGCTTGCTGCAATCTTAGTGCTAGTGGACACAGGCAGCCTTGCTGCAATCTTAGTGCTAGTGGACACAGGCAGCCTTGCTGCAATCTTAGTGCTAGTGGACACAGGCAGCCTTGCTGCAATCTTAGTGCTAGTGGACACAGGCAGCCTTGCTGCAATCTTAGTGCTAGTGGACACAGGCAGCCTTGCTGCAATCTTAGTGCTAGTGGACACAGGCAGCCTTGCTGCAATCTTAGTGCTAGTGGACACAGGCAGCCTTGCTGCAATCTTAGTGCTAGTGGACACAGGCAGCCTTGCTGCAATCTTAGTGCTAGTGGACACAGGCAGCCTTGCTGCAATCTTAGTGCTAGTGGACACAGGCAGCCTTGCTGCAATCTTAGTGCTAGTGGACACAGGCAGCCTTGCTGCAATCTTAGTGCTAGTGGACACAGGCAGCCTTGCTGCAATCTTAGTGCTAGTGGACACAGGCAGCCTTGCTGCAATCTTAGTGCTAGTGGACACAGGCAGCCTTGCTGCAATCTTAGTGCTAGTGGACACAGGCAGCCTTGCTGCAATCTTAGTGCTAGTGGACACAGGCAGCCTTGCTGCAATCTTAGTGCTAGTGGACACAGGCAGCCTTGCTGCAATCTTAGTGCTAGTGGACACAGGCAGCCTTGCTGCAATCTTAGTGCTAGTGGACACAGGCAGCCTTGCTGCAATCTTAGTGCTAGTGGACACAGGCAGCCTTGCTGCAATCTTAGTGCTAGTGGACACAAGCAGCCTTGCTGCAATCTTCGCCAATTCCGAGCCTAAGAGCCCTAGCCGTCCCAGGAACGTCAATTCAAAGCGGTCTCAGCAAGAGGCCTAGATCCTCATGAGCCCCCTCAACTGCGGGGGCTCATGAGGATCTATGTCTCTTGCAGTTAGCTGGATCATGTTCACATGTTGTCGGCAGTCAAAGGGTCAATGATTACTGACTGATACAACTATCAATTTCACCCAATCAAGGACTCTTGTGGTCCGCCAACCCACCCACGTTGGTCCGCCAAACCCACGCAAAGCACTCGATGAAGTCATGGAGATGGTTTGACCACGCCAACTCCTGAATGGTGCTTCATTAGACTGACAACTAAAATCGAAAAGGCGGCAGTCTAATCAGGCACTGCTCTTCGGTCATCCCGGTCCCTCTATCTCCCACACTATTGACGTCATACAGATCAGACTGTCACGCGGCACAGAGGCCGAAAAGATTAACCTCTTCACCACCTAGAAGAGAATGAACACTATCCAACAGCAAAGAGGCATAGATCCTCATGAGCCCCCGCAACTGCGGGGGCTCATGAGGATCTAAGCCTCTTGCTGAAGAGCCGCTTTTTATCCATGTTCCTTATTGACGGCTGACTTTGAATTAACCTAGATTTTAAAAGCACGATCTGCGTCCACTGGCAATGAAGGGTCAACGGTGAACAACAGATCCGTCAAGCTCTGAACCAGACGTCGTCATTCTCATTGCACTTGCTAGGCTGCGGCCCTGCCGACTGTCGGTCCTACTGCTTGCCTCTGACCGATGAAAACTTACAAGAACATTCTAATCCGGGTCAGATCCATCACGGTAGGCAAACAGATCTGAGGCCTACTTCGGTTTTTACCCTGCCCGCGCACGATTGTCTATTGGTTAACCCCTTATCTGCCGAGAAAAAGACTGCAAGAGGCATGGATCCTCATGAGCCCTCGCAGTTGCTGGGGCCCGTGAGGATCTGTGCCTCTTGGTGACACGATTTTGTGACCAAGTTCCTTGATCAGCGGCGGCGGGTGTTTTAGAAAGACGTTCTGCGTCCACTAGTCGGCAGTGAAATGTACATGGCAGATCGATCAGCAGTGAAATGTACAGGGCAGATCGATCAGCAGTGAAATGTACAGGGCAGATCGATCAGCAGTGAAATGTACAGGCCGATCGTTCAGCTGCGGCTGGATTCTACCGATCATTTGTTTTGGTGGCTAAGAATGTTTTAGCTGACAGCAGAAAGCTAAGGGTAAGGTAATTAACCCAAGTTGTAAATGTCCCCCAGTAATGCAAACCATCACAAAGTAATGGCCTGCACAACTACACACATGTATGTCGACGTTAACCCTTTCACTTTTGAGAGAACAACTGAGCTAGATTCGTCTGCAAGAGGCGTAGATCCTCAAGAGGGCCCCGCAACTGCTGGAGGTCATGAGGACCTGTGTGTCCTGCTGACACCACTTGGTGACCTTTAGGATTTGGCGATGATTTTACCCTTGGTGACCTTTAGGGTTTGGCGATGATTTTACCCTTGGTGACCTTTAGGGTTTGGCGATGATTTTACCCTTTGCGTGTGGGTAGCGGTTTTTGTCGGGCGGACTGGATTCCTACAGGATTGGATGGCTGACTAGATTCCTACAGGACTGGCTGGCTTGTTGGATTTCTGCAGGACTGGCTGGCTGACTGGATTGCTGCAAGACTGGCTGGCTGACTGGATTCCTGCAGGACTGGCTGGCTGACTGGATTGCTGCAGGACTGGCTGGCTGACTGGATTCCTACAGGAATCATCGCGACAAAAACCGCTACCGACACGCATAGGGTTAAGAAACGTTTTAGGAACGCAATCTGCTACGACTGGCAGCCAAGCGGTTAATTCACATTAAAAATAAATAACATCTTGGGCACGATGTATCTCAGAACTAGGAATATGATCAGTTCGTAAAAAAAAGTCCTTAAAAAAAGAAGCATGCTCAGAAAGACCAATTATAACGCAATCTGTTGTCTTGTAAGATTATTAATATAAGATAAGATAAGATAAACTTTATTACCATATTCATAAACATTAGGAATT
>BTPG01000001.1:215599803-215624803 GCA_036245525.1 Semisulcospira habei | reverse complement strand
CTAAGGCCATCTCACGGCTTGAACTGAGAAGGTGGTTGACATATAAGAGAAACCAAAGAACGATAATAACATACAATCGGGTCATCTTCGTGTCGGGAAATAAAACCTATCAGAAAACAAATTATCTCGATATGTATTGCTTGGTGACAGGCAGTCCATGTGATTAGAGTGTCAGATATCTCATTTGGAAACGTGCAGGCTCGTGAAGACAGCTACTGGGTTGTAATAACAAACTTTACAGATGAGACGCAGTATAAAATGACGAAAAATGAATATTATTCTATCAACACTTTTCTGTTACTGACAGACTGAGGTATGAAGTAGCAAAATGGTGAATTAGTACGCGTATATTATTTCTACTCCTGCAGTTTGAGGAATTAAAAATAAAAACAGTAATATGAAGCAGAAAAATAAGACGAATAGGAATAGGAATAAAACAAAATAAGAATAAGAACAAGAATAAGAAGAAGAACAAAAACAAGAATACGAATGATATTTTTAATTTGTCGACAAAAGTGTGTGTGGGGGGGGGGGGATGCACACATTTTCACAAAAAAATAAAAATGGCAAGGTGAAGTATCCTTGTATCAAACATCCACATACATTCCTCCAGACATTCACATACACACACACACACACACACACACACACACATACACACACACACACACACACACACTCAAACACACACACACACATCATCAGGTTTAACCCCTTCACCACCAGTGGCCGCAGACTGTGTTTAATAATAATAATAATAATAATAATAATAATAATAATAATTACGGTATTTATAATGCGCTTATATTATAATAATTATAACTCTAAGCGCGCACTCACAACTCGCACACGCATGCGCACGCTTTAGACAATGACTCACGTAACACAAATAGTGAAAATACATTACGACGGTCAGCTTGGGGTGGGGAGTGTGGTGATATAGTGCTAGAACTGTTGAAAGAGGTGAGTTTTGAGGGCGGACTGGAAGGAGGAGAGCGAGTGTTTCTGACGGAGAGAGAGTGGGAGAGTGTTCCAGGTGGATGGACCGTATACTGAGAAGGAGCGGGGGCCGAAAGTGCTGAGTTTGGTGCGGGGGATGAGGAGGCGGAGATGGTCGGAGGCGGAGCGGAGGGAGCGGGGAGGAGTGTAGGGGTGAAGTAAGTTGGAGAGATAGGCAGGAGCGTAGTTGTTCAGGGATTTGTAGCGGAGAGACAGAATCTTGTATTGGATGCGTTGGGGCAATGGGGAGCCAGTGAAGGAGCTTGAGCAGGGGAGTGATGTGGTCGGATTTGTTCTTTCTGTTTGTGAAATCCCTGTGAGTTCAGCTCCAGATTCCCAGCCGTATAAATGAACGTTCTGACAAAAGTCCGTAAGAGACCGAGATACCCATCTCCTGCTGTAGTGCGTCAGGACTGAATGGGTCAACATCGTGCGGATTCCCACCTGCTTCTGGACTAAGGATACGCTTTAATTATTAGTGGTTTGGCCCTGGGTCCTTCTTCAACCTACCACTTTCAGCAAATGAACGGTCAAATGCTCTCCGGCCCGCCTTCCAAAAACTATGGGAAAAAGAATTCCACCAGAACAAAAAAGGAAGACGCAAAAATCTCACGAGGGTACTGAACAATACACCCACCCTCCTAATAGGTAAGAGGAGAGACCAGTCACGACTAACAAGGATCCGATTAGGAGGCGAGAGATACCTAGTCCACCCCAACCCAATAATGTGCACATGCGGCCACCTACTCACGACGGAACACATACTGCTAGACTGCCCGAGCATAGCCCAAACCAGAACCCTAGTAGCAGATAAACTCAACGCACCTCTCACCGTAGAAGGCCTCCTAAACCCCGACCCTAAAACATGGCACCACCAAATACACAATACACCTGCTTAATAAGCACCCACTAATCCGATACATCTAACCAAACTACAGACATGACGAGAGGTAGATCAAAAGCGATGCGTGGACATCAGCGACAACCAGTCAGAACATAACTCCCCCCCCCCTCAACCCCCGGCCCACCCACCCCCCCCCCCCCCCCCCCCCCCCCTGGACGAAATCAGCGAGAGCTGGAAGTCCGTATCCTTTAAAAATAGCATAGCATAGCCTGGGTCCAGTCGTGTAAGCGAGTTTAATCCTGCGCCACCCACTAAACAAGGTGCTCCGCTTTAGCGCCACAACATTAACCCCGCTATGGCGGATCACCCTGCTTAGTAGATGGTGCCGGACTAAGCTCCTACCTGCAACTTGCCCTGGAAATGAAAGGGTTAAGAGGTTATCGCGCCCCCTGGACAGAGAGGAGGATTTGAAGAGACTTAATTACATTTCAGTGAAAACAAGCGGCTGGGCAGTTCCTTGGCCGATCTGTGCACAAACCTCTCTTTTCTGTAGGACCTGAGGGACACACAAGGGTACATGGAGACGTTAACTTCGTCAGCCATAAGCATGAATCCCCATGAGGCCCTGCGCCCGTGCAGGGCTTCATGATTATGCACTCTTCTTGCAGACTGATTTTTTTCCCCCTGCTGTAAAGCTTGACTGCAGTTCTTGTGACACTTTTCGTATGAAAAATGCAGCTACAAAAGGAGAATATTTTGCTAATACGAGGTATAAATCCCCATCAGGCACTTTAGCCTGCAGGCCCCCATGAAGATCTACGCCTGTGAGATAGATAGAGTTTGCGCTAGATACTGCTTCCGTTTTGGGAAAGGTCATTACCAGGGTTCCAAACTAACGCTTACACCACTGACAACCTGTTCCGTTTGAGAAGCATAGATATAAGTAAAATTGGGGTACAGATCTTCACAACAAGAACCATAGATTCTCATGAGCCCTTGCGGATGCAAGGGCTTATGAGAATCTATGGCTTGAAGGCTGAAACGACTGGTCACTTAGAGGCAGAGCTGTGGTCTTTTGCCCTGGGGCTTAGATTTCAAAAGGTCTGTTCTAGACTGCTGGAAATATCTGGTCACTCTGCTTCTAAATGGCCACAGCTTGCTGGCTACGTTTTGAAACATTAAGCCCTGAGGTATGAGCTCCACCAATCTGGGAGATGTTCTTTGAAGACCGCTTTATCAGGAGCAAGATAATAATAATAATAATAATAATAATAATAATAATAATAATACCGGTTATAATATACGCGCTTTTCCCAATTCTGCGAATCGGCTCAAAGCGCCGCGACTGAACTGCACCCAACACGCACGCTCACGTGACACACACGCACTCACTCTGAAGACAAACAAACACAGCGCAAGACAGACAGACACAGGACATTCATGTGGTGCGAAGGGTCAGCTCAGCTACTGAGGTTTGGGAAATTTTGATGGCGTGTATTTGAAATTTATAAAGTGGCCTGAAACCGGTACCAAAGTGGAGGCGGTGGAAGAACGGGAGTACACGGAGAAAGAACCCCCGACGGTCCGCCCGAATTAACGGTGACACTAGAGGAGAAAAATCCGACGCCGGAACCCGGTTTCCAACCTCGCACTTTTAGCATTGATGGCAGGCGCCACGGACCGCCCCAAAAGATGGAACATGGCAGTTTAAGGGTGGTGCCGGAACAGCTTGGCGTGAACCCTTTCACCACGGCCGATTCAATTATTGCTGTAATGTACCAGGGCTGAAGAGCGTAACAGATCTGCATTTATGAAAAACGCCTCTCTTTCCGAATTGTTATAGAGGAATCTTTACCGTGCGCATGCGCTGCGTGTGCTGCGCGTGCCTTTAAACCCCATTACCGCCGGGGCAAGGCAAACACCTGCCAGCTGCAAGAGACATAAATCCTCATGAGCCCCCGCGACAGCGACAGCGACAGCGGGGGCTCATGAGGATTTTATGTCTCTTGTTGGCCCTGTGTTGTTCATGCCGATTCGTGTCTCTTTTACATCTGTGTTTTTGACGCGAATGTCGGCCAGCATAGCGTCCTTTCAGACAGTCACGATCACTGGCAGCGACGGAGTTAACATGGCTAGACAGAGAAGACATAGCCATTGGAGTTAACATGGCTAGACAGAGAAGACATAGCCATTGGGAAAAAAGTGATACACAACTGTACAGCGCAGGAATGGTGACGCCTGACAATATCATAATCAACTATCCGTAGACGTAGGTAAGCATAATTATCAGTAGCTATTCATGCCTTAAAAAGTAGTTTGTGCTGTGTCTAGAGCAAAATGAGCAAAATCATAGGAACAACTGAAATGAACAGTTAGCGAATGGTATTACGAAGCATAATCGCCTCATAATGGGTAGACCATCGAAACCGATGATGTCGTCATTGTGCATGACTTCTATTTGTGGGTGCGGGTGTGGCTGGCCAAGCCAATCCTGGAGCCACACCTGCGAGGGCAATAGGGGCACTGGAACGTAGCTGTGGGGAGAGTCGACGCTGTCTTTCTGCGAGCTCTGGCACTGGTGATCCGTTCGCGCCGATTGTGTTCAAGGAGCGTGCAGGCTTTCCTGGTGGCGGCAAGCCAGCCGGATCTGTCTTGTGCTTGTGCTTCAAGTTCCTTTACCGGGAAGACGCTGAGGCTGTCTCTTATGCAGTCTTTGAAGCGTTTCTTTGGCCGTCTTTCGCCTCATTGTACGCAAATATTTAGCAGAATGGCATAGAACGAGCGCAATATGTCTGAAAAAATGTCTATGTAACCAAGCAAAATAAAAATAGTAAAGAAAGTACAGTTTTCCTAGTCAATAGACACATAGTGATGAGATGGGTGTGTCCATGCAAAATAATTGACCAATGCTTGCCTCGGGGACAAATTTGGTATGTCACAGTCATTATCTTCCTTTCGCTCGGGTTGATGTGTTATTTGATTAGGCGTAGTGTGTGAGCATGTGCCTTCAAGGACTCACCCCCCAGGTCTTCCACTTTAAAGAGGGTGGGACTAGTTTGTCATGGGCCCCTGCGGAAGCCGGTGCTCATGAGAAATCCACCCTCTTGACAGCAGCGGTGGGACACATTTACATCATTCCTTAAACGAAGCCTGCGATGGGGAGTTCATTTAGCGACTGTCGATAGGAAATTATCTATTAAACCAATTGAATGAAAGACAAATAGTGAACACGATCCAACTGCAAGAGACATAGATCCTCATGATCCCCCGCAGTCGCGGGGGATCATGAGGATCTATGCCTCTTGCTGACACCACTTTGAATCCATGTTCCTGGGACCGCCTGAGGCTATTTAGCATTGAATTAACGAACACAACCCACGGAAGCTGGTAATGAATAGGTGAATGGCCATGTAGCCAAGCACGCCTACCATCTATAGGAATGCCCAACATGTAAGGTCTTCTGGGTATATCCGGAACGATGTCGACTTGTTTGAAACTACGTAGTAGACGGTCGGGGCCGCCGTTCCTGAAACCTCTTGCATTGTAGGCTACGATTGGGCGAATTAGATTTTTTAAAAAATTATTGTACATTCTGAGTTTATATAGCCGGGAATTGGTGGGTCTCCTGTCACGCCGCGTCTTGTTAGTGCCCTTCATGACATGCAAACAAAGTTGCCAACAGGACATGAAATTGAAATTGCACCAGTAACAAGCCTACCAGAAATAGCAAACACAGTGATACAAGAAACCTCATTTACTGAAGGGCAAATAAATGACGCTTTGAAAACAATAGATGATCCACCTTTGTCAATGAGAGAGATTATGGGTTTGGATAAATCACTGCAGACAATAAGAGGTGAGATGGTAAACAATGTTGCCAAACTGGGAGAGCTTGATAAACACATAGAACGTGAGAAAGAGAAACTGGTTACCGCAGACACAGAAATGAAAGAAAGAATCCAACACAGATTAAATGATTTGCAGATAGAAAGATCAGGACGGTTAGAAGTGATTAGTATTGGGAGGGAAAAACTTAAAACCCAAGTTAACAGAATTAGAGAAACTATTCAGAAAATACTTCACGAAGACACAACTCTGGCTGAAAGACTTAAAACACTTTTCAGAGAGCAGGGTATCACAATTGCTAGTTTAATTACTGCTCTTGGGTTTATTATCAGTACTGTAGTGCTGGCTGTCTCCGGTGCTGGGGTTAGTGGGGGTGCACCACCAACCCTGGGCCCACCAACCCCGGCCCCCACAGATCCAAAAGATTTACAGTCATGGGTAAAGAAACAACTGTCTCACATTTCAGACCTGCTTAAGAAATTGGCTCTGAAAGCAGTAGACGTGTTACCCAATTTAATTGGCACGGTTGTCAGCTGGTTGATTAATACTACAGCAAAGGTAGTTGGGTTTATGGCAGAACATGTGTGGGTATTTTTGGTGACAGTAGGAGGGTTAATGGTGGGTTATTTAATGAAACAGATAAAGAAGTAATACTCCTAGTCCTGTTAATCCTATTACTAATGCGGTTCGTTGTGACTCATGTGTGTCAGGGGTTGTTACTGACTGTATAAGTGTCGGTGGTGGGGCAGGGGAAGTAATCACCTGTAATGATTTTAATGACAGTACAGGCGCAGTGGTTCCTCCTAAGTTCACAGATTGATTGAGACCGAGTTTTTGACCAACACCTGCAACAATGATTTCATTGTTATAATTTGTGATTGTCCCCATTTGGAGTTGAAGGTCAGACGGTAACATGTATAACCCAATGCCAACTACAAAGTCAACTTTTGATCTGGCATATCTGAGTACATCTTGGTAGCGCTGTATGCTTGATGGGAGATCAACTGATGAATTTACTGAATCTTCAAGATTTGCAAGAAACTGTTTTTGTGCTTCAAATTTTCCACTTTCATTCAAAATATTCGATTTTGTTAGTGATTGTGCACCTAGTATACACCAGACATATGTTCTGATTGACTCATTTACGCGCTCGACTCCCGCTTGAGTAAACCCATCACTTTTGTCTAAAATAAAATTCTAAAATGTGGTCCAGGCGTTTGACTGTTTCTGCCCTATTGATCCTATCCAGACTTGTGATTTTGATGAGAATGAAGTGTAACCAGGGTAATAATCTTGAGGGTATTGTCTGTGACTCATAGCATAATACAGTGTACCCATACCATTGTGATCATCAAGTTTTTGTGTAAAGTCATACTTAGTGCTTATGTTAAATTCATTACAGATGCGTTCAAACGCTTTCATATCCATGGGGTTGTTAAACCTGTTGAAACTGGATTCAGTGGGTAGAGGTGTATGCAGTTCTGACAGTATACGTCTAAGTTGGTAATAAGTGTGGAAATGATACACAGATCTAATCAGTTTGTTTGAGTGATTCAAGTGGTCTGTGAATGAAATACCACAGCCTGTAGTTGTGCATAGTATTGCAAAGTTGAGTTGGTTTTGAAACATCTGTAGTGGACTTGAAGACCACTTTCTTGCAGTTGAGTCATCTGTTATTGGAGGGTTTAGGTAATGATCAAACGGATTTGGTACTTTGACTTGAAATAGGTCTTGTACGCTTGCGTCCGACACAGCAATATCAAGTTGATTTAGTTGAATTATTTTCTGTTCATAAGTAGGTGCAACATTATATTTGGCATTCACATTAAATTGAAATGCGTTTGTAGTCGTAATGGTTGGTGATTTAAATTCCATCCTTTTTTATATGAGATAATAAAAATGTTTATTACCTTAACAAATCTTGACACAAGCAAACCAGTGTGGTTAACTAA
This sequence comes from Semisulcospira habei, assembly GCA_036245525.1. Taxonomy (NCBI): domain Eukaryota; kingdom Metazoa; phylum Mollusca; class Gastropoda; family Semisulcospiridae; genus Semisulcospira; species Semisulcospira habei. Next base: position 215,617,162 of record BTPG01000001.1, on the reverse strand, counting down.
TGGGATTGATAATCGAGATGGTAGCAAGGCTGTTGCTATCCATGAAATGTTCTATACAGTAAAATGGTTTAATGTAACAGATGATGGTGAATATTCTGTACATGGAATGGTAGGTACTACAAGTTGGGGCGCTAATCATTTACAGCCTGGGTATTATGACTTTTGTACTATAGCTGAATTTTTACAAAATATGTATAAAATTAAAGCAACTTTAAATCCGGCTAACTTGTTTGTTACATTGGAATTTCCAAAAGATAGTCAGCTTATATTAACAGACAAACTTTTAATACTACTGGGTTTTTTAACTGAATCTGATCTTGGTATTGTAGCTGTTAGTGGTGATGATGATTGGACTTATGAAGCAGGATTAAAATTTAAGCCCCAAAAAACCAAAATAACTGGAAGATATGCTGTTCATTTGTCAGTACACACAGTGCTAAATGTTTATTTGAAAGAACTAAACACATCTGAGAATGTTCACAATGGAAAGCCTTCAACTTTGTTGAGATGCTTACCAACTGGAACTGTTCCTTATTGTGAAAGTGTAGTTGTTAGATTTCCTAATTTGCAGTTTAAGAAATTAGGTCCTAGTTTCTTTGAGTCACTGAGTATATCTGTAACTAATCAGGATGACAAACCAGTTCTTATGCATGATTTTAGTGTAGTGTTAGAAATTAAATAATTTTATTTTTGTTTATAAAAAATGAGTGGTCTTGGTCCAAAGCGAACAATCATACCAGTTGCGTGTCCGGTTACAGAGTTGAAAGATTTAGCTGATGTACAGGATTTTGAGAAAGAGGGGGATGTTGGAGAAATATATGGTTTTGAACTTGATTTAAATGGCATGTACAAGAGGAAAGTAATTGTTGACATGAAAGACGGTGAAAAACAGATTCCTAAACTTGGTCAGCTACGTGATGTTACTGTACCTACTCCACCTGTAAATAATGCGCCTTACAACTTAATACATGTGGGTAGTAAGTGGGTTGTTTCACCTGTGCCTGTTCCACCACCCACAAATGACTGGGACATAAAGTTGGAATTTATTAGTCCTTATGTATACACTGATGATGAAGGCGCCTTAGTGTTTAGGAAGGTTGTTAATTCTGGGCCGCTTATTGTAAGCCTTGTTCCAAGCTTTACTTCAGATGACAATAGCAGAGAAAAACTGAAAGTTGAAAATTATGAGAGACAGAGATATCTTCTTACACATAGGAAGGGTAGGTCTGATGCAAAGGTCGTGTTTGCACCAATAAACTTTTCCATCGCAAGAGAAGTGACAATAGTATTTGAAATTATCATGAGATCAGTAACTACTGCTAAAGAGGCTCAAATTGCACAAGGAATTAAACTTACATGGAATGAAACAGTAACAGAATCATCAAAGGTCTTTATTGCCATTACAAAAAATAATGATGTTATTAATGTTTCGAGCAGTGTTCCAGCTGTCAAGGTGGTGGTTGACAAAACAACTTTTGTTCGTCTAACTTACATAAACCTTGAACACATTGATCTTGTTGCATTTTATTATGCTAACAAATTGTATACTTTTGAAGAGTTGCAAAATGTAATTGCTGATTAAATTTAAAAAAATATTTGTCAATAAAAAAAATGGTAAACTTCTATCCGCAACTACCGACGCTTGAGCCGACTGAAACAAATGTGATGACTAAAACAACGCTTGCGCCTGATCCACAGGTGACAGCTGTGCCAATTGCATCAGATAAAACATTACAGACAGATGCATTCAGATTAAATAATATTACAGAAGCTTTGAAATATTTGGAGAGTGAGGAGGCTAAGTACTCACGGTGCAAAAGGAGGTATAAGTCAGTATTTAATTCTGTTCAAAACACTTCTATGGCTATTGGTGCAGTTTCAGCTTCATGTTCTGTGGGGGGTATTGTTCTGTTCGCCACAGGAATTGGGAGTTTGGCTGGAATAGCAGTTGAGGGCATTAGCGTTGCTACATGCCTAGCATGCTTTGGTTTGGAGGCCTTGAACAAGAGGTTTCACACGAAATTACAGAAACATGAAGCATTGAGTACTTTGGCTGGTGCAAAGCTGAGCAGTCTTAAACTTATTATCAGTAAGGCATTGAATGATAATTTTGTTGATGACGAGGAATTTAAGAGAGTCCAGGATGATTTAAATAATTACAAGAAACAGAAGTCTGAAATACAAAATAAGATGCGTAGTCAATCTCCCGTAAATGTTGAAGAACTGAAGGCCAGTTTTTTAGCAGAGGGAAAAAAGATAGGGGTACAGGAAACCACAGAAAAACTACACATTCTTTTAAACAAATAAAAATCAGATTTGGTAATCGTTTATTTTTTCATTACACTTCACAGAGAGATGCCATGCCACTTACACAGTTTAGGCCTAATTATTTAACACCATCTGCACCACCACCAGAGTATTATTGAAAAAAAATGTTTTCCATTGCCCTTTTATTTTAGTAAAGAAGACTTAGTATTTGTGACTAGAGTCAAGTTGTTATTAAGTACTTGTAAGTAATTAGGGTAAGTAATTAATAAGTTCTTAATGGTAAGTAGTTAATAAGTTCCTATTGTAACTCACTTAAAGGTAACCTTTAAGTGAGTTGTGACTTATTGTTTTACTTGAGACCACTTGTTAGTTTCTTATCCAGCTGTTTTCAGTGCCTGTATAGTGTATAGTATAACCACCAGTTGATTTTCTAATTCCTTAGAAACCTGACATGGGTACAAATCCCCCTCCTTTCAAATAATAATGTTCCCCTTGTTGATCTTTTGACATCACTTAGCGATTTGAAAGGGTGTAGCTATAAAGGCAATTGACGGCTGAGAGCCTTTCAAAAGCAAAGTCCTGTTGCGGCTCGTGTCTGAATTGAAAAAGGAATGGAATGCGGCCGCTATTGAATAGCGCGGTGTGAGGCAACACAAAAGGCGATCAACCGTGACACCACCTGGCATGCTTAGGCTTACGATAAAATTGTACTGACATGAGTGTCTGTAAGTGCGTGTGTGTGTGTGTGTGTGTGTGTGTGTGTGTGTGTGTGTGTGCATATGTTTGTTTGTTTGTGTGTACGTCTGTTTGTAAGTGTGTTTGTTTGTGTGTACGTCTGTGTGTGTTAGATATTACTTGTTAGTTTCTTATCAAACTGTTTTTCGAGCGGACTGTTTATAGTGCACAGTATAACCACCGTTTGATTTCTCGGGAACCAGTCATGAGTATATATTAAGTAGACTTCAAAACATGTTGTCCTCTTGTGTATATTGACACCTCTCAGTTAATAGCCTCTTTTCAAAAGCCTTAGAGCCGGCTTATTCATAAAGGTGTCCCCTATCGCAGTGTCATTGAGCGGCGCGTGGCAACGATAAGGCAACACAGCTGACTTACAAAATAGTGACACGCGCCATAGATTAAGACCCCTATCCAAACCTATTAACATGTTCTGAGGTCAAATTTCTGATAAATAGACTATGAGGGAGCACTTAAGCATATCTCGGGGTCAATCTTTCAATTTAATGCATACGAGGTAGTGCTTGTACATATTTAAGGGTGACTGTGCAAACGTTTCAGCTCTGATGAATTCATTGCGACGTGGTAAATATCTTTATTCGCTTTACATATATTACTTCAGTGTAGGCAGGCCGCGTTCTAGTCATGCGCAGTCCCAGTCAGAGTGCTAGCAACGGGCTGTGTGTACATACATAGTAACATTGAGAAGTATTATTAACACAATGACTGAGTTAACCCCTTAAGTATTATTTTTGATTTTCATAAAAATGTGGTTGTTTAAATAATAATGATTTAGGGGTAACTTCCAATGGTATTTACTCTGTGCTGGAGACATGGATATGGTTGGCCAAAAAATATATAATTAAGGGGTTAACTCAGTCATTGTGTTAATGGAGCTTTAATCCGCTCAGTATTTATATCTCTGGTGGGCTGCATTTCGTTGTGTAAATGCATTGTGTAAATGCGTTGTGTAAATGCGTTATGTAAATGCGTTGTGTAAATGCGTTGTGTAAATGCGTTGTGTAAATGCGTTGTGTAAATGCGTTGTGTAAATGCGTTGTGTAAATGCGTTGTGTAAATGCGTTGCGTTTAGCTGGGTTGGTCTGACTTGTTTTGCTTAGCACTGTTATTGTTGTAGATGTTGGCATTGTTATTTTTGTTGTTTGTTAACTCAGTCAGCCCGACGGCCGTATTTCTCAAATTTTGGAGGCGTCATCTAATGACTATGCACCAGTTGCAGGAGATGGATCGACCATGATAATTCAAGGGTAGTGCCAGATTAGCTTGGCGCCGACAGGCGCCAAGCTAACCTGGCACTACCCTTGAATTATCATGGTCGAACCATCTCCTGATGTAGTGCGTCAGGGCTGAACGGGTTAAAACATCGTCCTGTCTGCCACTACGATCGTCGGTGAGACATAGAAAACGACGCCGGGAGTTTGAGGAAATCAAGATTTCTTTTCTTAAACTGTACGAGAGACTGCAATTTACATGTACGAGTCTCAGGAAGTCGGCTTGACCCAACGCCGTGCTCCTAACCTCTACATACAAGTCCTCCTACAACACGCGACCTTTTCCCCCTCCCGGAGTGTCAGAATGTCATGGCCATCAAGAAAGCCAATTATCGAGAAGGGCACCTCTTTCACCACCAAGAGAAAGAATTTTTTAATCACCCTCAAAGCATATGGACCGACTATGATCGTTCAAGGGTTGTGCCTGTGGTTAGCTTGCCGCCTGAAGGTGCCAAGCTAATCACAGGCACAACCCTTGAACGATCACAGTCGCTATTTAGCAGGCGGTTTCACGTTTAAAAGATCAAGGTCGTTTCATTTCTCACAATTGTCTCTGAACCAAAAAACATCTTCAGAGAGTCACACAAACGGAACAACTCAGCAAGCAAGAAGTCACTGGGCAACATTGGCCTCACTGATATCTAACGGACCAAGGCCTCAGGACCTTTTGCCATACTGGGAGCGCGGTCAAACTATAAGAAGGGTGTATGAGATTTCCCCAAAGGCGACATGCAGATAATCATAAGGCACACTCCGCCACCAAAAGGAACGGTGAATCTTTTCAGAGAGGTCCACCCTCGCGGCCCTCAAGACCCCGCCGCAGAGTAGTCAGTGTGTTTACAGGTCATGTTACATATTCAAATTGGGCAGTTGAGGCAGTAAGAGGACCGGTGTTTTTAAACATAACTGTTTGCCTTGTTTGAAAATTTGAAGTTGGGCTGAATGTTGGAATTTGTTGGAAATTTCTGGTTAGATAAGAGGAGACATGTTTGGTGCTTTGATTCATACTGTGCTTGGGTGTGGGGTTGGTAAGGAATCAGGTTCATAGCCAAGAAATGAGACTGTCAATGTGCTGGTATTTTTTGCATTTTGTGCATGGCAAATGTGCCTCTGGTGGGCGGTAGTGTTTTTTTAGGGGATTGAAATATTATCGGATGACTGGGACTGACTAAGGCTAAGAGACTGGACAGTACGGAAACGGCACTGTGTTCCGTGGCCTACAGGCGGTGCAAAACGGTGACTGCCGAGCGTGTGAAACGCAGAGAAGAAATCAAAGGAAAAAGAAACACGCTTTAGTTCTTCTCTATAGGGGGCGAGGATTGGCCTCCGCAGCCACGAACAAGCCTGCAGACGTCGTGGGCAACTCCTATAAAATCTTCGTTCGCGAAGTCAAGCCAAGAGATAGGGGGCGAGGGCTGATCACTCTACAGTAATGCACCGTGGAGCCCTGTGTTGAAAATCCCCAATCTGTGCCGGAAGCTGGTCTTTAGCGTCGTTTTACACCCAGTTTTACAGCGCGTGAGCCGTATTCACGCCACGTCATTACAGCAAATCACGCTGTAGCCTACATACTTCCCGCTCAGTCAGCTCATTACCAGTTTCAGGGCCATTTCCGGTTTCCTACATTTCTGACTTTCGCCATTTGGGACTTGCCATTTTTTTTTAAAATCTTGCACCATCTTTGACTTGCGCTGTTTTGGACTTGTGCCATTCTGGACTTAAACCATTTTGGACTTGAGCCGTTTTTGACTTGCGCCATGTTTGACTTGAGCCGTTCATTTACGTGTTTCCAAACACGGACGTACCGCTGTGTGTCCAGGTCGCCCGGCGTGTTAGCATAGTATCAGTGCCTGTCACATAACGGCCACCTATGGGACAGGTCAGAGTTTTGGCCACTCTTGACATGTAAGCGGAGCTTACTCAGCCCCGACACACCACAGCAAGACACGGATCGAGCATGATAGTTCAAGGGTGGAGCCAGAATAGCTTGGCGCCCATGGGCGCCAAGCTATTCTGGCTCCACCCTTGAACTATCATGCTCGATTTGTATATAGAGTTGCAATACAGTCCTTCAGAGGGCAACTTTATAATTTGGGGATTTTAGTCCGGGGGCAAAAGGTGTTTGCACATTAAATCCCTACTTAAATGTTTGTTTGTTTTTTTTTTTTGGTTGAAATTTGTGTGTTTTTCTACGAAGGCTACATTACATACATCAGTGCATATTGATCAACTATTTCATTTCAATGGTGGTGCCAGAACATTCTGGCATCACCCTTGAACCATCATAATCAATGCAGTAATGCATCAGGATGGAAGGGGTTAGTGAATGGCCTATATATAGCAACTTTAAGGGGAGACGTACTTGAAGATCTATACGTCTAAGGCAATTGCATCCTGTTTTATTAGTTTTACTCGAGAGTGGAGGGGTTAATCAGACGCTGATGCAGACTAATTCATTTTACTCAGGAACGCGAGCATAATATCGAAGTTATCGTCAAAAGCGAAGAAAAGTTTTGCCCCGATTTGGAAAAAGGCAGCATGTCAATTTTCGAGAAAATCGAGAAAGTTATTGTTACGCAATGAAAATCTCGCTTTTCTAAAAAAAAAAAAAAATGGACATAGTAACTTTTGTCAATTCACGGCAGATTTTATAAACGGCAGGGAGTCCAATTTTGAGAAAAGCGCGAATTTGAATTGAGTAACAATGAGCATTTCGCTTTGGACGTAATGACGTTTTGCTAACGCACAGCAAATTTTGCACAAGGCGGCATGCCAAGATTTCGCGTTATGTAACAATGATTTTTTCTCTCTCTCTGGAATGACATAATGACTTTTTGTCAATTCACATAATAGATCGCATGCATCCAGTCTATTTTTGGTTCCACCCACAAGGTCCTCATGAGCTCCCTGCGACTACACGGGACCTCATCGGAACGTATGCCCTTTGCTGTTAAAAAATCGACCTGAATCTTGTCGTCATATTGAGAGTGTAATTTCATGTTACCACTGGTCGCAAATTCTGTTTCTTAAATCATAAATTCAGCGTCGAAGATCATATCAAAGGAACATGGACATAAAGTGATTTCAGCAAGAGGCATAGATCCTCATGAGTCCCCGCAGTTGCGGGGGCTCATGAAGATATATACCTCTTGCAGTTGGGAAGTGTTCATTTTTTTTTTTCTCTCGCCACTACAATGAATGGGCAGAGCGTGAGACTGCATTGAGAACCGGTTGAAATTCATATCACGTTTTTGGGGTCAGTCTGAGTGGTGGGACTTGATAAAACTGCAGTTGGGTTAGGTGCAGGAATGCAAAATAAAAAAAATAAAAAAAATTGAAAAGAGACGGAAATGTTAATACGTCACTGCCGGTTGACGCAGAATGTTTCTAAAACGTGTGCTAATTCGACGCTAATAAGCCCCCAGCCGTACAACGGATTTGGATAAAGCGTAGCGTCAGCAGGAGGCATAGATCCTCACGCGCCAGATAAAACTGCTCGGGCTGACGAAGATCTATGCCTCTTGAAGTTAGATCGAGTTAGATCGAGTTCACTATTTTGATATCAGCCAAAGGGGCAGTTAATGCACTGAGCTAGCACTGATGTCGACATACCCAAATTTGCCCCGAAGCTGTCGTCTGCGTACCAGACTGCAGTTTAATCGACAGATCGACCATGCTAGTTCAAGGGCGGTGCCAGAACAGCTTGGCGCATACAGGCACCAAGCTGTTCTGGCACCGCCCTTGAACTAGCATGGTCGATTCAGCATCTGTTGGGCTGAATGCTTTAATCCCTTGAATGACGAAACCGCTTGGCGGAAATTTCAGGCCGAAAAGTGTCGTCAGTAACAGGCAAGGGGATAGAGTGTCACACGTCTGTACTGTCGAGCAGCATCGTCAGTAGCTGTCTAGGGGTTAGCCCCTTCCCTGCCACTGTACGTTTATTTTTAAGTCCCTTCTATTTATAGAAGGGACTTTTTAGGACGGGTCGAATTTAATAGCATGTCCATGATGTCAAAGGCGGGCAGGCTAAACCTCTCACAATTGAAGAAACAATATACAAATTACGTCATGTCTAGTTACGCTAACCTCGCTGATGAACGCACATTTGGCGCGAAGCGCCGTGTGTGCGTATGTATGTATGTATGTATGTATGTATGTATGTATGTATGTATGTATGTATGTATGTATGTATGTATGTATGTATGTATATATGTATATATGTATGTATGTATGTATATTTGTATGTATGTATGTGTATGTATGTAAACAAGACCATCTCCGATATTTCTGTACACACAAGCTTGAAACTTGGCGAAATACTTTCTTAAGTAGGTGGCTAAGAGACCCTCCGAGCATATTGTAATTCAATGTCTCATTGAAGACATAAACAACCGTTTATAGGAAGTCGGTTGACCCAGATTAGAGTCCGCAATTTTTGTCATATTTACTTGAACGTTTGCACATAACTAGTTTGGAGAAAGACATTGGATGAGTTCGTTAGCCAGCTTTGTATCCTTTCCACTTCTTTAGTAAAAATTAATTATTTTCAGAAAAAAAATTAAAACACTAAATAACCGTTACTTCTAGAGAAAGTCAGACAGTGGCGTTGACGTAAAAGAGGCAACTCCTTCACCACGCAGACACTGACATAATAACTCTAAATATGACGTCATTCTCTCTCTCTCTCTCTCTCTCTCTCTCTCTCTCTCTCTCTCTCTCTCTCTCTCTCTCTCTCTCTCTCTCTCTCCCTCTCTCTCTCTCTCTCTCTCTCTCTCTCTCTCTCTCTCTCTCTCTCTCTCTCTCTCTCTCTCTCTCTCTCTCTCTCTCTCTCTCTCTCTCTCTCGTCATGCAAAACGGAATGCATGGCGATAGCAACGCGTCAGAAGCACCAGCTCAAGCCACTTACACTCAGCCTGACTATCCATAATGACACCGTTACTTGGTGTAATTGTTGATGACCAGTTGAAGTGGCAATAGCACATAAATGCTGTATGCAAAACTGTTGCCAGAAATGTTTTTATGCTTTCAAAGTTGAAGTACATTATCGATGTTGATGCCCGCAAGTTATTTTACGATGCACATGTCAAATCCCACATCGACATATGATGGCAGCGGTGACATACACTTATTGAGGCTTAACTCCCTGCATCGGAGAGCAGCGAAACATATCCTTTCTCATTCAGCCCTGACAACTGACGAAAAACTTGAAAAACTGAAAATGCTACCACTTAGCAAGCGTCACCTTTTAAACAAGGGTGTGGTTATGTATAAAAATCTGGAATGAAATTCACCCAGAATATCTTTGTAAGCTCTTTACCAAGGCAAGTTCAGGTTATTCTACTTCAAGACGAAACTTTATCACACCTCGCCCCAGGATAGATCTATTTAAAACCAGTGTATCTTTCTCAGGCGCATCTTTCTGGAACAAACTGCCTACATGTATGTCACACGCTAGATCCATCTTCTCTTTAAAGGAATGCCTCCTCAAGTACTTGTCAGCTGATACATGATCTACCAAAAGAATCCGCATAGAACATGTGCTTATCGTAATCAGTGCATGCTGCCGTATGGTTTGTCCATACTAATAATAATGACATAATTTCATAATTCATGTTTCTATTATAATCTAAATAATTTTGGCTGTCTTAAGTGAATTTTCACTATTATTCAAATGATTTGCTTCGTATATAGGTTATCATTAGCGCGTGTCTGTGTGTGCGCGCGCGCGCGCGTGTGTATGTGTGTGCGCGCGTTGCGTGCACATTTTTTGTTTTTAGTTTGTTTTTGTATGACCGAATGAATGAATGAATTTTATTTATGTCTCTTTTAATGTTTAATGTCTTCTAATTTTTTTTTTTATATATATATATATATTTTTTTTTTTTTTTTTTTTTTGGGGGGTAATTTGGTACTATTAGTATTACAATTATTAACCTGTGTTTGTAGAGTAGCAACGGCAAGTATGAAAAATGGCACATGTGCTAATTACTTCATCCATTGAGAAATAAAGTTTTATTTCATTTCATTTCATTTCATTTCTCTCACACAAACATGCGCGCATCTCCAGGAGGAATAGATCCTCATGCGCCCTCCAGGCGCATGAGGATCTGTGCCTCTTGCAGATGTTTTGAGCGCGCGCGCATGCACGCACTAACACGCACACACACATCGACGCGCTTTCAGAAGAGCATGCAAGTGACCCGTGTACTTAGTATATCATGTAGCTAGGTAAAGTCAACCTTCATTCACACAAATTATAGCAAGACTGAAATTGTACCGTGAAGTTCTAGTTTTGTCACCATTTTCTCAAGCCTATGAAGCGAAAGTGAAACTCATATCACGTAAAATATAAAATTACGTAAAAACTAAAACTTACGTCATGACAAATGTCGTTTGACAAATCAATGACGCGTATGTCCTGCGCCCCTTATAGAACTCACTGACGCATTGGCAGATCTGCGAGACCTTTTCAATAGGAGATAATTCAACATCAGAATCAGGTCAAAGACAAAAGGTAGAGACCATGGACAGCGAGGACAGCTCTCATATAAAAGGGACTTTGTGGGTTGTGGTTCATCCCATTTTGTTGTTTCTGAAATCTTTGCTCATTAAACGACCAAAAGCCGCAACCGAAAATCCCAGAATCGTCGACACAGATTGGTCTCAGCAAGAGGCATAGATCCTCATGAGCCCCCGCGGCCGCGGGGGCTCATGAGGATCTATGTCTCTTGCAGTTGTATCGCGCTCACTTCTTTTTGGTAGTGAATGGGTTATGGCGGTCGTTGGGGGGATCGGCGACAGTTTTGATGGATGAAATTTGTTCGTGTGTGTCGTTAAGAGAGAAACTGGACAGCAAAAAGACTGTTGAGATCCCCATGTGAGTCCACAGATTCTCGCTAATGATTATAATTATAATAATTATATTTTTCCGTTGTGTGTTCTTGCAGGTGGAGGGCTGGGTAGGCAGGGTATGCACTTTTTAAGCAACGACGTAAAAAAATATTTAAAAAAGAAAAACAAAAAAGAAAACCTTCCATATTCATTCAGGGATTTTGTTTAGCGCGAGACACTGCGGATGTGAGTAGGTGCGTTGGCGGGTACGCATGCACTTGTAACCCCTTCACTGCCGCGAAAATGTGAACGTCACCCAAAAGCACAAGAGGTATAGATCCTCATAAGCCCCCGCACTTGCGGGGGCTCATGAGGATCTATGCCACTCGGTGAAATCAATTTGTATCCATATTCTTTGGACGGTTGTGGCTTTTGATCGTTGAATGAGCCAAGAGAGATTTAACAAACACAATGGCAGGGACGGGGTTAAAGTGACGTCGAAAAGAAAGACCTCCCATGCAGGTTTGTTTCTTTAGCCTGGAAGGTCCATGCGTGCATTAATTGAATAACTAAGTCTGTGCTTTCGAAGTTTAGGTTCCACAACAAAAAGTTTTATTGAGAAAGTTTTGGAAGCGCAAGTTTTTGGGGTTTTATTGGGGGGGTTTTTTCTTGTTTTTTTCTCAGCTGTTTTTGTATGTCTGTGTGTGATTGGCGACTTTGCGGCAGCCATTGTAGCCGTGTTTATCATGCAGTCTATTTTGGCGCCCCGCTTCATGACAGAATATCTCAGTTTGATCGTGTTTGGAATTTGAAATCCTTAACTCTTTCTACCCGCGACACACCACAGCAAGACGTGGCTCGATCATGATAGTTCAAGGGTGGTGGCAGAATAGCTTGGCGCCTGTAGGCGCCAAGCTATTCTGCCACCACCCTTGAACTATCATGGTCGATCTGTTTCCTGAATTGTAATGCAGTCCTCAGAGGATAACTCCAAAATGGGGGTATTTCGTACCTCGGGCACAGTGAGCTAACCCATTCAGCCCTGACGCAGTACGCCAAGCTAATCTGGCACTACCCTTGAATTATCATGTTCGACCCATCTCCTGCAACAGGGGCATAGTCGTTAGATGACGCCTTCAAAATTTGGGAAATACGTGCGTCGGTCTGAAGGATTTAAGGAAACTGTATATAGCCATGGCAACTCGGGTTTCTAATCATAAATATTTCTTAGAGTGAAAAAGTTTTTCTCCCCAATCTCTCCGGTTCCATGGCACGACACTCAGACTGTCATCTTAACCAGTTTCATTTTGAGAGCTGAATGGTTTGTATTTCTAGTTTCATCTTATCAACGCCTTGGGCTGAAGGCAGCTTTTGACGGCAAGTGCGAATTAACCAAGGCAGAGTACATGTTGCTTTCTGGGTTGTTTTCTTCATATGCCAATTTACATTTCACGCAAATATACCACCCAAAACACGCTATTTCGTGCGTTTGCAATGCCCGTCTACCACGTTTTCCAACATTAAAAAAAAAAAACGAAAGTGAAAACATCTTTCAAACTTATTAGCAATCTTTTCATTTATACTTGACCAGTTTTTTTTTATGAACAGGGACAATGTCTACATAGCACCAGTTGCAAAACGCCTTTGCGCGGGCCGACTGCGGCCGTCCTGGCCCGTGGACCTTCGCTTACTGGGATAGGCCTGCTGCTCGTCCCGGCTCTCGGCCGGGTATCAATGTATGAAATTCAGCTGAAAAAAAAATATAGAAAAGTTTCCTGATCCAATCATACGTCAAATTACAACGATCACAAGAATGACGTTGATCTGACAACATGACGTGGCTGTGTCTGACGTGCTAGTGTGCACTTGCTATGGGGGAAGGACTTTGCTTCACGTCTGACCCAATTCAGAGAGGAGGCTAAGCGTGTTACTGCAAGCGACTGTCCAAAACATTTGATTGTGTTGCTGTTACCTGTGCTGGATACAATAACTGGACAGATAACAGCCACTCTCGTAAATTTACTCGGGTATCAGGTGATGTAAACTGCTTTCAAAGACATATATCAAAACTTTCTTCCGAAGGAAAGTTTGCGAAAGAAAAATGCGGTTCGCGTGCATTGCAAACGCATTCTATTCTTAGCATTATTATACTGACGAGCAAAAGAAATGAGGCATTTTCGGAACCATCGGAAACACGAAAGTGTTTCCGATGGTTCCGAAAATGTCGCATTTCTTTAGCTCGTCAGTTTACGATAACTGCCTTGAATAATCTGTTGTATTGCTGCACGTTTCAGGGGCCGTCTTTGCCTTAAAGTCGACTCGAAAAACAGTTCAAGACCTCAATTATTTAACTCGTTCAGCCCGACGTACGTATTTCCCAAATTCTGGAGGCGTCATCTAACGACTATGCACCTGTTACAGGAGATGGATCGACCATGATAATTCAAGGGCAGTGCCAGATCAGGCCCTTGAATTATCATGGTCGATCCATCTCCTGCTGCAGTGCGTCAGGGCTGGAGGGGTTAAAGAGCATCATATCTGAGCGTCGTTTGCTCTTTTTCCATTAACCCCTGCACTGCGGAAAAAAGTGAAAGTAGTCCAACTGCAAGAAGCATTGCGGGGGCTGCTGAGGATCTCTGCCTCTTGCTAACATCACTTTGAATCCACGTTCCTTGCACGCCTGGGGGACTGACACCGAATCACGAAAATTGCAGAAAGACAACTACAGTACACATACCAAGGGGAATTACAATGGCGTCAGTGGGCATTGACGGGCTTAATCTCACACTTTTCAAATGATCAGCGAATCCTTACGATGTGCGAAATGCAGAATGCAACAAGCGTTTAAAACTGGCCAAAAGATTCTTTGAGTAAAAATACGCAGCGCAAAGTTGTGCATGGAACGACGAAAATGTAGGTTATGACATGTGCAAGGCTTCCTCGTAGATTTGTCCGCGTCCTAGTTTTCAGTGCCTTTCCAGTGTGCGTATTATTGCTGAAACGTGTGATTTGTCATAGTGGATCTTATGCTCACAGCCGTTAGGTAAAATATCAGAGAACAACAGACAATTGCGTATTATCTTTCTTTTCTTTTTTTTACTCTATAGAATGTACGGAAACAGTCGTATATGGATGGCCTGAATATTGGGAACTAAATGCTATCTCTGATAATAATGCTGAACAAAGTTAACCCTTTGGCTGTCAGTAGCGGTTTTTGTCGCGATGTGTCCTGTAGGAATCATCCCGCTACCGACACGCAAAACAATGTAAAATAAAAGTTGAATATCAAGAACTGCACGCTTGAATGAACTCATCCTACCCCAAGACGGAAATCCCCAAATGTTGCCGTTGTCCTCTGAAGACTTAAGTGCAGTGCATGACACAGATCGACCATGATAGTTCAAGGGTGATGCCAGAATAGTTTGGCGCCCATAGGCGCCAAGCTATTCTGGCATCAACCTTGAACTATCATGGTCGATCCGTATCTGGCTGTGGTGTGTCTGGGTTAGAAGGAGTTAACGCAAAAGCGAGTGATCAGTTAGACATAAAACTAACCCAGCAGATACAAAACAATAACTGACACCAACTGTAACCCCTTTCATCCTGACACGCTATGGATTGAAATGAATTTGACTATGAGAGTCCGAAATAGCTCAGGCGGTTAAGCGTCGGAGCAAGAGAGGGAAGGTCGTGGGTTCGAATCCCCGTTCTGGCCCCGGTAGCTGGACTCGGAATCCAGTGGACAAAAAAGGCGGGTTGTTCCCTAGCATGTCGGTTGAAAGGTCCTGTTAAATCAAAGTGACACAGTTGCACTGCGCCTGAATTGATCAGTGTTCAGGTCGTACTCCATAGGCAATAGATTTCCCTGTCCCCATAACCCGCCCGTCAGGGCCGTTCATTATCACTTCAGTGCCGTGGACGTTAAACCCCGAACTAACCAACCAATTTGACTATGATAGTACAAGGGTGGTGCCAGAATAGCTTGGCGCCTGAGGCGCTAAGCTATTCTGGCACTACCTTTGAACTAAAACAGTTGATCTGTCTTGTAATTTGTAACGTAGCCTTGATAGGACAATAATAGATAGATAGATAGATAAACTGCTATTGCAAAATCCTCTGCAGAAGTCTTGGGTTTCGCCAGAAAGAAGAACAAAGACTGGTTTGACGAAAACGATGTAGAGATCCAGGAACACCTAGCAAAAAAAAGAGCCGCCCATCAGGCCCACCTAGCCCAGCCTTCCTGCCCTGTGAAGAAATCTGCCTTCCGCCTCGTCTGCAGCAGTCTCCAGCGCAAGCTCAGAGATCTCCAGAATGAGTGGTGGACCAGACTTGCACAGAGGACCCAGCTTTGTGCTGACAATGGTGACTACAGGGGCTTCTACGAAGCACTGAAAGCAGTGTATGGCCCCAGGCACCTGGTACAAAGTCCCCTGCGAAGCGCGAATGGCCAGGCACTCCTCACAGATAATACTTCCATCTTGAACCGCTGGTCGGAATACTTTCAGAGCCTCTTCAGCGCTGAGCGCACTGTTCAAGAAGCAGTCGTCCTACAAATCCCACACCTCCCAGTAAAGGTTGAATTGGACGAACCGCCCACCGCTGAAGAGACCCTCACAGCCATCCACCAGCTCAAGAGTGGCAAAGCAGCAGGCATTGATGGAATACCGCCAGAGATCTGGAAACATGGAGGCACAGCACTGCACAACAAGCTCCATGACCTCTTTCTCTGCTGCTGGGAGGAAGGAACACTACCAAAAGATCTCCGTGATGCAGTCGTTATCACCCTGTACAAGAACAAAGGCGAGAAGTCTGACTGTTCCAACTATCGGGGAATTACCCTGCGCTGTCCATTGCTGGGAAAATCCTTGCAAGGCTGCTCCTGAATCGGCTGGTACCTGCCATCGCTGAAGACCAACTCCCAGAGGGCCAGTGTGGCTTCAGAGCAAACAGGAGCACCACCGATATGGTCTTTGTGCTGAGACAGCTACAGGAGAAGTGCCGCGAGCAGAACAAAGGGCTGTACGTAACATTTGTCGACCTAACAAAAGCGTTCGACACTGTGAGCAGGCAAGGCATGTGGCAGATCCTGGAGCGACTTGGCTGTCCCCCAAAGTTCCTCAACATGATTGTCCAGCTACACGAGGACCAGCAAGGCCAGGTCAGACTCAACAATGATCTCTCAGAACCATTCCCTATTCTCAACGGCGTAAAGCAGGGCTGCGTGCTGGCACCGACCCTCTTCACCATCTTTTTTAGCATGATGTTGAAGCAGGCCACAGTGGACCTCGATGATGACGATGCAGTGTACATCAGGTATCGTCTTGATGGCAGCCTGTTCAACCTTAGACGACTGCAGGCCCACACGAAAACCCTAGACCAACTGATTCGTGAGCTGCTTTTTGCTGATGAGCGATGCTGCCCTCGTTGCACACACAGAGAGAGCCCTGCAGCGCATCACGTCTTGCTTCGCAGATGCTGCCCAGCTCTTTGGACTCGAGGTCAGTCTGAAAAAGACAGAGGTCCTCCATCAGCCGGCACCCAAGACAGTGTATCGCCCTCCTCACATCACCATTGGCGAGTCTGAACTAAAGTCAGTGCACCAGTTTACTTACCTTGGCTGCATTATCACGTCGGACGCCAAGCTGGACAAGGAGCTTGACAGCAGGCTGGCAAAAGCGAACAGCGCTTTCGGGCGACTTTTCAAGCGGGTGTGGCACAATCAACAGCTGAAAACAGGCACCAAGATCAGCGTGTACAGAGCTGTGGTCCTCACCACCCTGCTGTATGGTTCCGAGTCTTGGGCCCTCTACCGCAGCCAACTACAACTCCTCGAACGCTTCCACCAGCGCTGCCTGCGTACCATCCTGGGCATTCACTGGAGTGACTATGTCACCAACGTCGAGGTCCTTGAACAGGCTGAAACTGTGAGCATCGAGGCTTTGCTGCTGCGGACACAGCTCCGCTGGGCGGGGCATGTCTCGGGCAGGATGGGATCATCGCCTACCAAAGATCACCCTGTTCGGCGAGCTTGCTACTGGACACCGTGACAGAGGGGCACCAAAGAAGAGATACAAAGACTGTCTCAAGAAGTCACTTAGTGCCTGCCAAATCGACCACCACCAGTGGTCTTCGCTTGCTGCGGACCGTGACACCTGGCGCTCCACCATTTACAAGGCAGCTGTCTCCTTTGAGGACTCTCACAGAGCTAGCCTTAAGGACAAGCGGCTCAGGAG
>BTPG01000001.1:215547303-215594803 GCA_036245525.1 Semisulcospira habei | reverse complement strand
GCTCAAACTCCTTCACTGGCTCCCCATCATCCAACGCATCCAATACATCTGTCTGCTACAAATCCCTGAACAACTGCGCTCCTGCCTATCTCTCCAACTTACTTCATCTCTACACACCTTCCCGCTCCCGCCGCTCTGCCTCCGACCCTCTCCGCCTCCACATCCCCCGCAACAAACTCAACACTTTCGGCCCCCACTCCTTCTCCGTCTACGATCCATCCACCTGGAACACTCTCCCACTCTCTCTTCGTCAGAAACACTCTCTCTCCTCCTTCCAGTCCGCCCTCAAAACTCACCTCTTTCAACAGTTATAGCACTATATCACCACACTCCCCACCCCAAACTGACCGTCGTAATGTTTTTCACTATTTGTGGTACGTGAGTCATTGTCTAAAGCGTGCGCATGCGTGCGCGAGTTGTGAGTGCGCGCTTAGAGTTATAATTATTATAAGATAAGCGCATTACAAATACCGTAATTATTATTATTTATTATTAACTATCATGGTCGATCTGTGTCCTGCACTGCAATGCAGTCTTCAGAGGACAAGGGCAACATTGGGGGATTTCGGGCTTGGGGTACAGTGAGTTAAGCCGTCAGATGTTAGCGTAGAGGTCTGTGGCTTTCGACCTTACCTCATTCGCGGCTTGCCGCACCCGGATGCGCGGCTTATGCCGCGCATCCGGGTGCGGCCAGCCACGAATGAGTTAATGCCTAGAGAATGTCGACCGATGAAACGCTCATTAAAAATCTCACTTTACCGGTTAGCCTGAGCGCTTGTAATTTAATCGCTTCATAAAGAGCTGGTCAGTATTTCTTCTCTCGATTTACTTGGGTAGTATTTATACTCACAAACCAGATAGGTGAGGCTAGCGCTGGCAGAATTGTACACAAACCAAGGGGAATCAATCAGCGCTGGACAGACAAACAGTTAGATCCCCTGCCCCCGCCTATCAGGCACCCAATAGCCAGCCCACAGATAATGCAGATGAACGTCTTGTTCTATACCTGCGTATTTCTCTGTGGGCTGGCGATTGGGTGCCTGATAGGCGGGGGTAAGGGATCTAACTGTTTGTCTGTCCAGCGCTGAGTGATTCCCCTTGGTTTGTGTAGTCATTTATAACCTGAATCATCCGCTTTTACGTATAATGTCTGCCATTTCTTCTTGTTTCGTGGGGCAGTGCACTACTTGGTCTCTGAGTCGGTTACTCCCATGTTAACATCGACAACAATATATATGGGTGCAGTGACTCAAAGTCAATGAACGCTGGGTCTCTAACTTTCGGTAAATATATGACAGTTCAACATCGTCAACAAAATATGAACAGATGGAAGAAATGGATTGACCTTACTAGACCAAGGGTAGTGCCTGATTAGCTTGACGGATTTTCAGGCGCCAAGCTGATAGCAGTACCCGTGGACTGTCACGGTCACTCTATTTATTTTCACTTGACTTTGAAAGTGAGCGATATGTGATTTATATTTTCGCTGACCTAACTGGTCCATCGTTTACAAGATACTCTGCAGAACAAATATGAGTCAAACATTGCGCGGTATTTAGAGTCAAACATTGCACGGTATTTAGAGTCAAACATTGCACGGTATTTAGAGTCAAACATTGCACGGTATTTAGAGTCAAACATTGCACGGTATTTAGAGTCAAACATTGCACGGTATTTAGAGTCAAACATTGCACTCTATTTCTATTAGTTTCCATACTTTCAGCTTTGAAATATCGACGTTTGAAGTATGGGCTAACCCCTCGACTGCCAAGAGAAGGTTTAAAAAGTTAAACGTTTAGGGCTTAACGTCTTTTGTCCACCACGAAGGGGATTTCAAAGACGGGGCACGGAAAAGAGGTCTGAACAAATTTTGACCCCGGCTGGGTTCGAACCCACGACCTTTCGGACGAGAGTGCAACGCTCTGCCAACTGAGCTACCCAGCTCCCCCCCAAAAAAAAAACAAAAAAAAAAAACACAAAAAAAACAACAAAAAAACAAACAAAAAAACCCTGAACACAACCCAACTGCAAGAGGCATAGATCCTCATGAGCCCCCGCAGTCGCGGGGGCTCATGAGGATCTATGCCTCTTGCTGAGACCAGTGTGTACCCATGTTCCTTGAACGGTTGTGGCTTTTGGTCGTTGAATGAACGCAGATTTCAGAAACAAGAAGTAAGTCCACCGGCAGGGACGGGGTTAATAGCCGATTAATCAATAAAGTGAAGGAGATCGACAGACGGCCCGCCCACATATTGACGGCAAGCCCGCAGCAGTTTTTGATGGGACCAATAACCGTCTACGCCCATCACCTACCTCCTTCCCACCCCGCGTCCTGCAGGAATAGCTTCAGCAAACGCGCATCTGACGGCCAATGGGTTAACGTTGTCTGGGTAGAGACGGGGTTAAAGGGACCCGCGTCAGTTCAGTTCACCAGCCCGCCTTTACACTTGTCGTCGTCCGTCATGTTTAGCAATAATTGTGCTTTGAAGGAAGCGGGACTGGACAGCAGTAGAGCGGGCTGTCACCGATATCTGTCATCCGACGTAATCCAGAGTCTCTGGCTCGGCGCGCAATACTCCTCTGCCAAAAGACGGACGTCGTCGTCCCAAGAACTTTAGATTAACCCCCTTCGGTGCCTGTGATCACGAATTTCGCGTCAGAAATCACGGCATTCGCGTACACAACACAAACAACTATGATCCGAAATACGCGTAAACAACACAGGGCCAACGGACGTAGACGCCTACATAATTCACAATTTGACGTCAAAAGCAGTGTTATGCACTGCGAACGACGTCAATTTATGGCGTAATCGTAACTGCGCTAGACGCCAAATTATGAATTATATGTACGTGTTCGCGACGTCAAATTTTGAGGTTATTTAGTTGCGTGTGACGTCACATTTAGATGAACGTGTACGCGCGAGTAACGTCACATTATGACGAAAATCAGACTTCCTATGACGTTAGATTATGGCGTTATGTTATAATTTGACGTAAGTAAATGTAGGTTTTGTGACGTCAATTTTTTCCGTATAGCATTTTTATCTCTTTTGCGCTGCGCGTGACGTCCAAATATGACGTGCATCACAGTTGCCTGGGTCACAGACGGTGCCAGACGGTGCCAATTTCATCTAGTCCTCATGACTGATCACCGAATATACACGTGCGTCTATCAGTACGGACCCTGTTCTCACACTAGACCAGATTAATGGCGCCGGAAACTCATAGATTGGCCAATAAAGGCACAGGAATATGGTTAGCTGACATGGTATCCTATAAAGTTCCCAGAACTGTCAGGATTATGACGGATCGCGTAATGAGATTGATAAGTCTGCACACTGCTGAGAAATGAGAAATCTCCCCTTGAGGTGAACACCTACTCTTTCATACATTTGCAGGGGATTTTCCAGATAGGTTTTATACTGGACTGAGCTGATATGCACTGAATTAGCCAGGCCAAGACCACCCATCTGCAAGAGACATAAATCCTCATGAGCCCCCGCATTCGCGGGGGCTCATGAGGATTTATGTCTCTTGGCAGTCCTATGTTCTTTATGTCTTTTGTTTGGTCTCATTTACATCTGCGCTCTTGACGAGAATGTCCGTCATTTACAGTCGTTTCAGACGCGTTATTCGTGATCACTGTCAGCTATCGGGTTAAGACATTAGGTCAGCACTCCTTTTTTGGGGTCATATCTGTCCTTAACAACATAGTGTGCGCTGGGTTGAGAGGTCGGCCCTGACGGCGTAGAGCGATAAGCTCCAAAATAACAGACCAGCACACAGTTATAATCTGTATAATAATAATAATAATAATAATAATAATAATAATAATAATAATAATAATAATAATAATTATTATTATTATTATTATTATTATTATTATTATTATTATTATTATTATTATAACGGAGACTTGTTAAGCGCTTATTCTAAAAGTAGCTCTAAGCGCTGATATAATGAAAAGGATAACAACTAACACACACACACACACACACACACACACACACACACACACACACACCATACGCACGCACACACACACACAACAGACGCACGCACGCACGCACGCACGCACACACACACACACGCACGCACACACACACATACACACACACAGAACATAGGCACGCACGCACGCACGCACACACACACACACACACACACACACACACACACACACACACACACACACACACACGACACCGCCATCCACTCACGTACTCACACAGTCATGCTCGCGCGCACGCCGCACGCACAAGCACGCGCGCACACAGTTGCACGCGCGCACACAGTTGCACGCGCGCACGTGGTCACCCAACGCGCGTTCGTTTTGTAAGTCCTCGTCTGTACACACAGCGAGTGTGCGCCAAATGCAAACATTGAGTCAATGACCATTTTCAAAGTACCACTTGACTGTGTGAGGCGCTTGACTGTCTAAATCTGTTTTGTTTTTTTTTTCTCTTTGCAAATACCAATGTGTTTAGGCTTATAGCGGCAAACTTTATTTAATAACCAGTCTCCACGGACGAGGGATTCCAGGTACATAGTTCTTACACCATTGACAGTCGAGAAAGAATTGAACACCACACAACTGCAATAGGTATAGATCCTCAACTGCGGGGGCTCATGAGGATCTATACCTCTTGCTGAAACCACTGCGTGTCCTTGTATCTTTTACATCTTGGGATCATTGATTTGGAGTTACATTTATTTCAAAATTGCAATCGTCATCCAATGTCAGGGAAAGGGTAAAACTGATGTTTAAAACAAAGGCGAATTTAGTTCTCAACTTTCACTTTCAGTTGAATCAGCGAAGGTTATGTCGATATCGATAATTCAAGGGTAGTGCTGAATTAGCTTGGCGTCTGAAAGCTCTACCCTTCAGCTGTTATAATCAACCCATCCACAACGACTTAAGCACGTCTGTCGCCAAAGCATGGTTAACCAGCCTCTGCGAGTTGGCTTGGGACGGAAAAAGGGAAGTCAACTTTACATTGGAATCTCATGCTAACTACAAATCTATCTTTTGCTCTTAATTTTTCTGCAAACTCAGACGGCAAACTCGGTCGATGACAAAGCAGAAGATTTAAAATACATCCAGCCGTGTCCGCACAGTCGACCACAGTACAATTGTTGGAATCGCAAGTAGGCGGTATTATTAGTGCCTGCAAGGTTTCAGGCCTAGGATCAATTTAACCCTGTGGTTGTAGCTAGCGGTTTTCGTCGCGATGATTCCCGCAGGAATCACCACGACAAAAACTACTCCCTACAGCCGTAGAGTTGGTAATAGCGGAGTAGTTTATAAGGTGGCATCACGTGTTTTTTTGCTCATTTCCTAGAATCAATTTAGACGGCGCTAGAAGGAGTGGTTAGCATGGTGATATCACTTGAGAGTTTGCAGTGTTTGTATTCGATATCACTGCCAATACAAGGAGTGGTTTACAAGGACTTATAGCAGGTGGATGAGGCGGGCGCTGTTTGAGAAATCAATTGCAGTGACATTAGTTTACGAATTATCTCACTTGAAAGATTTTCAGTTGCTAGACTTATTTCAAACGGCGGTTTTAGGAGTGGTACTGTATTTATATATACCTTTGTCACGTATAAGGAGCTGGAACCCAATAGGAAGAGTTGTCAGGTCGACGACTGTAGACCAATAACGACCCATTGACATGAACAGTGTTTGCGTGAAATCCTAACACTCGAAGCGTAGACTTCCTTGAAAGACAACAGAGTGTCCGTGATTGTTTCTGTGAGTATCCAAGGTATGTAGACGATTTATATTTGTGTATGTGTGTGACTGTGCACACAAATCAGAACCTGTTTGCCTACGTACATACACACGTACATACGCAGACTATATCTTTGTTAACCTTTTATTAGTCTACCTGCATTCCTCAGAAATAGCTGAACCCTTTGCGTGTCGGTAGCGGTTTTTGTTGCGATGATTTCTGCAGGACTGGCTGGCTGACTGGATTCCTGCAGGACTGGCTGGCTGACTGGATTCCTGCAGGACTGGCTGGCTGACTGGATTCCTGCAGGAAGAATCGCGAAAAAAACCGCTAGCGACACCCAAAGGGTTAAAACGAAACTGATAACATATATAGTATTGCCAACTGATGACATATATAGTATTGCCAACTGATGACATATGTAATATTGCCAACTGATGACATATATAGTATTGCCAACTGATGACATATATAGTATTGCCAACTGATGACATATATAGTATTGCCAACTGATGGCATATATAGTGTTGCCAACTGATGACATATATAGTATTGCCAGCTGATGACATATATAGTATTGCCAACTGATGACATATATAGTATTGCCAACTGATGACATATATAGTATTGCAACTGATGACATATATAGTATTGCCAACTGATGACATATATAGTATTGCCAACTGATGACATATATAGTATTGCCAACTGATGGCATATATAGTATTGCCAACTGATGACATATATAGTATTGCCAACTGATGACATATATAGTATTGCCAACTGATGACATATATAGTGTTGCCAACTGATTATTACTGATGACATATATAGTGTTGCCAACTGATGACATATACAGTATTGCCAACTGATGACATATATAGTGTTGCCAGCTGATGACATATATAGTATTGCCAACTGATGACATATATAGTATTGCCAACTGATTACATATATAGTATTGCCAACTGATGACACATATAGTATTGCCAACTGATGACATATATAGTATTGCCAACTGATGACATATATAGTATTGCCAACTGATGACATATATAGTATTGCCAGCTGATGACATATATAGTATTGCCAACTGATGCAAGTGTTAATTAACTGGCAAGTAAGCTCCGAGACCATTATTTGTGCATTTAACCCATTCGAGACGCGATGTATCCGGCTGAAAGCTGCGTACCCGGATGCGCCATGTCTCTAATGTTTCATATAAAAAGTGATTCTGTGCGAATCAGATAAGTTACTCTTTCCAAGCTGCCTGTCGCCCGGAGCTGTGAAATTGTACCCTATCTCTAAGCTTGCGTTTAAAATGTTTATCAACCGTACGTCAGAGCGTGTTCCAATGCCGCCGTGAGATGGCTTTAGTCGCCTGCTCGGCGTTAAACCTAGCAACCTAACCCGGGATGTTTCATCGATAATGAGAATGCTTTACTGATCCCGATAAGACATCAACTACACACTTTCACTTCTTCTTCTTTAAGCTAACTACGCAACGACAAGTCATTCTGCCCAGCAACTCTAAACATCGCACAGGAGTCAAGTTAACCCTTTCACCGCCATCACCCACAGCAGGAGATGGATTGACCATGATAATTCAAGGGTAGTGCCATACTAGCTTGGCGCCTTCAGGCGCCAAGCTAATCTGGAACTACCCTTGAATTATCATGGTCAATCCACCTCCTGCAAGTGGTACATAGTCGTTAATTAACACTTCCCAAATTCGGGAAATGCGCCCGTGGTGCTAAAAGGGTTAATCTGTCGGAGTCACAAGGCGTTTCCGGTCCCAGATTGTCCCCGCCAGCTTCGCGCTAAAACGTGATTAAAGGTCTTGTTAAATATGAAGCGTTGCCTGACTCTCCAGAGCCCAAAAGCTGACAGCAAAGGGCGGACTGGCAAAAGCGAAAATTAGTTTTTTTCCCCGTCAGGGCGGAAAGATTAGCTACGTAACC
The DNA here is from genome assembly GCA_036245525.1 of Semisulcospira habei. NCBI lineage: Eukaryota > Metazoa > Mollusca > Gastropoda > Semisulcospiridae > Semisulcospira > Semisulcospira habei. The sequence continues at coordinate 215,587,105 of BTPG01000001.1, read as the reverse complement.
CGGTCACGTGGGTGGCGCTGATTTGGCTGCGGCATTGGTTTAATTAAACCTTTTTTTTTTACTCTCCAGCGAGCCGACGCCATCTGCAAGAGGCTTGGATCCTCATGAGCCCCCGCAGATGCGGGGGCTTATGAGGATTCAAGCCTCTTGCTGTTCGGCATTAGTGCCATGCTTTTGTGTTAATATGCCTGACTTGCTTACTGCGATGGTGCGAAAGAAACTAGGGTTTGGGTTTCTTAGGGTCAATGTAAGTAAGGTGAGTCTACTATTTTAGGCCTTCTCTCTCTCTCTCTCTCTCTCTCTCTCTCTCTCTCTCTCTCTCTCTCTCTCTCTCTCTCTCTCTCTCTCTCTCTCTCTCTCTCTCTCTCTCTCTCTCTCTCTCTCTCTCTCTCTCTCTCTCTCTCTTTCTCTCTCTCTCTGCCTCTGATGTTGTGCCGGATGTTGGCTATTCTAATCTACTATTTTCATCTACATATTAGACAACATTTTGCTGATCAAGCTTTTGAATGTGTAAGCCTTCTATTCTGTGGTTTAGACCTAACTGCCAAGAGCCGAAAGACCTAGAATCATAGGCCGCAGTTATGGTTCAACAAAGTCGGACATTACAAAAGTCGGATGTAATATAGCAAGGCTTCTTCAGGGGACACCGTCAAACGTCTTTTTATCTCCGTCACCGTCGAGAAAAATCGAACAAAACCTTGCCGCAAGAGACATAACTCCTCATGATCTCATTGTGTGTGTTTCCGATGATCCGAATAATGCTGCATTTCTTTTCCTCATCATTCTGTGTTATTTACAATCAGTTCACATGTTCGGCATTTAGACACGCTGCATAATCAACTCATTCTGCCCGCGACACGCCACAGCAAGATGTGGCTCGACCATGATAGTTCAAGGGTGGTGGCAGAATAGCTTGGCGCCTATAGGCGCCAAGCTATTCTGCCACCACCCTTGAACTATCATGGTCGATCTGTCTCCGAAATTGTAATGCAGTCCTCAGAGGGGAGCTGCCATATGTGGGTATTTCGTACCTCGGGCACAATGAGTTAAGGAAAAGCAAAAGAAGTTAATAGACAGAATGGTAAGCTAGTCTTTTTTAGAAAATACTCTCTCTCTCTCTCTCTCTCTCTCTCTCTCTCTCTCTCTCTCTCTCTCTCTCTCTCTCTCTCTCTCTCTCTCTCTCTCTCTCTCTCTCTCTCTCTCTCTCTCTCTCTCTCTCTCTCTCTCTCTCTCATGTTGGCTATGATGCGTTATATTGTTTTGGTACTTATGGTGCTGCTGTTGTTGTCGTGGAGGTGGTGGTGGTGGTGTAACCCCTTCATTGGTAGTGAACGCAGTTTGTTTTTTAAACCTTCCGTGCCACTGGACATATATATGTTGTTTCTAACGTCTTGCTGTTGTTGTAGTTCATGGTGGTGGTGGTGGTGGTTTAACCCGTTCACTGCTAGTTAACGCAGCAGGTGGTTTTTCTTAACCCTTGCCTTGCCACTAGACGTACATGTTATTTCTAACATCTTTGTTCATGTTATTTCTAACACCTTTGTTCATGTTATTTCTAACACCTTTGTTCATTCAGAGACCAACAGCCTCCGCTGTTCAAGGAAGATGTGTGTGAAGCGGTCTCAGCAAGAGGTATAGATCCTCATGAGCCCCCGCGACTGCGGGGGCTGATGAGGATCTGCACCTCTTGCAGTCTGGTGATGCTCAGTTTTCTCAACAGCGAAGGGGTGAATGGTTGTAATCGCTGTAAAGTCATTGTACGTCAAAGAACCCCGGCCACCCATAGAACGTGAACACAAAGTAAAGTCAATAAGAACGACAGAGCCAAATGCACCCCGTCACTGCAGGGGGCTTATGAGAATTAAGCCTGTTGCCAGCATGGTGTATCCTTCATTTACATCTACAGTTTGAGGCCCCGTGATTGTCTGTTCTATTCTGTGTAGCAAAAGAAATTCGACATTTTGGGAATCATCGGAAACACTAAAGTGTTTCCGATGATTCCCAAAATATCGCATTTCTTTTGTTCGTCAGTGTACTTTCCAAGAGTGATTTGATTTACACAGGAAGTTCATCAGTGCCTATTCAACTTGGATTTAGTGATAATTTAAATATATGTTCCTCGTTAGAGTGGAATTGGTGTTGTTTGTAGACTTTCGTGTATTTTCTGGTCAGATTTCGGTGAAGTGACTGTGTGGTTGCGTTCAAGAGTTGATTAAAGTTAGAGTAGGTATCGAATGGACCGAACTCGAGATGTCAGACTTGCTTGCCACCGCCCAAAATAGAACTCAGTGGAGAGCAGTGTCTGTTGCTGCTGCCTTTCAGTCCCCCCAACGCCCAGTTCGGGCAAGGGACTGATGATGATGATGATGAGGTATCGACAGAAAGATATATGCACAAGTTATTCCTATTTTAACAAAATACTCAAAACAAAAGAGGAAGATTTTTCTCCTTTTTAATATTATTTGTATGTGCTGTAAAGCTCCGAGCTTGCTGTCCGTGGGGAAGGGCGCTAAATGAAAACTATGTATTATTATTATTATTATTATTATTATTATTATTATTATTATTATTATTATTATTATTATTATTATTATTATTATGTACACTTAAAAAGCGCAAATACAACACAGTTTCAATAAACTGGATTGTGCATGTCCTTTCTAAGCGTGTTTGCTTTGTAGATATTTCTTTGCAGTTTACACGCGTGGCAGTCACATTTTTTTTGGTCTGTTTCCATTATCCCTGAATCATAATGACATGCTACTGGTAATAATAGGCTTTTCAGGACTTACGAACCCCCTACTTCCTGTCAAATCATTGTCAATCCATGACACGCAAAATGGTCCACAGTCATTTCAGGTTGTACCCCTTCCAATTCCGGGGATCGTAAATTTGCGTTTAAAAAAAAATGTTTCTGAACCCCTTTACTGCCGAGAAAGGGTGAACACAATCCAGCTGCAAGAGGCATAGATCCTCATGAGCCCCCCCACCCACCCACCCCCCTGCGACAGCGGGGGGCTCATGGGGATCTATGCCCTTTTGCTGAGACCAGTTGTGTCCATGTTTCTTGGACGGTTTCGGCTTTCGGTCGTTCAGTGAACAAAATATTTCAGAACCGAAATGTACGTACCGTGACAGGGAAAGGGTTAATTTAGTACTAAAGCACCTCCGCCGTCCAAGGAACGTGGATACAAAGTGGTGTCAGCAAGAGGCATAGATCCTCATGAGCCCCCGCGACTGCGGGGGCTCATGAGGATCTATGCCTCTTGCATTTGGATCGTGTCATTTTCCTCCGCAATGAAAGGGGTTAACGAGTCAGTACGAATAACGCAGACACAAACACGCAATGAAAGGGCTTAACGAGTCAGTACGAATAACGCAGACACAAACACCGCTAGAAAGGGCTTAACGAGTCAGTACGAATAACGCAGACACAAACACCGCTAGAAAGGACTTAACGAGTCAGTACGAATAACGCAGACACAAACACCGCTAGAAAGGGCTTAACCTTTTGACGACGGAACACACATATGTGTGCCCCAAGCAAAGCTCCGTTGCCGACGGGACGCACACATATGTGCGCTGGCCTAGTTTCCCTATTGCCAATACCGGCAGTATGGTCTAAGGGAAGCAATCTACTATAATATGTCAAGCACTCATTTCTTTACTTGTAGAGTGACCTTTCTTGTTTGTATGGGCTGAAACCAACGAATTAGAAGCTCTAATACAAAACGTCCCCATGTGCAAAAAAAAAAATGGCGGATTTTGGTGTAAAAACTTTTATGTGTGAAGAAACTTTTTCTGTTGTGCCTTTCTTTCTGGATTATTTACTGGTGACACACTAGAATATGTCTCTGGAATGCTAGGTGAGTGTAATTTTCACACTCTGGCTAACTAATACACTAACAGCATGTTCAGTTTCAGTGGAACCCAGTGTGAAACTGTTTTTGATTTTTGGCTTCTTACCCCATCTTCTTTATACACCTGTAAAATCTTAACATTACAAAATATTTTCTTCAGCATAGTGTCTACGAGTTCACCTTGAATTGCTTTTTCCACTGATACCAAATATGTTGGGGTATGATAAGATTTTTACAACAGACAAGGCCAATGAAATTTGTCAAAATTACTACGGTAGCAGGGAAAAATCAAGTTGGCAGACTACGGTGGCAAAAGGTTAACGAGTCAGTACGAATAACGCAGACACAAACACCGCTAGAAAGGGCTTAACGAGTCAGTACGAATAACGCAAACACAAACACCGCTAGAAAGAGAGGAGGCGATAGCTATGTGCCCTCAGCTTCATACAGGTGTTGGTGTAAGACTAGAAAACCATCACCACCTCGCCGTCGTCGTACCGTCTGTCAGTAACGCTTAAGGTCCCGCCACACATGCCGATTTTGAGGCCGATTCTCGAGCAGTTTCGAATCGGAGTGTGATCAGGCCGGACTACAAAAACGTGTGCACTGCCACACATTCCCCGACTTTTTTTAGCCGACCGGTTTGAACCGAAGATCAAGGTCGTACCTGTTCTGCAAAGTGGCTGCTAGTTTTGACAGTGATGATGATGTGCTTGCATTATCAGCAGTTTTGCATCATACGGGACCTCTCTGACTCGGCCAAAAACCTCGGCGTTATCCTCGATTCCTCTCTTTCCATGATAAGCTTCGTCTCCACCACGGCCCAGGCATGCTATTTCCACCTCCGTCGCATAAGTCAGATCAGAAAATACCTCACTACCGAAGCTGCCACCAAACTTGCTGTCTCTCTCATCCTATCTCGCATCGACTACTGCAACTCTCTCCTTTCCGACCTCCCTCAATCCACCACTTTCACCCTCCAGCGCGTTCAGAACAATGCTGCCCGCCTCGTCCTCAGAATGAAAAAATCCGACTACATCACTCCCCTGCTCAAACTCATTCACTGGCTTCCAATCCCCCAACGCATCCAATACAAGATTCTGTCTTTCTGCTACAAATCCCTGAACAACTGCGCTCTTGTCTATCTCTCCAACTTACTTCACCCCTACACTCCTCCCCGCTCCCCCCACCCCCCTCTCCGCCTCCGACCCTCTCCGCCTCCAAATCCCCCGCACCAAACTCAGCACTTTCAGCCCCCGCTTCTTCTCCGTCTACGGTCCATCCACCTGGAACACTCTCCCACTCTCTCTCCGTCAGAAACACTCTCTCTCCTCCTTCCAGTCCGCCCTCAAAACTCACCTCTTTCAACAGTTCTAGCACTATATCACCACACTGCCCACCCCAAGCTGACTGTCGTAATGTATTTCACTATTTGTGGTACGTGAGCCGTTGTCTAAAGCGTGCGCATGCGTGCGCGAGTTGTGAGTGCGCGCTTAGAGTTATAATTATTATAAGATAAGAGCATTATAAATACCGTTATTATTATTATTTTATTATCATATTCGGGAAGAGGCGGGCGAAACATCGGCAACGAAGGTGGTACTGATCTTCCACCATTTTTACACTGAAACGACGTGCTTTGCGAGACGCGCTCTGATTGGTTGATGATACAATCGGGGTCGATTCGTGTCCCCCCAAAAAAGAGCAGGTTGTAAACACACGATTCCCAGCCCATTGGGATCGGATCGGATATATGACGTCATCCGATCGCAATCGGATCGAAATCGGCTACAAAATCGGGGCACAATCGGCATGTGTGGCGGGGCCTTTAGGTTTGATTCTCTCCCGTAAAGCGAGAGCTGTCGATGTGACGGGTGTCCACTTGGCCTATCAAACACTTCGTGCCTAAAGCAGTTCCGTCTTTGATCCGCCCTGTCCCTTGGAGTGGCTTGACTCGGAATCTCCGTCCACCACTCCTCTCTAGCATGCCATGCTAATAGAAGTTATCGCTTAAATCAGAATCAGGCCACAAACAGTAGGTTGTGTCCCTTTATAATAAGGGCAGATTTGTAGTTTGCGGCCCTTCTATAGTAAGAATATCTACGGAGTAATAGCATGGGATAGTTTCTCTGGATTGTCCAGATCACTCCGGCAAACGCGCTCGTTACAGTCGTACTGTGGACACCAGACAGGCACCGCAAACTGGGTACGGCAATGAGGCAAATTCTTGCGAGCAACTGCATAGATTCTCATAAGCCCCTGCTGTCGCCGGGGCCCATGAGCATATATGCCTCTTGCACGTGGAACAGGACGGCTAAATCCACTAAATGTTTGAAGTCCGTGCAATTTTCGACGTATTCCTGATTTAGCGATATTCTCTTTGCATGCGTCTGACACCAGTTCTTCTTCTTCTTCTTCTTCTTATTATTATTATTATCAGCATCATCATCGTCGTCATCATCATCTTCATCATCATCATCATCATCAATGTGATAGTAGTGTCTAGCTTCAACTACCTTCTCCACTTGAGGAATCATTAATATAAATCAGCCCGGCGAGTCAACAGATGCACTTGAAACGATCTTGATAATGGAGGGACATTGAGATCTATCCGAATCATCATGTGAACGGGTCAGCATAAAAGCAAAATGGTGCATAGGTTGTGTCTATGATTAGATCTAGAAAAATGCAATGCACTAATTATAATGCGCCAAAGGCGTAGATTCTTCACAGCTAATCCTCGCGAACCTGCTCGTTCTGATAAACATCTATTTCTCGAACAGACGGACAACATTGGCGCGGGTGCGGGTGGAAGAGTGGGGGGGGGGAGGGGGTAGGGGTGAGGGGGGGAGGGAGGCGATTTGGGAGGGGGTTAGCGGATGGGAGTGGGTGTTCTTTTGAAAGGTCGTGAATTGCCGCCTGTCCACAACTTTATTAAATGTTCTCATGGCCGGCAACTCTAATTTCATCGTACGTTCGCTCCCTTGATTCTTCAGAACTTTGTTCCTATCTCTCCGTCTACAAGAGGCATAGATTCTCATCAGCCCCTGTGTCAGCAGGGGCTGATGAGGATCTATGCCTCTTGCTATCAACAGGATGTTCAATTCCCCCCCCCCCCCCCCCCCCCCCCCGTCCTCTTCTCCCTCCTCAAACATGGAGGACGTCTTTGAGGTTTGATACTGTGATTGTAGGTGTGGGTGTTGGGGACGTGACTGCGGTAGGCGGTCTTTTGATCTTGTGCCCTGTCGTGGTCGTTCCGTTTACCGCAACTGACGCCCAAACTAATCAGCCGACGAATCTAAAACTGTCCAAGTGCCAAGCTAACTATGCAAGCACAGTATTTCTATCCCATCCTCATAAAATATGACAAAGGGTATTTACCCGAAATATTAATAATTGTGTTGTAACCGTCTTTTCTAAGCGTGTTTCTATCTCCGTTGGGTACTTCTTTGCATCCTCATATAGACTGTTAGCAGTTTGTCCAAAGTGATTCGTTCCAAAACATGTTCGGCTTTTGTCTTTCAAACGTGCGATTCGTTGTTCGTCGATCTTTAAACGAGTTCTATTTTGCCGTGGTTATGCTTCATTGGCTTTCCGAATACTCTCAAAATACCTTAATTTGTGGAGATTAGTATAAGTAATTCGGTGTCTATTTGTAACTTTGCAGTGATTCGATGTTTACAGGTGATTGAAACGGACCATCCTTACAAATTTAATTAATGCACAAAACACTCACGTATTGCAATTAAGAATTTTGGTCTTTCCTTAACTCTGTGGCTACAGAGAAAAAATGCAGAGACATAGATCCTCATGAGCCCGCAGTTGCAAGGGGCTCATGAGGATTTATGCCTCTTCCTGAAACCACTTTCTGTCCACGCTACTTGGATGGCTTGGGGTCTTTGGCATTGAACTGACAAATATTTCACAAATACAATCTACGTTCGCTGGCATTGAAAAGGTTAATGTAGAAAACACACACACACACACACACACACACACACACACACACACACACACACACACACACACACACACACACACACACGCAGTGTTTCTTTCGGAGAAAACCAATACAATTTGTAGGTGATAAGTGTTTGAATTTTGCAGGAGAAAAGTGATCCATCAGTGATGGAGATAGAAAATTCACTTAACTCATTCTGCCCACGACGCACCACAGCAAGACGTGGCTCGACAATGATTGTTCAAGGGTGGTGGCAGAATAGCTTGGCGCCAATAGGCGCCAAGCTATTCTGCCACCACCCTTGAACTATCATGATCGATCTGTCTCCTGAATTGTAATGCAGTCCTCAGAGGAGAACTGGTGGGTATTTCGTGCCTTGGGCACTATGAGTCTCCGAGGACTGTGTTACAATTCAGCAGACAGATCGACCAAGATAGTTCAAGGGTGGTGGCAGAATAGCTTGTAAGGCGCCAAGCTATTATGCCACAACCCTTGAACTATCATGGTCGAGCCATATCTTGCTGTGGTGTGTCGCGGGGAGGATGATTTAGGGAAGTTCGACGCCAACTAACCCAACACGAAGGTAAATTCAGCCCCAACGACCCCAAAACCAAAGGAAATTTTATCTAATTAAGTGCAACAGGCGTTCCATAACAAATCATCTCCAATTTGGATTGAAAACGATACTTTCCGTACAGATTGCACCTATCCTGCTTCTTTGAAGAAAGTTTCAAATGAAAGTCTGTAAATACAAGAATAGGAGGGATACTGCGTGTTGATATCATTGTCTGCCGCGCTTTTTCTCGAGGCGATTACTGCAGGAATCACCTCAACAACAGCAACAACAACAACAACAACAACACCAGCGCCACGGACAGCGGAAGTATTGGGCGTGTGTTCTTTCTCTTTTTATAAGCATGCGCATTTTCGCCGTTGAATTTTCTATAATGCCATTTCCACGCCCACAGCCAAATGTTTAACCCTTTCATCGCCAACACCCTACAGCAGGAGATTGATTGACCATGATAATTCAAGGGTAGTGAATTCAGGCGCCAAGCTAAACTGGCACTACCCTTGAATTATCATGGGCAATGCACCTCCTGCAAGTGGTACGTAGTCGTTAAGTAAAACTTCCAAAATTCGGGAAATGCGCCCAGGGCGCTAAAAGGGTTAAATCACGTTGTGATACTCCACACAGGACTATGTAGGCGCGTGGTGGAAGTTGGATCGATCGACGAAGATAGCTCTAGAGAAGTGAGAGATAAGCTTGACCCTTGACTCAGCGCTACGCAAGGGCTATTCTTATTCGATTCATCCCTCGCTGTTGGCGCTGTCACCGAAAGCGTAATGCCTGCGCTGATGTTTGAAATGGCTGAGTCGATACGAGTTGGCGTAGTTTCCCACTAATTACCAATTGTCCTTTTCAGTTCGTCTGTCTAACTATATACTCACAAACCAGATAGGTGAGGCTTGGTTTGCTGTCTAACGATTAAACAAAAGGAACGTCGTAATTAATTAAAAGTTGTGAAGGAAAACGACATTGAGTTTCTTGTCAAAAGCCGGATTGTCATGGTAATAATAATAAGATAAAAACAACAACAACAACAACAACAAAAACAACAACAGCTCGCTTTTCAAGAAGAATGGACTTTTAGAGGCTTTTCTCCTCATGGAGTGAAATTGATCTGATTGGAACAATTAATAAAGTGGCGACTAACCAGCCCGTATAGTTATCGCATTCCGGTTTGATACATTGCAGCGTGATGTGGATGGCCCAAGATAATTCAAGGGTGGTGCCAGAATAGCTTGGCGCATGGAGGCGCCAAGCTATTCTTCAATTCAATTCAATTGAATAAACTTTATTTCTCCCGCTAGTGGCAATGACAGTGGTCCGACAGGCTCAGTGACTTAGATACACACAAAACTTACATTAAAATATGCACACAATAACGATACAAACAATCAATTCAATTAAAATCAAATGTATTTAAAAACAGCACAACATTAATAAATAAAATTTATGTAAAAAAACAAGAAAAAACAAACAAACAAAAACAACATACGTGGACATATCACCTGGCACCACCACTGAACTATCTTAGTCAACTTTCCCCTTAAGCTGTAGTATAATCTTCGGACAACTCCCAGATTTCGAAATTTCGACGTAAAGGCTCTTATCACCTGTACTGCCAGTAGTCCAAGATTGTGCTTCTTGAAATTCTGACACCATCATTGAACTATCATGATAGACTTTTCTCTGAAACTGTAGTTTAGTCTTCAGGACAGCTCGCAGATTTAGGTTTTTTTCTCCCTTAATTATCGTAACTCTCTCACTGCCATTGGTGGAAGATTGTGTTTCTGAAAATTAATCTACTTTTAATCTACGAACTGAACTAAACTGGAGCAAATTCCAACTCGCAGACATCCGAGATTGTAAACGTAATCGTCGCGACAAAAACCGCTACCGACACCCAAAGAGTTTTGAGTACTCGCTGACATTTCTACTACTTTAATGGTTAGGTTGACAACACCTTTAAATCAATAATAATGAAATCTGATTAGCTTGTGGAATAAAGTTGCTGGCAGTCTTCATTCCCTTCCACTTATTGTCCTAACAACAAAAATCTTTTACAAAAGAGGATTTCTCCTGAAATAGTCGTTTGGCGTGACTTCGTGGCGGCAAACACAGATAATGGAGGGGTTTGTTGCTTCAGTACCAGGATCAAACTCTGGCTTTATAAGGGCTTTGCAAATTGTCCGGCTGATTTTCTTTTGCCGTGTTGCACAGCAATGTTGAGGTGAAGTAAGAATAGTTCAGGACAATATTATTGTTTGTAATTATTATTATTGTCTTTCATTCGTCCTAATTTATTAGCAATTAGCATTTATTGCGATATTCCAATAGAAAGGCATTTGATAGTCCAATCCAATCCAGTCCAAGTCCACGTGTAAAGCGCAGCAACTTCCAGTATAATTATAATGCTTGTGGCGCTCCATTGCAAAGAATATATTATTAAAAACAATTAAAAATATTTTAAAAAAGAGAAGAGAAGAAGAAGAAGAAGAAGGAGAGAGAGAGAGAGAGAGAGAGAGAGAGAGAGAGAGAGAGAGAGAGAGAGAGAGAGAGAGAGAGAGAGAGAGAGAGAGAGAGAGAGAGAGAGAGAGATGATGATGATGATGATGATGAAACTTTATTTTTCAACGGTAAAAAGTTTTGGCAGAAAACAAATCGTCATTTTACAAACTTGCCGTTGCCAACATCTACAGCATAAAAAAGAAGAAACTAGAGAGAGAGATGATGATGATGATGAAACTTTATTTTTCAACGGTAAAAAGTTTTGACAGAAAACAAATCGTCATTTTACAAACTTGCCGTTGCTAACATCTACAGGATAAAAAAGAAGGGAAACTATAAAACATATATGTACATACAAAACCCAATAGCATCATTTTATACAGAAAAAAATAATAATACTCATCACACACACATGCACAGACGCACGCACGCGCGCCGCTCACACATACATCCACACGCACAAACAAACACGAGCACACACACACACGCGCACACACATATAAAAACCATCTGTATGAAATACGTGAGGTACAGGAAATATTACAGTACCTGAGAAACGTACTAAGTCTGACTCATCAGGTAATCAAAAAGTTTTGTTTTAAAACTTCCTGTTGAGGTAATAGTTTTCAAATGTGCAGGGATGGAATTCCAAGCAAACGGACCAGAGAATGACATACTAGTTTTAAAAAGGTCAATTCTTGGCAGTGGTAGGGGTAAGGTATTGTTTCTTGAGGTCCGTTCACGTTCTTGGTGAGATATAAATTTAGTGGTTAGATACTGGGGTGTCATATTATTCAGTATCTTATGCATATAGACGCATTTGTTTAATGTAAGTTGCTGACGTAGACCGAGAATGTTTAAATATCTAAATTTGTCTGTGGTAGGGATGGGGCGTCTATCTATCATTTTTACAGCTCTTTTGTATATGGAGTTTAATCTCTTCATGTGGACATCACTGCAGCCGTCCCACACTGTGGAGACATAATCAACATGGGACTTTATATGAGCATGAAAAAACAATTTACGGGTATTTGTATCCGTTACATGTCTAAGCTGGGACAATAAGAAAGTGTTTTTAGCAATGGTCTTACAAACAGCATTTATATGAGTCTCCCAGCACAGTTGATCATCAACATGTATTCCTAAGAATTTACGCTCAGTGACTTGTTCAACAGGTTCAGCGTTTAATTGTAATTGTAATGGCTGTAGTCGGCGTTGATGTTTTTGCCGCGTGGCGATTAAGATACTCTTTGTTTTTGCTGGGTGAAGAACCATATGGTTCTGTCTACACCAGTCAGATACCTCATTGAGACTGCATTGTAAACTATGGCTAATGTCCGTCGTTTTTTTGCCAGAAACATGAAGACTCGTATCGTCAGCAAATAGATTACAATTAACGTCAGAATTTGTGATATGCAACGGTAGATCATTAATAAATAGTATGAATAGAAGAGGGCCCAAAATAGATCCCTGGGGGACGCCGTATTTTACATTTCCTTGCTTAGAGTATCTTCCATGGGCGTACACCATTTGTTTTCTGTCTTCGAGATATGATCGGAAGAATTCTATAGCGGTTGCGTCCAAGTGATAAACTGTTAGCTTATTTAGGAGAATGTCATGGTCCACAAGGTCAAACGCCTTTTTAAGGTCTAAGAAAACAGCTCCTGACATCAGGCTTTTATTGATTGATTCCAGCCAGCTGTCTACAATATGTGTCAGTGCTGACTGACAAGAATGTTTCGGTCTAAAACCAGACTGGTGAATATTAAGTAATTTACCTTTTTCCAGAAAATCAAGGAGATGTTTTTGAATGTGCTTTTCAAGGGGTTTTGACAAAGCTGACAGAAGGGAGATTGGACGATAGTTATTAATATCTTCAAGATCTTTTGATTTAGGGATTGGGATTACCTTTGCTTCTTTAAGAATGGTTGGAAATGTACTTTGCTTTATGCAGAGGTTGAAAATATATGTTAGTGATTCTACTGTATACGGTAATGAGATTTTTAGGGTTTCATTATCAATACCATCAATGCCAGCAGACTTTTTGTTGGGCATGCTAGAAATATATCTGCCGACTTCCGCAACTGTAATATCAGGGATGGTGAAAGTATTTGATATAGTTGTTTTTTTAAAGTGTTCTCTGAGAGAACTCGGCACTTCATACGGTTTACTGTTATTTGCAGCTGACAATGCCAATATTTCGGCTGTCGTTAAGAAATGGTTATTTAATATATCAGCTGACATATGAGATGGGATTTCGGGTGCTGATGTACCCTTTGTTATGACGTTCAGAGCTTTCCAAACAGATGCCGTGTCCTTTTTGTCTCGAATCATTTGTTGCAAAAAAGACTTCTTAGACGCTCTAACTAAATATTTGACACGATTGCGTTGTGTTTTGTATTCTTCGTACTTTTGCTCTTTTTTCAGTTTGTCTCTAAATGACATGGCCTGCTTGATATCCGCTGTTAACCACGGTGGTATGGTGGAATGTTTAACTCGTTTTTCACGTATTGGCGCATGTTTATTGAGTACACTGAGAAACAGATCCATCCAGCACGACAAGGCACTGTCAGGAGATTGGTGATCATAAACCTCAGTAAACGAAGCATTGTGCAGGTCCCACAGAAATTCGTCTTTATTAAAGTGTTTAAAGGAGCGATATTTTATAGTTGTATGTCTTTTAGTTTTTTGCTTGTCTAGTTTCATGGAGACGTTACAACATACTGGGTTATGATCGCTAACAGCTAAGGAGGGAACCTGCACATTTGATATTGTATCGTCATTTGTCACGTAAATATGATCAATTAAGGTTGAGGATGTAGATGTGGTTCTAGTGGGGTTTTTAACTAATTGTTTTAAACCGAATAAGGCTGTTGTTGATGCCCATGCAGCATGGTGCCCTTTGGGCTTAAGTAGGTCAATGTTAAAGTCGCCCAGAAGAACAATGTTATCTTTACTTTGATTAACTTTAGAGAGAGAGAGAGAGAGAGAGAGAGAGAGAGAGAGAGAGAGAGAGAGAGAGAGAGAGAGAGAGAGAGAGAGAGAGAGAACGAACGAACGAACGAACGAACGAAACTTTATTTTCCAAGGATTGAGATATTAGGCGCACAGGCCTTTCTTACAATCTGTCCTTGCTAAGCTACTTTAAGGGAAAAAAAGAACATCAACCAAGCAACAAAAAGTAACTAAATAATACCGACACACACACACACACACACACACACACACACACACACACACACACATACACACACACACATACATGTACTCGTGCACATGCGCACTTTTATAGATACACATGCACACGTACGCACACACATATCTAACATTTAGGTAGGTAGGATATTTTCCGTACTATCAAAAACAAGCTGAAAAAAAACCGATCTGGAGGCTAGATTGGAAGCAGAAAAAAAACTAACGAAAAGTGAGAACATGAAGCGTATCATGTCTAGAAACAAAGAAAAAGAAAGGATCAGCATTTCGTTGTCTTAGAAAGGTAATCATGTACTCTACTTTTAAACAGAGAGAGGGACGTGGTTTGTTGAATAGTGGGAGGAAGTGAGTTCCATAAAAGAGCACCTGAATAAGACAGACTAGATTTGTACAGGTCTATACGGGGCCTTTTTATAGAAAGACTGTTCCTGGAGGTGCTGTATTTCTTTTCAGTTGGCGAAAAAAGTCTAGATAAGTAAGGTGGAGCTTTGTCGTTAAGAATTTTGTGCATCAGTACACATTTGTTTAGTGCGAGGTGCTTAACCAGAGGAAGAAGTCCAATGGCCTGCAGCTTGGCATCAGTGGATAAAGACGGATCAGGGAGGATAAGCTTAGCAGCACGCTTGTATAGTGAGTTTATCTTCTTGAAGTGATTTTCATTGCAGCTATCCCATATTGTTGAGGCATAATCAATGTGTGGTTTAATGTAGGCATTAAAAAAATAGAGAGAGAGAGAGAGAGAGAGAGAGAGAGAGAGAGAGAGAGAGAGAGAGAGAGAGAGAGAGAGAGAGAGAGAGAGAGAGAGAGAGAGATGAATCAATGAACCAATGAATCTTTATTTTACAACGGTAAAGATATTAATAATGCCAGAGGCAATGTCATTTTTCAAATCTGCCGTTGCTACATCTACAAACACAACAATTACATTACATTAATACATGTATAGGACCAACGCCTACGGGTGTGTTGGGGGGGAGGTGGGGGGGTGGGAAGGGGGAGCAATGGTAAGGGAAAATAAAACAAACAAAAAAAACCCAAACAAACCCAGCAGCACTCGACATACACAGCAGTAGAATGGACACTTACTAACAATGATATATACGTGCAGAAAGCAAAGCTTGCAGACAGTTATGGCTGCGAAGATAAATGTTTCAACAGACTTTTCTTGAAACATGATACCGTTGGAGTGGTCTTCATGTGGGATGGAAGAAAATTCCACAAAGTCACCCCCGAGAATGCTATACTGGTTTTAAATAAGTCTATTCTTGTTTTGGATACTATACACAGGCTTTTCGTATCGCCATAGCGGGACAGAGACCGGACTAGCAGCTGGGTTAGATATTCTGGTGTGTTGTTATTCCAAATCTGGAACAGGAGAACACCTTTGTTGAATGCAAACTGATTCTTGAGAGAAAGAAGTCCTGCTTTGTGAATCTTATCATCCGTTGTCAATGTAGGA
Organism: Semisulcospira habei; assembly: GCA_036245525.1. Taxonomy (NCBI): domain Eukaryota; kingdom Metazoa; phylum Mollusca; class Gastropoda; family Semisulcospiridae; genus Semisulcospira; species Semisulcospira habei. The sequence goes on along the minus strand of BTPG01000001.1, from coordinate 215,571,536 downwards.
TCGGGTAAAATTAATTTCGATGCTCGTCTGTGTAAGAAGTTCAGTCTTTTGAAATATACATCGCTGCAGCCATCCCACACCGTCGAAGCATAATTAAGGTGGGACTGAATATGTGCATAATAAAATAATTTGCTGGTTTCAAAGTCAGTGAAGTGCTTTTGTTAACCCCTTGACTGCAAGTGACGATAGCGTTCGGGCGGAAATGACGTGTAACTACGTCACTATTTAACTACGTCAGGAACTACGTAATTACGTCGCTATCTCAAGACGTAAGTACGTCACTACATAACGACGTAACTACGTCACTATCTAACGACGTAACTACGTCACGAACTACGTAATTACGTCACTATCTAAGACGTAACTATTCACTACCTAACCACGTAACTACGTCACTATCTAACTACGTAACCACGTCACTATCCAACGACGTAACTACGTCACTATCTAACGACGTAAGTACGTCACTACCTAACTAGGTAACTACGTCACTATCCAAGGAAGTAACTACGTCACTATCTAACGACATAACTACGTCACTACCTAACTAGGTAACTACGTCACTATCTAACGACGTAACTACGTCACTATCTAACGACGTAACTACGTCACTATCTAACGACGTAACTACGTCACTACCTAACTAGGTAACTACGTCACTATCCAACGACGTAACTACGTGTCGTTTTCGCCGAACACTATCGTCAGCAACATCCAAGGAGTCGCGTCTTCGGTGTAAGCGTTTTCGCCATGGTGAATGCTGATTGTCAAAAGAAAACGAATTTTCCAAACACCCCATTGACGCCACTAACGTAAAACCAGCAAAACGGTCCAAATGTCGAAGATGTTAATCCCGTCACTAGTGGCGTGCAGGAGTGATGTTTCTGAAAGTATTTCGCACTAGGCCTTCTCTGCCTGAGGCGGATATGACGTCAGCAACAGGCGAAGATGCTCATGAGCCCCCCCCCCCCCCCTGCTGAGCGTGCGGGAGGAGGGGGGGGGGCTCATGAGGCTATCGGCGTTGTTGGCTTTGTCCTGGCGGTGAAGGGGGTTGAGTAATCTACATTTCTCACTTTCACCTGATCGCCTTTCATATATATATATAGGTGCGCCAGCAGACGACAAAACGTCAGATCTTGGAAGAGAAAAAGAAGGAATTTAGTTGGATGATCGTGTTGCAAAAACTGACGGTTTCTATTAACCCTTTGGCTGTGGGTAGCGTGATTCAGTCAGGAATAACCTCAACCAAGCACGCTACCCACAGTCAAGGGGTTAAACAACCATTTGTTTTAAGTATGGAAGAAGTAGAAAACCACATGTGGTACATTGTTATTAAAGGCCGTTTGAAATCGGAGCACATCCACTTATCTGACACATTAAGAGCAGAATCTGAAATAAAGACCCCCCCCCCCCCCCCCAAAAAAAAAAAAAAAAAAAAAAAAAAAAAAAAAAAAAAAAAAGGCAGTTAACGGTTTGCTAGTAAAAACGACATGTTACATGCCAAGGCCTAACAGAATATAAAAAAAAAAGTTTCATATATCGCCCCATAGAGCGATTCAATGGCGATTCCACTGTGAAGAAAGCATGGCTTTCCGTACGCCACAACAAATCGCCAAAGTTCAAAACAGCTTAAAAAGGGGCCCGATGCATTCTGTCGCGCCGCACTACGGAAACAAACAAGTTTCCACCTGCTGCTCAGCTCCCTTTTTTTTTTTTACTGTGTCGCCTACCGCATCTCTGTCGCGTCGCTATATGGAAACACGCCTTTTCTGTGTCCATTTTAATTCAAAAGCATTTTTGTATGGTTTCAGGCAAGGCCGTAATCAAGATTCAAGATATTCAAGATATTCAAGAACAATGAACTCAAGGCGTCTGCACGTTGCTGCCTGGGTCGCCATTCTCTCCTGCATTCTACTGCGTGCTCACGCCAACGACATTACCAAGCAGGTTAGGATCTTCCTTAACCCCTTCACTGTCGAGAAAATTATGAACAAGATCTAGCTGCAAGAGGCATAGCTCCTCATGAGCCCCCGCAGTTGCGGGGGCTCATGAGGAGCTATGCCTCTTGCTGTTACCGCGGTGTATCCGTCTTCCTTTGATGACTTGGATACCTTTCACGTTGAAATTACTTTGAGTTAAAAAAAAAAAAACAAAAAAACTACAGCCTGTGTCCACTGGCAGTGAAGGGGTTAACTCGCCTGAGTCTGAACGTTAACAGGTGTTGGACTGACCATGATAGGCCAAGGGTGGTGACAGGATAGCTTAGCGTTTGGTGACAGCCCGACACGTGACAGCGAATGGCAAGACAGACCATCGCAGCGTTAAATCCAAATACGAACAACAGCTAACGTCTTTTGCTGCCACGAAGGTGACGTCAAAGACGGGGCAGCGAAAGGGGTCTAGACAACAATTTTGACTCCGCTGGGGTTCGGACCCACGACCTTACGGTTGAGGGTTCATTCGTACCACCTGAGTTAACCGTGTCCTCCATTGTAGTTCATTGGTGGTGCCAGAATAGTTCGGGGCCTGTTGGTGCCAACCCCATTAGCTAAATGTCATCGGGCTCACGACGGCCGCAGTAGGCCAGAGAACAGCCCGAGGACCTTTGCTTACTGCGATACTATTCTGGCACTACTTTTGAACTATTGTGGCATCTATTGTGTTTAGCGCATTGGTCTGTAGTGCTGAGTGTGCTAACAGTTCGGATTTCTGTTCCAGGATTCAGACACAAGTAAAGAAGTCATGCCAGCAGCACCCGCCAAGACAGGGGCAGACAATGTCGTCGACACCAGCCACGCCGCATCAGTAGACCAGTCCAAGCGAACGTTTGATCGGATCGGTGGCCAAAGCTCCTTCGCCAAGTTTGGCAAACGCGAAGACGAATCTGAGGCAAAACAAACGGGGGATGATTCTACTAACGACCTCGACAAGAGGAAGTTTGACTCCATAGCGCTTTCCAGTGACTTTGGCAGGTTTGGCAAGCGAGAGGGCGACGCGCTTGCCAATAATGAAGAGAAGAGAAAATTCGACTCCATTGCACTGTCCAGCGACTTTGGCAGATTCGGCAAGAGAAAGTTTGACTCAATAGCACTTTCTAGTGACTTTGGCAGGTTTGGCAAGCGAGAGGGCGATGCGCTTGCCAATAATGAAGAGAAGAGAAAGTTTGACTCAATAGCGCTTTCTAGTGACTTTGGCCGATTCGGCAAGCGAGAGAGTGATGCCCAGACTTCGGAAGGAAGTGAGGCCGCAGGTGACACCGAGAAGCGCAAGTTTGACAGGATCGCCGCAGCCAGCTCCTTCAGCGGATTTGGCAAGCGCGAGCAGGAGGTTACTGGCCAGGATGACGGTGTTGACAAGAGGAAGTTTGACAGAATCGCCGCAACCAGCTCCTTCAGTGGGTTTGGCAAGCGTGAGCAAGAAGTTACTGGCCAGGATGACGGTGTTGACAAGAGAAAGTTTGACAGCATCGCTGACTCCAGTTCTTTCGGGAGGTTTGGCAAACGTGAAGGTGGCGCAGTATCGGACGAAAACAATGACGTAGACAAACGCAAATTTGACAGTATTGCTGACTCCTCCTTCGGTCGGTTTGGCAAACGCCAGAAAGAACCGAGTGAATTGTCAGCAGACACAGATGAAGACAAACGAACATTCGACCGCATCGGAACACTGAGTTCCTTTTCAACGTTTGGAAAAAGAGACGACGACGACGAGTTGGATGCTGACAAACGACACTTTGACAGGATCGGGAGCCTGAGCAACTTCGCTAAGTTCGGCAAGAGGAAGTTTGACCGTATCGCGGGGATGTCGTCCTTCTCGCAGTTCGGGAAGAGGGACGATGAAGACGACGACGATGAAAAGAGAGCGTTTGATAAAATCGCCGGCTCCAGTTCATTCTCCAGATTTGGCAAAAGAAAGTTTGACAGGATAGGCGGGCTGAGCTCCTTCGCAAAGTTTGGCAAAAGAACTTTTGACAGAATCGGGGGACTTAGTTCGTTCGCCAAATTTGGCAAACGGCATTTTGACAGAATCGGTAGCCAGAGTTCTTTCTCCAGATTTGGCAAACGAAATTTCGACAGGATCGCGGGCCTAAGCTCCTTCCACAAGTTCGGCAAGAGGCGTTTTGACAGCATTGGAGGCCTCAGCTCCTTTGCCAAGTTTGGCAAGAGGCGTTTTGACAGCATTGGAGGCCTCAGCTCCTTTGCCAAGTTCGGCAAGAGACATTTTGATCGAATTGGAGGCTTAAGCTCTTTTGCTAAATTCGGCAAACGGAATGACGTACGGAATGACGATCTGGCGGAGGTGGAGTTAAGTGACGGCGATTTGATTCCCGAGAACGAGGAAGAGAAACGTTCGTTTGATCGCATCTCCTCCCAGAGTGCTTTTTCCCGGTTTGGTAAACGCCAGGACGAGGACGACGACTGGGACAACTCTGCCCACAAAAGACGGTTCGACAGCATCGCCGCCTCCAGTCCGTTTGCAAGGTTCGGGAAAAGAGCCTTCGACCGCATTGGCATGACACGATTCGCCTCTTTCGGCAAGAGGGGTCTGGACGGCTCTGAGAACGATGGATTGACATCCTTGGAATTGGATGATAGTGATGATAATGACAATGATGACAAACGGTTTGATAGAATCGGTGGATATTCACATCTTTCCTCGAAATTCGGAAAGAAATCTAGTGAAGAGTCAGACAATCCTGAGGCAGAAAACACTGAGGCCGCAGACAAAGCACCCAGTGATGTTTCCCCCAAACCGTGCCAAAACTGTTCTGGCGGTGAACATCCAAAGCGGCTCTCCAAGCGGGATACGACCAGCACGGTTTACGAGGAACTGCCCGATAAGCGGCGCTTTGACTCCATCGCCCCGTCCAGTCGTATGGCGGGCTTCGGCAAACGCTCGCTGGACCCCATCGCCCTGCACAGCAGCTTCGGCAGGTTCGGGAAGAGGGCGCTTGACTCCATCGCCTCCTACAGCAACTTTGGCGGGTTCGGACGGAAGAGAAGCATGGACTCCATCGCTCCCTATAGCAGATTCGGGGGCTTTCACGGCAAGAGAGTTTCAGGCAAGAGAAGGCTCGACTCCATTGCCCCTTCTTCTAGTTTCGGTCGGTTTGGTAAAAGAGACCTTACGGCGCTGGACGGTGACATCACGCGGCTAGATCAGGACGGTGACTTTGCAGAAGACTATGACAAGCGCACAATGGACCGTATCGGCAGCTTCAGCAGCTTTCGCAAATTCGGTAAAAGAGACAACACAGAGTTTGATGACGTAGTGGACTTGTATTTCACTGACCCAGGCTCTACGGGAGACACAGACGCTGTTCAACAAGCGGGCATGGACTCGATCGCACAACACTACGACGGTTTTGACGGCTTCGGGAAGAGAAGCACGAGCACTAACCTGGACGACCTCAGGAGACTGTGCGGTATCGCTACTACCTCTGTTTCAGACGATGGAAACAGCGAGGAAGCTGGGCCCAATAACGAGGGAGAAGACGGAGACAGCGACGAAGATATGTCGATGGCCAAGAGGTTTGACAAAATTTCCACCAGCGCCTTTGCACGTTTCGGCAGGCCGTACTGGTCAGGCCCGCGGCCTGTGACGTCACCGCCAAACAGACCCGACAACGTCACTCCAGTACTGCAGTCCATCTGTCGGTTTGCACTGTTACTTAAGAAACACTCGGACAATTTGACACAGAGGTACAGGGAAACCCCGGTGCCCAACGCCAGATTCAAACGACAGTTCGATAGAATCGCTTACGGACAATTCGCAAAATGGGGCAGAAAGTGACATGTGCGTAACCAAATCTACCATTAAGGTCATCTACAAAGTCAAGGTCAAGGTTGAATTATGTGTATTTTACTCATTTTTACTCATTGGAGGCCTGCCGCATGTGGATACGCGGCAAAAGCTGCGTATCTACATGCGGCAAGCTTCCAATGGGCGAACAGATTGGTCGCTCAGTTTACTAGGCTATTCAGATTATTACAAAAACGACTGCATGCACTCGAACTGAAGAACATTTGCAAGACTGAAATAAGTCACGTTTGGGCGCTCGTAGGCAACTTTTAGCCCCTGACAGACCTTAACTGAAATCAGCAGCATTTCAATAAATGCATACACTTAGCGGTTCAGTAGATTAAATCCCTTCACTGCCTAAGAAAGGTCAAACTGATCTCTAACTGCAAGAACTACCAAAAGCCAGAACTGTCCAAAGAACATGAAAACAATGTGCTCTCAGCAAGAGGCATAGATCCTCATGAGCCCCCGCATTCGCGGGGGATCATGAGGATCTATGTCTTTTGCTGAGACCACTTTGTGTCCATGTTCTTTTGACAGGTATGGTCGCGGGGGCTCATGAGGATCTATGTCTATTGCTGAGACCACTTTGACACCACGTTCTTTGGACAGTTCTGGCTTTTGGTCCTTCAGTGAACACACATTTCAGGAACGAAATGTACGTCTCCGTTGGCAGGGTAAGGGTTAACCAGCCCGCCTGTCCGCAAGAGTCCTATATTCTCACGAGCCTTTGGTGCCGCAGGGGCCCATGAGAATACAGGCCTCTTGCTGGCATGGTGCGGCCCCCATGTAGATCGTCAGTTTGAGGTACCCATTTCGGGATTAATGACCTACTACTACGATGGTGCTTGCACAAATGATCACAGCCAATTTGTTTACTGCGGGGACAACCTACTTTTTTTCGAACGAATTCTATTTAGTAATAAACCCTACCGCATACCTGCATTGTGTTGACAGATCCAATATCGACTTTGAAGAAGATTTTTTTTTGTTGTTGCACATACTGCACCAATACAATACTGTTTTAATAGCGATGAAAATACTGATGGTGTAGACGAACTAACTCAAGACGATGTTGTCAGGAATGGGTCGCGTAGGATTTCTTTTTTAACATAGCGGTGGCGGCATAGGAATCCTCGGGCCCAGGTCTGGCTTTGTCACACCTCCTCAGGACAAAGTGTTGCGGTAGAATCTGTTGGCGATACCTCCTGTTTAAACCATTCAGCCCGACGCGCGCATTTCCCAAATTTTTGGAGGCGTCATCCAACGACTATGCACCTGTTGCAGGAGATGGATCGATCATGATAATTCAAGGGTAGTGCCATATTAGCTTGGCGCCGTCAGGCGCCAAGCTAATCTGGCACTATCCTTGAATTATCATGGTCGACCCATCTCCTGCTGTAGGGCGCCAGGGCTGAATGGGTTTACGGATTGCAATACTTCTCTTGTCAGCTGAACAACACTTTGAATGAAGCTATCAAGCAAGCCCCAACTTAAAAGCTGCTCGACAGAACTCTTGCATAATGGCACAGATTTGAACCCGGCAACCTGTCATAGTTCTGGCTTTGTGATAGTACTACATTTTGACCCTTTCACTGCCGGAACACACCAAGCAGAAACCAAATGCAACAGGCATAGATCATAATGAGCCCCCTAAGTTGGGTGGGCTGATGAGGCTCTATGCCTCTTGCTGACCTGACGTGTGTGTGTGTGTGTGTGTGTGTGTGTGTGTGTGTGTGTGTGTGTGTGTGTGTGTGTGTGTGTGTGTGTGTGTGTGTGTGTGTGTGTGTGTGTGTGTGTGTGTGTGTGTGTGTGTGTGTTGAAGTAGGGTGAATTTCACGAGCGCATATTCTGCGTCCGTCTACAGGGGAAAGGGTTACATGTTTACGTTGTATACATTGGACATGATGCCACAAACGAGATCAGAATATATTGATCGCAACATTTACTACCGCATCCCATCCCACCCGCACACGCACACCCGGCCATTGTCGTTTGATTTTTCTAGTCGTTGGGCCAAATATACCTAACCCCGCACCTCCAGATCAGAATTCTCCCTGCTCCACTGAATAATATTCCTTTCACAAAGGGCTAAGGTTTTAACTCTTTGGAGTCGCGTCGGATAATGATGCGCGGCTTTTTGCCGCGTATCCGTATACCGCTAGTCTGAAATGAGTTAACATTTTGTTTCGTATAGTGATTCCATCATTAGTAATAATTACAAATAATCAGCGCTTACAATCTCTTTGGTCGATTCACAATTCGTTTTATGCGCTTTTTGGACCAGCCACAACTTTTGAGTTCAGAGTTTTTTTTTAATTGATTTTACTGACACAGTTAGCTGGTCTGTGACTTTGAACTTTACCGCTTAGTCGTACTGTTCAAAGCGACGGAGCTGCAAGCACATGTGGCATACTTGTTGTGAAGCTTTCGTGAATATCCTTTTTGCATATTTGGTTGTAAACTTTGTTGTAGCGACCACTTTTTCATTTTAAAAGGGAGTGTGACGATAATTGTGTCATGTACTGATCTCTAATTTTGAACCTTACGGCTGAAGCCGTAAGGTTCAAAATCAGAGACCAGTACACACATTATTATGACACTTTTTTTGTGCGAGACTTAACGTTTCTTTTTTGTTTTTTTTTTTGCCTCCAAAACCTTTTGTCACGTTATTTACATTTTTGTATACACTGTTTTTGCACAAGAAGCACCTAGCCTGTTAAAATACGAAAACCGCATGCATATTGCAGCTTGCAAGCCTCGAGGGATGGATTGACCATGACAATTTGTTGTTAGCGGCGGATGAATTGTTACTGCCGTGCCGTCTGTGAAAAAATAAAGATATATGAAAGCAATCGTGTTTAAACATTTCTGTATACGGTCGTCACACTGTCATATTTATTTATTGATTTATTCATACGTGTGTTCTTTTGTTTGAATGATTGATTTATTGATTGATTGATTGATTGATTGATTGATTGATTGATTGATTACTGACAACGAAGATCAATGGAAATAGTGCATGAAATTGCAGTCATAACAAGCATGCAATATTCCTTCGGTTGTCATTTCTTCCGCCCAGGCCGCAGGTCTAACACACAATGCAGGTCACGCTGTCAAACGTGCGCTGGTCTGTGGTTTTAGACCTTCCGCCTGAAAGGCGGAAGGTCTAAAACCACAGACCAGCACACAAAGCACTGTATGTCTGATTGAAACAGCCAATCATCTGCAGTCACAAGACAAGAAAAACGCACCACGTGGCTGCGAAACTAAAAGCGACGATAACGGAGGGGACTGTGCATTACTTAATCTCCCCCCCCCCTCCACCCCTAACCCACCCACCCACCCAACCACCCCCATCACCCACCACACCCCTCCACGAAATTGCTGGCAGTCACCCCTTTTGGTTTCGTTTATAAATCAAGCCCAAGTCAATATAATCCATTAACCCTTTTGTTGTCGGTAGCGCTTTCCTGCAGGAAATCACGCGCGCGACAAAACCCGAAACCAACAGCCAAAGGTTTAACAGGCCGTTTTCGCCACCATTATGCTGGTGGACAGGTCGCGTCATCAGGGCGTTCCTGGTAATCAAGGTTAATACTGAAGACTATCATTTTTCGTTCGTTAAAACTCATTCTACCCCAGACACACAACAGCAAGATAAGGATCGACCATGATAGTTTAAGGGTGATGCCAGAATAGCTTGGCGCCTATGGGCGCCAAGCTATTCTGGCATCACCCTTGAACTGTCATGGTCGACCTGTGTCCTGCACTGCAATGCAGTCTTCAGAGGACAACGGCAACATTTGGGGATTTCGGTCTTGGGGTACAACGATTTAAGTACAGATAAAATAGTATTACTTAATTAACGAAAAGTTAAAGCGTACAGTTATGTAATTATGTAACGTTTCATATTATAATGACCTCAAGCCCAAAAAGTCAAGACTTTTTTTTAACCCCTTCATTGCCGAGAAAATGTGAAAACGCGATCCAACTGCAAGAGACATAGATCCTGATGAGCCCCCGCGACCGCGGGGGCTCATAAGGATCTATGCCTCTTGCTGAGACCAATTTGTATCCAGGTTTCTTGCACGTGTTGGAATTTGGTCGTTGAATGAACTAAGATTTCAGAAACAAACATGTAGGTACAGTGGCAGGGGTGGGGTTAACACCTTTTATTTGACACAACAACTGACACAACAACAGATTTCCATGCACTGAGTGGCTGGAACAGTGGATATGTGATACGCCTCCCTTCGGGGGGGCTTCCATATGCATTGCTTTCAGTCACTTTCTTAGCGCCCCCTCTCTTTCCTATCTCTTTTTTTTTTTTTTTTTTTTTTTGTGCTTTGGCTACAGTAGATCTACGATCACTGGTTGATCATGCACATTTCTCTCCCCTGACAATGCTATAACCTACTTTACTTTGTAACCAATGAACAGAGTGGAATGGAGGGAGCTGGTTGCCAAGTCATCAGTGGTGCCCCAACGGTCGGCAAGACTACGAGATAGATAGACAGACACACAGACAGGCAGGCAGGCAGACAGGCAGATAGATAGATAGATAGATAGAATCTAATTAACTGTTCACTCTTTCACAAGGACAAATGCACATTCACACAATGCCAAAATAATAAACAAAAGACATTTCAATGAAAAACCTGTTCATATGGAGATGAGAAAACGTCAGGTTCATCATTCCATTTCAAGGTCATAATTATTTTAAAATATGCTTTAAATCTAGCCCTGAAAATGGCCAATGATGTGCCTGGCGAATGTCATGTCACACTTTGGGAGCTTGGAAAGAAAAGCCCCCCCCCCCCCCCCCACGCCTCTTCCCCCCCCCCCCCAATCACCAATTACTTCCTTCCCTCCCACCTACTCTTTTCCGCATCGCCGATACATCATACTGTCAGGGTTTTGTATTAATAACTTATGTTGTAAGCGTCTTTTCTAAGCGTGTTTCTTTCTCCGTTGGGTTCTAGTGTCAACATACTGCCATGGGTAGATCTGTGTATATTGGACGCGAGAGCGGCAGGTGACTATTTTTTTTTTCGGGGGGGAGGGGTGGGGGGTGGGGGGTGGGGGGGGGGTGAGGTTGGTCAGACTGACTTGAGCAAAGATTTGACATTTTCCCGTTGTGGCACCAAATGCGCAAGGCAGCATTAACACATTGTGTCCCAAGATCGAAATCCACAATTCTGGACTTGTCCTCTGACGATTTAACAGCGCAGTTCAGGAAACAGATCGACCATGATAGTTCAAGGGTGGTGCCAGAATAGCTTGGCGCCCATAGGCGCCAAGCTATTCTGGCACCACCCTTGAACTATCATGGTCGATCCCTATCTCCCAGTGGTGTGTCGGGGCTGAATGAAATAAGCACAAAACACAATTTACTGAATTAACACTCCGTATGCCACAAATTATGAGTGCGGTGTTTGTAGCCTCATCACGACAATCTTTCGCTTTTACCAAATAAAGGGAAGCAACCTTCAACTGTAGTATATTTTAGCTACAAAAGATTGCTTCCCCTGCTTTTCTTAAGTTTGAGGATATTACACTCGGCAGTAATGCGTTTGCGTTTTATTTGTCCATTTCCGTCAGCAAAATGCTTACATTTTTATATGCTTAGAACAGCCTCCTGACAATCTGTGCGTGTTGTGACATGTCGGCTGTCTGCGTGTGTAGATGTAATTGTTGAACCATGAGTGATGATGATTTGCGTGCCGACACACGATGAGCTCTGGTTCCGAAGCTCTATCAAGGTTCCAGAACTGGGTGCCATAAGCAAGCCGAGGCGTGTAAAATAATCAGCAGCCATGGTTTACCCTGTTTAATCCATTGTCGTATGATGCCTGTTTCATGTCATGCCGGTCTGACGGTTGGATTGACTCGACGGACCCTACACAAGCTTTTTGCTTAACCGCTTCACTGCCAGAGAACGCGCCTTGTATTTCTGAAATATAAGGTGAACGCTCTTTCAGATGTACTGCTCCTTTAATTTGGAATTCCTTACCGACTGAGCTGAGAAATGCCTCCACCTTTACGCAGTTCAAAGCAAAGTTAAAAACTCTCTTTTTCTCCCAGACTTTCGTGTAATCTCTACGGATTTCTGTACCCCCCCCCCCCCCCGGCCCCCCTTGCAGACTCGTGTGTGTGTGTGTGTGTGTGTGTGTGTGTGTGTGTGTGTGTGTGTGTGTGTGCGTGTGCGTGCGTGCGTGCGTGCGTGCGTGCGTGCGTGCGAGTATGAGTCCATAAGCGTAGCATTTTTGAATGGCCCGTGACTTTATAGATTGCTTATAGAATGCATTGTATTTTGTTTTAATACTTTTTGTAATTTGCGTTTTTGTAATAAGTTATTTTTGTACAATTAGTTTTTGTTAAGCGCCTAGAGCTCTAATCCGAGGTTGGGCGCTATACAAGTACTCATTATTATTATTATTATTATTATTATTATTATTATTATTATTATTATTATTATTATTATTATTATTATTATTATTATTATTATTAAAGTGGTCTTTGAAGCTAATATCGTTTGCTCTCTCAGTAAGCAAAAGGTCCTGGAGTCGACATCCGTTTCGGCTGGCCCGCGCACGGCCGTGCGCGGGCCAGCCGAGACTAATGTCGACCCGATAACTTTTGCTCACCGGATTTACATTGCGATACAGATCATGTTAAAGATAGCGTAGCTGTTGTAACAAGATGTGTGAGGCCTGCCACCAATGCAAGAGGTGCGAGGTTCGATACCCGGTTCCGGCGTCGGACTTTTCTCCTCTAGTAAGTGTCACCATTAATTCGGGCGGACCGTCGGGGGTTCTTTCTCCGGGTACTCCGGCTCTTTCCTCCCCCAAGAATCAATTTCAGTCCACAAAACCAAATTTCCAAAATAAAATAAAACGATTTAAATTTCCAAAATTTCAGTGGCTCGCTTGAGCTTGCCCTTAGCATCACGTGAATGTTCTGTGTTTATGTACAGTGTGTGAGAGAATGCGCGTGATTCACGTGAGCGTGCTTGTTGGGTTCAGTTCGTGGCTATATCCTGCACATCGAGTTATATTATAAATATGAGAAGTGCGCCATATAAATACTATGTATTATTATTAACTATTGTCACAAAGTTCGTATCAGACTCCCTGAAGTCACCACACGTTTTGTGACAAGGTGTTCGTTTATCACAACAAGATTGTGGTGACATCCCACCAGCGTCACTGACGAAAAAGCTTCTGACGATCCCGTGCCTTTTGTAACGACTGAGCGTCAGAAAGACCAAAAAGCGTCTCATTTGCTTTTGTGACAATTGTCACATTGTCACAAAGCTCATCACAACAGCAGTTTCTGCAAGCGTAGGTCACATGAACAGGCACAGTATAGGCACCTGACCACTGTGTGTCGATTCACAAAACACAATGAAACCGGATTCTGCAGAGCGAGCCAAAGCGCACTCAGTACACACTCAACAATAACACAATGTGTTTAACTTCTTCATTGCCAAGAAAAGTGAACACTGACGCACAGCAAGAGACACAGATCCTCATGAGCTCTGCAGTTGCGGGTGCTGATGAGGATCTATGCCTCTTGCCGACACCACTGTGTATCCATGTTTCTGGGACGTCTGGTTTTTCTTTTAGCGTTGAATTAGCGAAAATTCCAGACACACTATCTGGCTAGAAAGGGTTAACCCTCTTTGCCCCAAGGTCCTATTTCCCAAATTTTGGAAGTGTTACTTTTAACGACTATGTACCATTTGTAGGAGGCGGATTGACCATGATAATTCAAGGGTAGTGCCAGATTAGCTTGGCGCCTTGAATACGATAGACTTTGGGATGAAATCCTCATCTTCTTTTACTGTTTTATTTCTTTTCTGAAAATAATTAATTTTTACTAAAGAAGTTAAACGGATACAAATCTGGCTAACGAACTCATCCAATGTTTTTCTTTCTCCAAACTAGCTATGTCCAAAATGTCAAGTAAATATGACAAAAATTGCGGACTCTAATCTGGGTCAACCGACTTCCTACAAACGGTTGTTTATGTCTTCAACGAGACATTCAGTTACAATATGCTCGGAGGCTCACTTAGCCACCCCTTTCATATAGTATTTCGCCAAGTATCAAGCTTGTGTGTACATACATATCGGAGATTCTTTTGTTTACATACACACACACACACACACACACACACACACACACACACACACACACATGCATACATGCATACACACATAAGTCGCTTCGCGCCAAATGTGGCGTTCAGCAGCGAGGTTAGTGTAACTAGACATGACGTATATTTTTCGTGTTACTTCAATAGTCATAATTGCCTGCCCGCTTTTGACATCATGGAAATGCTTTTAAATTCGCCCCACCGCGACCCGTCCTAAAAGGTCCCTTCTACCCTTCTATAAATAGAAGGGACTTAAAAAGCAAACACTATGATCCTTATGGTCCTCATGAAGATATGCGGCACTTGGCGAACTCATTCATAATCGCGCCCCTCAGGCAGAATGAGTGAAGGCAGTGAATGCGTGATGTGTGTTTTAGAGACAGCAGGCAGTTAGGTTTATTAAGTATTCTATTTAAAGAGGGAACCTTTTAGGACGGGTCGCGATGGGGCGAATTTAATAGCATGTCCATGATGTCAAAGGTGGGCAGGCTAAACCTCTGACAACTGAAGTAAGAAGAAAAAAATTACGTCAAGCTAACCTCGCTGCTGAACGTACATTTCGCGCGGAGCGCCGTATGTGCGTGTGTGTGTGTGTGTGTGTGTGTGTGTGTGTGTGTGTGTGTGTGTGTGTGTGTGTGTGTGTGTGTGTGTGTGTGTGTGTGTGTGTGTGTGTGTGTGTGTGTGTGTGTTTGTGTGTGTGTGAGTGCGTCTGTATGAAAATACGAAAACACGAGAATCTCCAAATTTGCCGTACGCACAAGCTTGAAACTTGGTGATATACTTTATCCCAGAGGTGGCTAAGAGAGCCTCAGAGCATATTGTAACTGGATATCTCTTTGAATAATTAAAAGACCGTTTGTAGAAAGTCGGTTGACCCAGTTTAGAGTCCGTAATATTTTTCATATTTACTTGCAATTTTGAATATTGCTAGTTTGGATAAGACATTAAATGAGTTTGTTAGCCCTAACCCTTTCAACTTCTTCAGTAAAAGTTAATTCTTTTCAGAAAACATTAAAAAAAACTTGACTCCTGGAGAACGTTAGACAGTGGCAGTGACGTAAAACAAGCAACTCCGTCACTAAGCAGACATTGACGCAATACTCTAAATATGTCATAATTCTCTCTCTCTCTCTCTCTCTCTCTCTCTCTCTCTCTCTCTCTCTCTCTCTCTCTCTCTCTCTCTCTCTCTCTCTCTCTCTCTCTCTCTCGGCAACTCTCCAGGACCGTATTCTGAAATTGTGGCAGGGACTGCGTCCTCTATATCTACGTCCTACCCAGGATCACAGTATGATGCAAATAGCCACCAGATAACACGAGACTGTTTCAACAGCACATCTCAACAGCAACAGCGATGGGCCTGTTCAGCTGTTGTCCCCTCTGGGCTGGCGGAAGGGAGGCAAGCCAGACACATGCTGATACAAGACATGTCACCCCCACAGCAACAGGAGGCACCAGATCAACAGTTCATGGCTATGTGGCAGTCACCTAACATACTGCAGTTCCCGACAGTTCCTGCAGTGTTCCCGCAGTATCGTGCGGTGCCAACGGACCACTTTTCGGGGAACACTATGGCGCAACCCTACCCATTCAGCGTCACCGCACCCGCACACACTCCGTATACACATCACGACGTCTGGACTCAGTACAATCGCCCAGCTTGTGTTTACTGAGACTATAACCAGAGCATCCTACTATATACATCTAATTAAACATGATATTTCTATGAATTGTCTGTTGGGCCAGTTGTTCAGCAGAATTTCAGTGACTAGACATAGCTTCCTAAGTGATCTCTTACATCATAGACATTGCTTCCTAAGTGATCTCTTACATCATAGACATTGCTTCCTAAGTAATCTCTCATATCGCGTGCGCACTGTTTCCTATCCTTCGTCTATAACTCTTGACTTCACTTCGCGAACGAAGATTTTATAGTGGTTGCCCACGACGTCTGCAGGAATGTTCGTGGCTGCGGAGGCCAATCCGGGACAGGCAGGTTCGACCGCAGTGGCTGCAGGGGGAGGTCTGGACAGGGTTCTAAGTTTCGACATCTCTGTTTTTTTTTCTCCTGAGCCGCTTGTCCTTAAGGCTAGCTCTGCGAGAGTCCTCAAAGGAGACGGCTGCTTTGTAAATGGTGGAGCGCCAGGTGGTGCGGTCCGCAGCAAGTGAAGGCCACTGGTGGTGGTCGATTTGGCAGGTACTAAGTGACTTATTGAGACAGTCTTTGTATCTCTTCTTAGGTGCCCCTTTGTCTCGGTGTCCAGTGGCGAGCTCGCCGAACAAGGTGATCTTGGGTAGGCGATGATCCTCCATCCTGGAGACGTGCCCCGCCCAGCGAAGCTGTGTCCGCAGCAACAAAGCCTCGATGCTCACAGTTTCCGCCTGTTCAAGGACCTCGACGTTGGTGACATAGTCACTCCAGTGAATGCCCAGGATGGTACGCAGGCAGCGCTGGTGGAAGCGTTCGAGGAGTCGTATTTGGCTGCGGTAGAGGGCCCAAGACTCGGAACCATACAGCAGGGTGGTGAGGACGACAGCCCTGTACATGCTGATCTTGGTGCCATTTTTTTAGTTGTTGATTTGCCACACCCGCTTGAATAGTCGCCCGAAAGCACTGTTCGCTTTTGCCAGCCTGTTGTCCAGTTCCTTGTCCAGCTTGGCGTCTGGCGTGATGATGCAGCCAAGGTAGGAAAATTGGTGTACATACTTCAGTTCGGTCTCGCCGATGGTGTTGTGTACTGAGGGCAATGCTCTTCCTTGGGTGCCGGCTGATGAAGGACCTCTGTCTTTTCAGACTGACCTCAAGTCCAAAGAGCTGGGCAGCATCTGCGAAGCATGACGTGATGCGCTGCAAGGCTCTCTGTGTGTGTGCAACAAGGGCAGCGTCATCAGCAAAGAGCAGCTCACGAATCAGTTGGTCTAGGGTTTTGGTGTGGGCCTGCAGTCGCCTGAGGTTGAACAGGCTGCCATCGAGACAATACCTGATGTACACTGCGTCGTGATCGTCCAGGTCCACTGCGGCCTGCTTCAACATCATGCGAAAGAAGATGGTAAAGAGGGTCGGTGCCAGCACGCAGCCCTGCTTCACGCCGTTGAGAATGGGGAATGGTTCTGAAAGGTCACTGTTGAGTCTGACCTGGCCTTGCTGGTCCTCGTGTAGCTGGACGATCATGCTGAGGAACTTTGGGGGACAGCCAAGTCGCTCCAGGATCTGCCACATGCCTTGTTTGCTCACAGTGTCAAACGCTTTTGTTAGGTCGACAAACGTTACATACAGCCCTTTGTTCTGCTCGCGGCACTTCTCTTGAAGCTGTCTCAGCACAAAGACCATGTCGGTGGTACTCCTGTTGGCTCTGAAGCCACACTGGCCCTCTGGAAGGTGGTCTTCAGCGATGGCAGGTACCAGCCGATTCAGGAGCAGCCTTGCAAGAATTTTCCCGGCAATGCACTGCAGGGTAATTCCACGCTAATTAGAGCAGGCAGACTTCTCTCCTTTGTTCTTGTACAGGGTGATGATGACTGCATCACGAAGATCCTTTGGTATGTTCCTTTCTCCCAGCAGCAGAGAAAGAGGCCGTGGAGCTTGTTGTGCAGTGCTGGGCCTCCATGTTTCCAGATCTCTGGCGGGCTTTCGTCAATGCCTGCTGCTTTGCCACTCTTGAGCTGGTGGATGGCCTTGAGGGTCTCTTCAGTGGTGGGCGGTTCATCCAATTCAACCTTTACTGGGAGGTGTGGGATTTGGAAAATGACTGCTTCTTGAACAGTGCGCTCAGCGCTGAAGAGGTCCTGAAAGTATTCCGACCAACAGTTCAAGATAGACGTACTATCTGTGAGGAGTGCCTGTCCATTAGCGCTTCACAGGGGACTTTGAACCAGGTGCATGGGGCCATACACTGCTTTCAGTGCTTCGTAGGAGCCCTTGTAGTCACTGTTGTCAGAGCAAAGCTGGGTCCTCTGTGCCAGTCTGGACCACCACTCGTTCTGGAGCTCTCTCAGCTTGCGTTGGAGACTGCTGCTGATGAGGCGGAAGGCAGACTTCTTCACACGGCAAGAAGGCTGGGCTAGGTGGGCCTGGTGGGCGGCTCTTTTATATGCTAGAAGTTCCTGAATCTCTACGTCGTTTTCGTCAAACCAGTCTTTGTTCCTCTTTGTAGCAAAGCCCAAGACTTCCGCAGAGGATTTTGCAATAGCAGTTTTCAGTTGTTCCCAGAGTGTTTCAGAGGAGGAGTCTGCTGGATTAGGTATAATCAACAACCTTAAGCCCTAGGCATGAAAATCAGCAAGAAAATTGCACAGTTGATCCTCTGATACGTCAAATGTTAGTACTGCGACGAGTAACCTATAACATCGAGTCGTCACAATGAACACGGCGTCGTGGGACTAATGATGTCATGACGTGAAGCTTGAAGTGACGTCATTTCGCTGCTCGTGCTATTATTGTTGTTTTTATTTTCAGAATAGCTATGCTACGCCAGACCACAGAGCTTACGAATGGCGGGAATCGCCGTGTGTCCGTCTTTATTTCTGTGTACCAGTGTGTGTGGATTCTTTGCCAGAATTTCTGCTCCGTACGCTAAAAACGTCTTGTGCATGCTCCGGAATGCGCTCCAACCAGCCCAATTTCAACGTCTACCGTATTTTCAATACAGTAGACAAAAAGCATCCGTAGGTTTAACCCTTCCCTGCAAGTGGTCGTAAGTTTTGTTTCTGAAATCAGTGTCCAAGTCGTCCAAGGAACAGGATACAAAATGGTGTCAGCAAGAGGCATGGATCCTCATGAGCCCCCGCAACTGCAGGGACACGAGGATCTATGCCTCTTGCAGTATTAGCTGTCGGGGGTTATCGGAGAATGTTTAAACACTTTTTCTCTCTGCAATGAAGGGCATCGACCTGGCTTTTATTATGAACGTCACAAAAGAGGTTGCTCCCGCCCTAACCAACTAGACCACTGAATTGAATGACGACGCAATTTCAAAAGATAAAAATAGGGGTGGGGGGGAGGGGGCGATTCTGTTCATCCCTTAGAATCATCCAAGTCGTGATTGATTGAGAGGGCTCTGTCAAGCCCAAGACACTTTCGCTTGGAGTCGAGGTCAAGTAAATAAACCAGCCTCGGGCCAATTTCTGCATTCGTTAGAATGTGTACTGCTTTGCGCGTGCTAGCGAAGGCCAACGTCATCCCGACGAACTGTTGTTCTTATGGAAGGTAGCGCTGGGATGTCAGTAAATTGTTCCCCTCTGCTTTGACACTTTATGTGCACTACCCTTGAATTTTCATGGTCGATCCTTCTCCTGCTTTTAACGCAGGAGAAGGATCGACCATGACAGTTCAAGGGTAGTCCCTAATTAACTTGGCGCCTTGTCAATCGCTCAGGCTGATTAGGACAATCGCATATTCAAATGTCCTGAAATAATGTGATATTCACCTAACGACAAACTTTCTGCCCCTAGCAACCATGAACTAATAACAGTAATGCATTGTATCATCAGTCAGTCCGTCTGCGGCGTATTTTTTGTCGTTCCGTGTCTTAGTACGAACTATTGCGTAACGGTGTGTTTTATGTTATGTTTACACGAATAGTCATTTTTTCACATTTTCAACACTGGGCTCTGTAGAAGAGAACTGCAAAAGCAGACCTTTTAGAGGCCCGATTCAAATGTTCGTGTCAGCTTTGGTTCTATCTATCTATCTAATCTATCTATCTATCTATCTATCTATCTATCTATCTATCTATCTATCTATCTATCTATCTATCTATCTATCTATCTATCTATCTATCTATCTATCTATCTATCTATCTATCTATCTATCTATCTATCTATCTATCTATCTATCTATCTAATCTATCTATCTATCTATCTATCTATCTATCTATCTATCTATCTATCTATCTATCTATCTATCTATCTATCTATCTATCTATCTATCTATCTATCTATCTCTTTTCTTGGCTTGACTTCGCGAACGAAGATTTTATAGGAGTTGCCCACGACGTCTGCAGGCTTGTTCGTGGCTGCGGAGGCCAATCCGAGACAGGCAGGTTCGACCGCAGTGGCTGCAGGGGAAGGTATGGCCAGGGTTCTGAGCTGCGGCATCTCTGTTTTTTCTCCTATCTATCTATCTATCTATCTATCTATCTATCTATCTATCTATCTATCTATCTATCTATCTATCTATCTATCTATCTATCTATCTATCTATCTATCTATCTATCTATCTATCTATCTATCTATATATCTATCTATCTATCTATCTAATCTATCTATCTATCTATATATCTATCTATCTATCTATCTATCTATCTATCTATCTATCTATCTATCTATCTATCTATCTATCTATCTATCTATCTATCTATCTACCTACCTACCTACCTACCTACCTACCTACCTATCTATCTATCTATCTATCTACCTACCTACCTACCTACCTACCTACCTACCTACCTAGCTACCTACCTACCTACCTACCTACCTATCTATCTATCTATCTATCTATCTATCTATCTATCTATCTATCTATCTATCTATCTATCTATCTATCTATCTATCTATCTATCTATCTATCTATCTATCTATCTATCTATCTATCTATGTCCCGTAGTCTTGTCGACCGTTGGAGCACCACTGATGACTTGGCAACCAGCTCCCTCAATTCCTCTCTGTTCTCTGCCATTCTTAGCGTATCGCACAGCCTCAGTCCTGTCCACTCTGAGATATTGTTCTCCCATCTTTTCCTCTGTCTTCCTCTCCTTCGTCCTTCTTGCACAGTGCCTTACAGGATTGTTTTGGCAAGCCCTGCTGAACGCGTGACATGCCCATACCACTTCAGTTTGCGTTTTTTCTTAATGGCTAATAGGTCTTCATTGGGCCCGATGGCTTGCCTGATTCTGCTTCCCACTTCCTCGTTCGTGATGTGATCTCTGTATGAAATGCCAAGCAGCCTTCGAAAACATCTCATTTCAGTGGCTTGTATCCTCTTTTCATGGTCTGCTGTGAGGGTCCATGACTCACAGGCATACAAAAACACAGATGACTAAGGAGCGCATCAGTCTCATCTTGGAGCAGAGCGTGATGTTTCTGTCCTTCCATATTGTCTTCAATCTTGTCAGTGCTGTTGTCTGCGCAATCCTGGACAGTATTTCTGGTTTTGATCCCTCATCTGTCACAATAACTCCTAAGTATTTGAATTTATTAACTGTTTCCAGTTTTTGGCTTCCAATCATGACGTCAGTGCCAATGCCACTGGTGTTATATGTCATCAGTTTGGTCTTCTCTGCACTGATTTCCATCCCATACACAATGTCTGTCTCTCTCTCTCTCTCTCTCTCTCTTGGCTTGACTTCGCGAACGAAGATTTTATAGGAGTTGCCCACGACGTCTGCAGGCTTGTTCGTGGCTGCGGAGGCCAATCCGAGACAGGCAGGTTCGACCGCAGTGGCTGCAGGGGAAGGTATGGCCGGGGTTCTGAGCTGCGGCATCTCTGATTTTTCTCATGTACTGTCTGTACTGTCCAGCTTTTCCACCAGCTGAGCTAGTTCTTTCTCTGTTCCTGTAAGGCCATCAATGTCGTCCGCAAAGCGCAAGTTCGTGATTGTTCTGCCTCCAATACTGACAGTTCCTTCATGATCTTTCAGAGCGTCTGTCATGATTCTTTCCAGGAAGATGTTGAAAAGAGTAGGTGAGAGCAAGCAGCCTTGTCTGACTCCGACTATAGTCCTAAATCAGTTTGCTATTTTGCCGTTGAAGCAGACTGCGCTAGTGGCCTTGTTGTAAAGGTTTGCTATGACTTTGATCAGATTGGCATTGATATTATATAGCTTCATGGTGGACCAAAGTGCTGCATTCCACACCCTGTCAAATGCTTTCTTAAAATGCACAAAGACATGATAGAGGTCTTGCTGGTGCTGGAGGTACCACTCACATAGAACTCTCAGATTGAAGATCTGCTCAGTTGTTCTGTGGTCTGAAGCCTACCTGTTCCTCAGCTTGATTTCCTCTGCCTGTGGCTTCAGCCTGTTCAGTAGGATCTTTAAGGATCTCACTGGCTGTTTGGGTTACAGCAGTGTTAAATGTGTCGATCAGTGTGTCCACATCCGTGTCTTCTGCACCTAGAAGTAGTAGTAGCGCGAATTTTCCGCCTATCTTTACCTGGAAGGCTTCCGCTACCTCAGGGTCTTTCAGCTTCTCGAGGTCAAACTTGATTCCGGTGGGACCCTGCTTGTTGACCGCCGTGAGATGGCCTTAGTCGCCTGCTCGGCGTTAAACACCAATAAGAATAACCTGCTTGTTGACCTTTAGGCGGAGACGGAAGGTCATCATCACTAGGTCATGGTCGCTTCCAATGTCTGCTCCTGGAAAACTTCTTGTCTGGCAATGTTCACACTGGTTTGGAAGCCCTCTTCACCATGATGTAGTCAATATGGTTATGGTGCTCTCCGTTTGGGCTTTGGTTCATGCTGTTATAATCTCTTGACTGCTTGGGAAAAGGTAAATGCGATCTAACTGCAAGAGGCATACATCCTCATGAGGATGACCTTTTGCAGAGACCAGTTTGTAGCCTGAACGGTGCTGGCTTTTGGTCGTTGAATGAACCAAGATTTCAGAAACAACAATATGAACTACTTAGACAACAGGACTGTCGCGGGGTATGGGATAATTGTTCACCTCGGGCTTTATTTGATGGTTTTACTGCTGGGGCGAATCTTTCAATCTCATTTAACCAGAAGTCACCGCTGATTGAAGATTTCTCGGATAAGTCACTCAACCCGTATATTTCTTACAGCAGCAAGGAATAAACTGCGATTGTAAAGGGATAAAGCAACTCAGTTCATGCGATTTCATAGTAACAGAATTTGTATTTATTTGTTTACTGGCATCGATTCTCACTGTCAGCTGCTCGGCCCGCTTGCTCGACTCCAGCGCAATATAGCTGCCCATTTTTAGAAGCAGACATCCTCGATATTGACTGGCAGATTTAACTCATTCAAGGTTGCCACGCATCAATAACTGCGGAAGTGTCGTAATAGCGGTGCCGCCGGCACCGCTATACGACACTTGTGTAGCTATTCACGTGAGGCACCTTGAGTGAGTTAATTTTATTAACCCTTTCGTGCGGGAGTTAATCATTAAATCCTGAGGATGAAATTGTCAGAGTTTTGTTTTTTAGATATCTTTTAAGGTCGATGTGAAAGTGCTGAAGACAGATCGACCATGATAGTTCAAGATTGGTGTCAGACTAGCTTGGCGCCTACAGGCCTACAGGCGCCAAGCTAATCTGACACCACCCTTGAACTATCATGGTCGATCCACATTCAAATTAATAACCTTTATTTGTTAGGGCAGACTGCTTTAATTTATAAGTCTAACCCATAAAGTGCAGGCATGCCAGGACGTGTGGGTCGACCATGATAGTTCAAGGGTGGTGTCAAAATAGCTTGGCGCCTGTAGGCGCCAAGCTATTCTGACACCACCCTTGAACTATCATGGTCGACCTGTACTCTGTTGTAGACTTCAAAGGACTTCAAAGGACCTCAGAGGACCTCTTCAAAACTGGATAATTTCATCCTTAGAATGTCATGAGTAAAGCGCAAGTTTTACTGAGGAGTCGTGAGTCAAGCGCAAGTTTTACTGAGGACAGGTATGACAATTTCGCTGCGTGGTTGTAGCTTGAATATAAAAACCAATAGTCTACATCTGCCTGTATTTAAAGACATAACAAGTTATGAAATAAACATCAGGGGACAGTGCATCGGCACTAAAGGAGCATGCCACCGAACAAGTCCTGTTTACTATATATTGCTTATCGTAAAGCGAGCGAGTTCGTGTACCTTCTTTACATAAGTGTGACATCTATACCTATTGTTCTGTCGTGAAGCAACTCTGCGGCCGAGTGATACAGCAGTTTCAGACCATAAACAGTACACTTCTGCTGTCATAAAACGCTCAGTCAGATGTGAAATAGTTCACATAGACAAATGTAGAAGAAGTGTTGGTATACTCGAATGTTGTTGTGTCCGACATTTTTATGAGCAACACTTATAAATACTGTGATGGCTTTGAACCTCTGTAGGGTGTCTAATAAGATTGCTTAGTGGGAGATAAATCGGCTAGGATAGTTCAAGGGTAGTCCCAGATTAGCTTGGCGCCTTGGAGGCGCCAAGCTAATCTGGCACTACCCTTGAACTATCTTAGCCAATCCATCTCTGGCACTACCCTTGAACTATCCTACCCAAAACATGTGTGTGTGTGTGCGTGTGTGTGTGTGTGTG
>BTPG01000001.1:215529803-215542303 GCA_036245525.1 Semisulcospira habei | reverse complement strand
CTTTAACTCGACAGCACCCCTATCTCCCTCTCTGACTCGGCCAAGAACCTCGGCGTTATCCTCGATTCCTCTTTGTCCATGACCAGCTTCGTCTCCGCCACGGCCCAGGCATGCTATTTCCACCTCCGCCGCATCAGTCAGATCATAAAATACCTCACTACCGAAGCTGCCGCCAAACTTGCTGTCTCTCTCATCTTATCTCGCATCGACTACTGCAACTCTCTCCTTTCCGGCCTCCCTCACTCCACCACTTTCACTCTCCAACGCGTCCAGAACAATGCTGCCCGCCTCGTCCTCAAAAAGAAAAACATCCGACTACATTACACCCCTGCTCAAACTCCTTCACTGGCTCCCCATCCCCCAACGCATCCAATACAAACTTCTGTCTCTCTGCTACAAATCCCTAAACAACTGCGCTCCTGCCTATCTCTCCAACTTACTTCACCCCTACACACCTTCCCACTCCCTCCGCTCTGCCTCCGACCCTCTCCGCCTCCACATCCCTCGCACCAAACTCAACACTTTCGGCCCCCGCTCCTTCTCCGTCTACGGTCCATCCACCTGGAACACTCTCCCACTCTCTCTTCGTCAGAAACACTCTCTCTCCTCCTTCCAGTCCGCCCTCAAAACTCACCTCTTTCAACAGTTCTAGCACTATATCACCACACTCCCCACCCCAAGCTGACCGTCATAATGTATTTTCACTATTTGTGTTACGTGAGTCATTGTCTAAAGCGTGCGCATGCGTGCGCGAATTGTGAGTGCGCGCTTAGAGTTATAATTATTATAAGATAAGCGCATTACAAATACCGTAATTATTATTATTATTATGGATGGGTAGGTAGGGGGGATGGGGCATGGGATGGGACGGGATTAAAATGGATGGATGGATGGATGGATGGATGGATGGATGGATGGATGGATGGATGGATGGACGGACGGACGGACAAACAGAGGGTGGGGGGATGGGATGGGATGGGATGGGTTGGGATGGGATGGGATGGGATGGGATGGGATTGGATTGGATTGGATGGATGGATGGATGGATGGATGGATGGATGGATGGATGGATGGATGGATGGATGGACAAACAGAGAGACAGACGAACGGACGGATGAATTCATGAATTGACGGAAAAAAAGGATAGACGGATAATAGACGGACCGACAGACGGAGGGATGCACGGGTAGATTGATTAATCCACGTATTAATATATATGTCAGTGACATCTCAGCCTCACCCTGCATAACAACATCATCGACATCAACACAACAATAAAAAAAAAGTCCCCCCAAAATCAGAGCGAATCTTCGTCAAACATTCAATCACCAACCATAATCATATTGCAGCATAAAAAGCGTTTGACAGTGAGGGATTACAGGCCGACATCTAACCCATGCTGATGGAAATCTCGCGACCGCCAGCCCAGTAGAGAATATTGAGCTGAACCCCAGGAGCAAAACGGTTTCGGGCTCATGACGGCCGTCGTCGGCCCGAGGACCTTTAGAGGATGAAAGCTGTGAGCTAAAAGTCTTCAGACCTACGTCAGCGCTGGCCAGCGCTCAGAGAAAAAGGTCCGTTCAAGATGAAAAAGCACACAGTCCTAGGGAGGAAGTCAGCCGGCGTTGGCACGCGCACGGACGTGCGCGTGCCAAGACCTCCGGAGCGTGTGACATTAAGTGATCGCGGCATCAGACAGACTTGGGGTTGGGGGGGGGGGGCGGGGGGGAGGGGGGGGGAAGGCTCTTTCGTGGTAGGGGAAGACACGTGACGCTCTCCAAAATAGCCCTCAGTCTAGGTTCCGCCCACCTCATGTCTGCGTGAAAGGCTAATTCACTTCACTGGTCGGCGTCTTAAAACGATGTCTCAGAAACGTTCGTCGACTGACCATGCATTCACTGCGGACAAAATAACAACCAACAACCCCAAAACCAAAAATAAAACGTGAATACAATCCAGCTACAAGAGGCTTAGATCCTCATTAGCCCCCTGCAGTTGCGGGGGCTCATGAGGATCTACGCCTCTTGCAAAAAACAAAACCAGTTGGAATCCATGTCCCTTTTAACGAGTGAAGATCTTTGAAGTTGAATGTACAGTGATTTGAAAACACAATTCGAGTCCGCAGGCAGTGAAGAGAAAAATTGCCGGAAACCCTAGTCCCCCGCAGGCACGCGGATATCAATAAGGTTAGTCAGAGGCATAGAGCCTCATAGTCCCCTGCAGGCACGCGGATATCAATAAAGTTAGTCAGAGGCATAGAGCCTCATGAAACCTGCAACTACAGTGATTCATGAAGATCTGTTCTTCTCCTTTTTGGGGTCTTGCTCTCGGCGTTGAGGGGGTTAAACTCATTACATCCTGCGGATGACATCACGATATTTTTTTTTTTAATGTCCATTCAGGTCAACTTTACAGTACTGGAGACATACCGACCATGACAGTTCGAGGGTGGTGTCGGAATAGTTTGGCGCCTGTAGGCGCCAAGCTATTCCAACACCACCCTTGAACTATCGTGATCGATCCACATTCTGTCGTCGCGTTAAGAGGTTAAAGGTGTCAGGTTAGCTTGGCGCCAAACCAATCCGGCACTACCCTTGCATTATCATGGTCGATCCATCTTCTGCTGTAGTGCGTCAGGGCTGAATGGGTTTACCCCGTCACTGCCGGCCATTCGGATTTCACGTCCAACACCACAGCACACTGCCGGCCATTCGGATTTCACGTCCAACACCACAGCACACTGCCGGCCATTCGGATTTCACGTCCAACACCATAGCACACTGCCGGCCATTCGGATTTCACGTCCAACACCACAGCACACTGCCGGCCATTCGGATTTCACGTCCAACACCACAGCACACTGCCGGCCATTCGGATTTCACGTCCAACACCACAGCACACTGCCGGCCATTCGGATTTCACGTCCAACACCACAGCACACTGCCGGCCATTCGGATTTCACGTCCAACACCACAGCACACTGCCGGCCATTCGGATTTCACGTCCAACACCACAGCACACTGCCGGCCATTCGGATTTCACGTCCAACACCACAGCACACTGCCGGCCATTCGGATTTCACGTCCAACACCACAGCACACTGCCGGCCATTCGGATTTCACGTCCAACACCACAGCACACTGCCGGCCATTCGGATTTCACGTCCAACACCACAGCACACTGCCGGCCATTCGGATTTCACGTCCAACACCACAGCACACTGCCGGCCATTCGGATTTCACGTCCAACACCACAGCACACTGCCGGCCATTCGGATTTCACGTCCAACACCACAGCACACTGCCGGCCATTCGGATTTCACGTCCAACACCACAGCACACTGCCGGCCATTCGGATTTCACGTCCAACACCACAGCACACTGCCGGCCATTCGGATTTCACGTCCAACACCACAGCACACTGCCGGCCATTCGGATTTCACGTCCAACACCACAGCACACTGCCGGCCATTCGGATTTCACGTCCAACACCACAGCACACTGCCGGCCATTCGGATTTCACGTCCAACACCACAGCACACTGCCGGCCATTCGGATTTCACGTCCAACACCACAGCACACTGCCGGCCATTCGGATTTCACGTCCAACACCACAGCACACTGCCGGCCATTCGGATTTCACGTCCAACACCACAGCACACTGCCGGCCATTCGGATTTCACGTCCAACACCACAGCACACTGCCGGCCATTCGGATTTCACGTCCAACACCACAGCACACTGCCGGCCATTCGGATTTCACGTCCAACACCACAGCACACTGCCGGCCATTCGGATTTCACGTCCAAAACCACAGCACACTGCCGGCCATTCGGATTTCACGTCCAAAACCACAGCACACTGACGGACATTCGCGCGAAGAACACACACATAAATGAAACTACAATTAGGCATAACAACACAGCACTAACAAGAGATATAAACCTTCATGAGCCCCCGCGGCGACTGCAGTAAGTTAGTGCGACTGCGGTAAGTTAGTGCGACTCGGTAAGTTAGTGCGACTGCCGTAAGTTAGAGCGACTGCGGTAAGTTAGTGCGACTGCGGTAAGTTAGTGCGATTGCCGTAAGTTAGTGTGACTGTGGTAAGTTAGTGCGACTCGGTAAGTTAGTGCGACTCGGTAAGTTAGTGCGACTGCCGTAAGTTAGAGCGACTGCGGTAAGTTAGTGCGACTGCGGTAAGTTAGTGCGATTGCCGTAAGTTAGTGTGACTGTGGTAAGTTAGTGCGACTGCGGTAAGTTAGTGCAACTGCGGTACGTTAGTGCGACTGTGGTACGTTAGTACGACTTCGGTAAGTTAGTGCGACTGCGGTAAGTTAGTGCGACTGCGGTAAGTTAGAGCGACTGCGGTACGTTAGTGCGATTATGGTACGTTAGTGCGAATGTTGTAAGTTAGTGCGACTGCGGTAAGTAAGTGCGACTGCCATAAGGTAGTGCCACTGTGGTAAGTTAGTGCCACTGCGGTAAGTTAGTGCCACTGCGGTAAGTTAGTGCCACTGTGGAAGGTTAGTGTGACTGCGGTAGGTTAGTGTGACTGTGGTAAGTTAGTGCGACTGTGGTACGTTAGTGCGACTGCGGTACGTTTGTGCGAATGTGGTAAGTTAGTGCGACTGCGGTAAGTTAGTGCGACTGTGGTAAGTTAGAGTGACTGCGGTAAGTTAGTGCGATTGTGATACGTTAGTGCGACTGCGGTACATTAGTGCGACTGCGGTACGTTAGTGCAACTGCGGTACATTAGTGCAACTGCGGTACATTAGTGCTACTGCGGTAAGTTAGTGGGACTGTGGTAAGTTAGTGCGACTGCAGTAAGTTAGTGCGACTGTGGTAAGTTAGAGCGACTGTGGTAAGTTAGTGCGACTGCGGTAAGTTAGTGTCACTGCGGTAAGTTAGTGCCACTGTGGTACGTTAGTGTGACTGCGGTAGGTTAGTGTGACTGTGGTAAGTTAGTGCGACTGTGGTACGTTAGTGCGAATGTGGTACGTTAGTGCGACTGTGGTACGTTAGTGCGACTGCGGTACGTTAGTGCGAATGTGGTAAGTTAGTGCGACCAGAGATGTGTAGGGACAGGATCGGTATCTCGCTGAGCGAGCCAGCGTCTCGCCTCTTGTCAAGTGCCGTCGCTGGCTTATTTGTTGAAACTTTGCACAGAGCACTTCCGGTACCTCTACTTTCACGCTC
The DNA here is from genome assembly GCA_036245525.1 of Semisulcospira habei. Classification (NCBI taxonomy): domain Eukaryota; kingdom Metazoa; phylum Mollusca; class Gastropoda; family Semisulcospiridae; genus Semisulcospira; species Semisulcospira habei. The sequence goes on along the minus strand of BTPG01000001.1, from coordinate 215,537,108 downwards.
TAGCAGAATGGATGAAGTACTCCTCCACTCAATATTGCAGGTAAAAGTTGCATTTTTAAAACTATAAATCGAGGTGTAGCTGGGTCAGAGAGAGAGAAGGCAAACCCGAAATTGTTATTTTTGTGAAAATAGCATTGTTTTCGTCATATTTTACAAAGTATAATCCCTGCAGAAACTTCCAGGCAAGTTTAGTATGTCATTGTCAGTGTAGTGATTAGTTATGTTGGCAGCTGTTTATTGTCAAAATAAGAAGTGCAATGATGAGCTAGTGATACTGATAGGGTTCGTTTCAGACGTCAAGTGTAGTGAGTTATACGCGTAGTAGGCCTACTAGTAGGCTTTGTTATGGAATCAGGAATGCGAGCAAATTCTAGCCATAGCACTGAAATTATACTAACTTCATACAATGTTCAATTCATCTGATTCCGACTAGAATGTTTCCACATTTATTAATTGCGTTTGTGCTTGATATTTTACGCCGTTTTATAATAATTTGAAGGATGTTGGAGATGAAGATCCGGATAATTCTGCCTGGCAGGAACAAACTGTCAACATTGGCAAGTGCAAAGGATACCAGTCCAGTGTTAAGGTCAGTACAGTTTGCTCAATGTTGAAGAGAAGTTGCTCTGTTATTATTAATTCCTGTTTGTTGCATAAACCATATTTTTGGGGCATACACACATTACAGAAAAGAAGAATAAAAATCAATAATATGACTAGTAAATTTTTTTTCCACAATGCTGTAGCCTATGCTAGATTGTTAAATTCATGTTATGGATTTACGAATTGCTACTTCGGGTCAACTTACTCATGTTACAACTTTCATTTTATTAACTTTCAGGTGGATATTGCTGTTGTAACCCGTGCCTGCGAAAAACTAATTGCTGATGAATGCATGCTAAAAGAGGTTCACGATGCTTGCAAGACTGTGGACAGTAAGTTTGGTTTTTTTTTTTTTGTTTTTTTGTTTAATGTGAACACTTTTTATAGAAAAAAAATCAAAGAAAAGAAAATGCAATACAGTTTACTATCTGTGCAACAATTTCTGCTTGTATGTTTAGGACAGGAGCTTGTATGCAGACTGCAATTCCTCGAAAGCTGCCTAGATGTACAGAAGTCTTGCTTCAGGAACATTAACAGAGAAAAGTCATGGGCCAAGTTCCACCTAGCAATGGGAAACCAAGACTACACAAGGTCACTGGATGAGATTGTCGGTTCGCATGCTTCACCCTGGCTATGCTTCGCAACTTTTGAAGATATTTTGTCAACAGTGTTTGCAAGTCCTGAGATAACAGTTGATAGTGACATCACACTAACAATTGAAGAGAAGGACATTACTAGGTATATTGGTGGTGCTGTGCTGCAAAAGCTAATGAAAAAAGCATACAGACTGAAAGACATTGAGAAAAGACAAGAGTTGTTGGACTGTATACAATCTCTGACAGTTGACAGTGCAGCTTCAGGCAGCCTGACATCTTTGCTAGATAGAGGAGGGCTTTTGAAACTGCATCCAAAGGCTGAGCTCTTGTTTGAATGTCTCGAAACAACATTCAGATTAAAGTACCATGGGTTCTGTACTCAAACATTGTCTTTTGATGTTTACTTCCAAGAATGCTTGTCTTTGGATGCAGTTTCCAAGCTGCATGATCATATTCACACACAACAGAGCACCAAGGAAAAAATGTTAAGAGATCTCACATTCATTTATTTCAAGGTCAGAGCACATCATAAATGCAGATCATACATGGACAGCTTTAGCCAACGCACTCATACAGAAAAAAGAGAAAAGGGCCTTCGAAAGCGTCTCAGAAAAGAAAAGAAAAGCATGTAATGAAAACGAGAAGACGTAGGAAATCTACTTGTATTTATATTCAAAATTATACTACACTTTTGTCACCATATTTCTCATTCTCTCTCTCTTTCTCACACATTTAAATAACTTTTCTGTACATACAAATTACAGTAACTCAAATAGAAGGCATAATCTCTAGCAAGAAAACAAGGATTGGCCAGGTTGTTTGCTGTATGCACAAGTAAAAAAAAAAATCATGGAAAAATTGCACAACCCTTTTGTTGCCAGCAATGTAAAAAGTGCATGTTTGTGTGTGCCAGCTGTGCAGCATCTCCTGAGAATAATTTAACCTGTCATAATGTTCCAACAGCAGACCTGCCTACCACCAATTTTTTTTATAGTATTTATAATCGCCAAAAATAGTATTCTTGGGGAAAAAAATAGTATTTTCATAAAATTGTAGCAGACTATTATCAAAACGTACAAACAATAGAAAAATCAATTTATACTGATAAACTATACCATTCCGTACAACAGGAAACATTTGCTTAAACATCCCGGACATGGAATCCACACAGGACAAAGGAAGATTTGAATCAACTATAAAACGAACCATGCAGATTTCCACACTAGTTGCTTGTTGACGCAAAATTTTGACTGCTTCATGGGACTGCTTAGAAAACACAGCCTGTAATTACAACTCGTTTCTGGGCATCTGCCAGTCTCTTATGGATATTAGTTGATAAATGCTTTTCAATGTCATTTCGGCCATCATGGGCACATGAGAAGTCACAATGCTTAGGTTGGTCCTTTCTTTGACATTCGCCAAAATGTCCAATATTTAGCATACTGTGGCAAAAAATACTGGTGCTTAGCTTTCTTTGAGCTAGAAAAATCCACTCTCCTCCCTACTTTGCTCTGACATTTTGTATTTTGAGACTTTATTGACCGACACAACACCCCCCCCCCCCCCCCCCCCAAAAAAAAAAAAAAAAAAAAAAAAAAATTTTTTTTTTTTTTTTTTTTTAGTAAAATCGTAAATTTTAGGCATTAATCGTATTTTCGTATTTTGAAAAAAAAAATCGTAAAAATACGCCCAAAAATCGTAGGGTAGGCAGGTCTGCAACAGCATTATCTATAATCTAATTCTCTTCTGCTTGATGTAATTATTTTTAATATGAGAACTGAAAGACTAATTCACTAATCTTATTGTTTACGATCACAGAAAACGAAGAGTAAAAAAAAAAAAGTAATTCTGGTGACCTTGGGGAATAATTCCACTATTTATTTGTGTGTGATTACTTTGCAAATGACAGACAAATGTTTTGTTAAAGATTTCCTTATGCACGGCCAAACTCTGTTAAATACAACCTAATGTAAAAACAAATCTTCTTCAATGAATGTAGGAAAATTAATAAAGATTATTTAATGCATTTAAGTGTACTTTGTGTACTGTTGTGCCTATTAATTGAATTTGTGTTTTTTTTCTGTTATGTACCCCTCTACCTGTCTTAAATGTACATAACTTATGTGGTTTTTTTGTGTAGAATCTTTTTTTTTTAGTTGTTTGGTTGTTACACTTGTATTGATTTTAGTATTATTATTTGTCTTTTGTTTTAATTGTCAATGTTATGTATCCATGAACCCCTGGTGGACTTTTTTTAAAATAAAAGATTGATTGATTGTACATTGCTTAACGTCCCGACAGCAACAAGGCTTTCTCAGGACGTGCCTGCACTGCTTGTGAAAAAACAACTAAACAGAACATTGAATGTATGTTGCCAGCCGGTCAAATACATTAAATAAACCTAACACATGGGGCCTAAATAAAGCTAAGACCATTTAGCAACACACATCCAATATCAAGAGCTACAGGCAGTGCAGACAGTAGGGAGAGTTTTAAAAAGGCAAATACAGGTGAATGGACAAAAGGTAGACAGATTAAAATAAAAGATCTGGACTTGACTTGATTATACAAAATTGTCATTGCACTCTGAGGTCCGACTTGATAGTCATCTCATCGTGCAACAATGCCACAAAGCGTTGGTTGTCAGTGAAATCCTTCGTAGTCTCCTTGATTAGGTCCAGCGTTGCCTTGTTGAATCCTGCAGATGGATGCAGCACGTTTGTGTAGTCCTGTAGGGTGGACTCACCTGGCAGGTGCAACACTCCTGTTTTTCTCAAAGTGTCGTACGCCGCCGGACTTCTGCTGTGCAGCAGAATGGCCAGTCTCACCATCATGGGATGCCACCGCATGCCCTTTTTGCCCTTGCAGCTGAAAGCCTTCAACTGCTCTTCCCAGAACAATTTGGTCAGGGGGTTGTTGAGGGTAGATACCTTTCCTTCCATCACCGACTTAAGTGAACCATGCATTGATTCACTCACTTGCACACTTTCAGCACTCAATTTGTTTTGAAATGTAATGAGCTTATTCTCTACATGTTTTGAGTGAAGCCTTGTTTTCTTCAGTGCCATTTTAAGGGCCGCAGCAGATTGTGGCACCAGAGCAAGATTTCACAGCCCTTTCTCGCTTTTTGTGGAGCAGTGATCGAACTACAGTGTTCACACACATGAATACCGCTATCCAGCAACAAAACACACTTAGTCGCTCTTACAGCTGATGTGTGTTCATCTACAGATTTGCATAACACATGCCTAAAGTACAGCTGCCCCTTGCTGGGGAGTTTGGCAAACTCCTGCAGAGAGTAATCAGTGACTCCCTCGCAGATCTGCTTTCCATTGAGAGTCATGAGAAATGATTTCAGATGTATACTTTCAATGTTCACATCTGTTGGCACTGGCAACCCATAAACTTGCGTAGTGGCTACAAAGTCAGACCTAACATTCACTTTGAACCTGAGCACACTGTCATCAAGGATGGCAAGAACAATCTGTTCCTCGGTGCTGCTGATCTTAATCCAGGGTGATGGCAAACTTTCCGCAGCTTGTTGTACTTCACCAAAGTTGTAGTAGGCAACTGTCTCTGGAATCTCAGGAGGATGTCTGTCTGTCTGAAAAAAAAATTTAATAAATAAATGTTATATTGCAGAAAATAAAAGTTAACCACCGGTGCACAGCATAGCTATACTCACTGCATTTTGGAGGCACAATCACATCATGGCGAACTGTATCAGAACTATTAGTGCACATGCACAGCTTGACTGCATTCTGCAGGCACATTCAAATCATGCCAAACTGTACAAATTTAGAAACGGCTTACCACTACCAGTAACGAGCAAAAAGTATTAATAATTTGTTTTATTTTATTTATTGCATTAATGCATTTACTTAATTTTTTAAAAAGTTCTTTACTAAAAAATAAAATCATTTCTGATTATATTCCGTTCAACACTGCAAGAAAGCAAGTCTTAGAGTTGTTCATTAAAAAGTACATGTATCCTGTTGTAAAATGAGGAAATAGAAAACTAATATGTATTTGAACCCCAACAGAATGTTTATTCTAGCCCAGCCCTGAAAGTGGCAACTAGACAACATTTGTGAGTTCAAAAAGTGTAACTCGCCAAATGGACTGAACCCATAACAGGTCGGTTGGATCAGTATTATTATATGTACTGCAACTTTGACATTTTTGGACAGTTTCACTCACAATTCAGACCTCTCTATGTAATGTATGCACAGCAATACGCTTTCACATCACTTACTGTATTACTCTGGTTTACAACTAAGAAACATTTTCACAAGTAGGGCCTTTCTGCAAGTGTACACTACAAAAATAGATGGCATGCCACATGAAAAAAAATAGTGTTGTTTAGTTTGAAATACTCAAATAGCGACTAACTTTTTGTATTTGTCCAGTAAAATGTTTGAGTGTGTCGCTAATAACTAGTAAAGAAAATTTACTAGCCTCTTTTCATCTTGGGTTCAGCATCCACAATCACTTGAACAGTACGTTGATTAATTTGATGCTATATCACAAATGAATATATAGGAGGGCACAGCCTCTCCTCAGGGCTGTGTACTCTCACTTGACTTACCGGAGGCTTTCTCGCAGGCAACTTCGAGGTTTCCACACTTCGCTGTGGCATCCACAAGGTTGGTAGGCTGCCTGGCTTAAGGGAGCGACGCTTGCCACTCTCTGAAAGCATATCAATAATGAATATAAATACAGGAAATTCATGACATCAATTTTATTATTATTATTATCATCATGATCAATAACGACATCATAATAGTTGTATGATATATATCAATAGACTCTACGACTCAACTGTAGTATTACTAAACTGACAGGTTGATTGACAGGTAAATTGCTAGTGGTCCAGTGTTGTAACTTGGGGGCTGCTTGTTTCCATAGTGTTTATTTTTATTTTAAAAAAAAAGAAAAAGACAAGTATTGTCTATTTTCTGTAGGCACAACTGACCTCGACCTGTATTTAATGTGGTCTTTGTGTAGGTGCTGGCCATAGCCTCAGCGAATGCATTCCAGCCACACACAATCACACAGTGACACAGCGAATGCATTCCACTTTCCAGCCACACACAATCACAAAGTGACACAGCGAATGCGGTGAATGCATTCTGTAATGCCCTCACTGCACAGTTGTTTCATGGCTCTATTTGTTAATACCGCATATATTACACAAAATTAACGCAGGAAACAGACATACCTGAAATTCTAATGCATTCTGGTGTAAAATATCGAGAACATATTGTGGCTCTTGAAAGGTTGAAACTTGCATCGCACCGATTTACTGCTCGAACAAGGGCCTTCTCCCAGTCCTGATGTTTGGACTGCCGGATGGAAAAAAACGCCACGCCACGGTTCCTAACACTACATGTGCCGCATCCAACGATAGCACAGTTGCTTCCAGTCATCGTTAATAATTAATCGGAACACCTTGATAGATCAAAACATTCCGGTAGCACCTTCCAACAGAAAACGGAAATAACAAATGCAAACTATTCGACTGACATGCGCAGTGGAAGTCTATCGCTTTGGCCACAGAGATACCGATCCTCTCCCCTACATATCTCTGGTGCGACTGCGGTAAGTTAGTGCGACTGTGGTAAGTTAGAGTGACTGCGGTAAGTTAGTGTGATTGTGATACGTTAGTGCGACTGCGGTACATTAGTGCGACTGCGGTACATTAGTACAACTGCGGTACGTTAGTGCGACTGCGGTAAGTTAGTGCGACTGTGGTAAGTTAGAGCGACTGTGGTAAGTTAGTGCGACTGCGGTAAGTTAGTGTCACTGCGGTTCGTTAGTGCGACTGTGGTACGTTAGTGCTACTGCAGTAAGTTAGTGTCACTGCGGTAAGTTAGTGTGACTGTGGTACGTTAGTGCGACTGCGGTAAGTTAGTGCGATTGTGGTAAGTTAGTGTGACTGTGGTAAGTTAGTGCAACTGCGGTAAGTTAGTGCGACTGCAGGGGCTCATGAGGGTTTATGCCTCTTGCAGGTTCGTGGCGCTGACCCCGCAGTTAAGGGCTCAATGGTGTCGTTACTGTATATTTTGTCCATTAGGGAACTCTCTAAAGTATAAAACGAGAAGAA
>BTPG01000001.1:215519803-215524803 GCA_036245525.1 Semisulcospira habei | reverse complement strand
GTACGATTAGTTCAGTTGTGACCTGTATGCCCTAGGTGCGAAAATCAGACAATGTTCTGTACCACTTTTTAGGAGTCATTTGTAAAACAGCTAACATAACTTTAATTTTTCTTTTACGAGAAAAACTATCTTCTCATTAATACCCTCTTCCAGCAAACTGTTCTTCCCGGTGTCAAATGAACTACTGGGAAAACCCAAGTCTACTGCTCTTCCTGCTGATGTCCCCTCTTCTGAACTGCCGCAGACATTTTGTGATTTTTTTCACTGACAAAATCAAACTGCTGCGTGAGAACTTAGATGCTAAGCAGTGCGATCCACCCGTTTTTACTGTTTATGATGGTCCATGTTTTGCAAAGTTCAAATCTGTTACAGAAAACGACATTACTGCCATAATTGCAAAGTCTCCAACAAAATGTTGCATGTTGGATCCTGTTCCGACTCGTTTCCAAAAGCAGTGCATCACCGATCTTGCACCGTTGATTGCTGCTATTGTAAACAAGTCTCTGTCAACCGGAACTGTTCCAAAATCTTTCAAACAGGCTGTTGTTACCCCGTTGCTAAAAAAAACCAGGCTTGGACAGAAATACCCTGAAAAACTACAGACCTGTATCCAACCTACCATTCATTTCTAAGGTACTGGAGAAAGTTGTCTTACAACAGCTCCTGGAACATTTAGAGATGAATGGTCTGTTGGAAGTGTATTAGTCCGCCTATAGGAAAGGTCACAGCGTGGAGACAGCAGTACTGAGTGTTCTAAGTGACTTGATTTGTAAAGCAGATGAGAGACTTGTCTCACTTGTGGCCCTGTTGGATCTCAGCGCTGCTTTCGATACGCTGGACCATTCCATTCTCATGAAGAGGCTTGAAATCACTTTTGGCCTGCGTGAAACGGTTCTCTCTTGGTTTGAATCTTACGTTTCCGATCGGTACCAGTTTGTAGGTGTAAAAGACAGCGTCTCTAAACCTTCCATTCTGGAGTTTGGGGTGCCTCAGGGCTCTGTCTTAGACCCTGTATTGTTTACGTTGTATTCACAACTTCTGTCAGATGTCATTTCCAGCCATCAGTGTTCTTATCATAAGTATGCAGATGACACCGAAATCTCTCAGAGTAGTCCACCTTGGGAATTTCAGTCTGTTGAAACTGGCATCAAGTCTTGTGTTGACGATGTCACGACATGGATGGACAGTAACAAACTTATGTTAAACCCAGAAAAAACAGAGTTACTACCCGTTGGCTCAGCATCCCGGCTTCAACAAATTCACACTGAGTCTCTACGCATAGATGACACTGATATTCCATTTCAGTCTTCGGTCAAATATCTTGGTGTCAAGCTCGATAAGGCTTTGAGTATGCAGGATCACGTCGGTGAAATCTGTCGTGGTGCTTCATACTCTCTGAGACGCATCGCATCTGTCCGACACAGTCTTTCTGAATCTGCCACTGCAAAGTTAGTGAATGCTTTAGTCACGAGCCGTCTTGACTACTACAATTCAATCTCTGCTTTTTGGACTTCCATCTGAGCAGATTAGCCGCCTTCAGCGAGTTCAAAATAATGCCGCAAGGCTTGTGAAGCGCAGGCGAAAACGAGACCACGTAACCCCTATACTGAAAGACCTTCACTGGCTTCCAATCCAATCCCGCATACAATTTAAGATTGCGACCCTTGCATACCGCCACTTTGATGGCAGCCTTCCGTCATACCTTTCCTCCAGTCTGATCACTTACCAGCAGCCCTCTCGCTCACTACGTTCATCGGGAGAGAAACTTCTCAAAGTTCCAAAGTACCATCTCAAATCTGCAGGTGAACGCTCTTTCAGATGTACTGCTCCTTTAATTTGGAATTCCTTACCGACTGAGCTAAGAAATGCCTCCCCCCTTACGCAGTTTAAAGCAAAGTTAAAAACTCACCTTTTACGCAGACTTTCGTGTGATCTCTACGGTTTTCTGTACACCCCCCCCCCACCCCCCTGCAGACTGTGTGTGTGTGTGTGTGTGTGTGTGTGTGTGTGTGTGTGTGTGTGTGTGTGTGTGTGTGTGTGTGTGTGTGTGTGTGTGCGGTGTGTGTGTGTGTGTGTGTGTGTGTGTGTGTGTCTTTTTCGCCAGAGCATTGAGTTATATTATAAATATGAGAAATGCGCCATATAAATACCATGTATTATTATTATTATTATTATTATTATTATTATTATTATTATTATTATTATTATGTTTTTTCATAAACAGTGTTTGCATAAACCTGCTGTTTGTCCCGGCCCTGGGGTAGGATTAGGTCAAATTATGACCTCTCAGCCCTAGGCGTGAAATCAGCAGACAAAAAAAAAAAATTGCAAAGTTGATTCTCTGATACGTCAAATGTTAGTATTGCGATGAGTGATGTATAACATCGAGTCGTCACTATGAACACATCGTCGTGGGACTAATGATGCCATGACGTCAAGCTTGAAGTGACGTCATTTTGCTGCTGGTGCTATTATTCTTCTTCAGAATAGCGATTCTACGTCAGACCACGGAGCTTACGAATGGCGGGAATCGCCGTGTGTCCGTCTTTATTTATGTGTGCCAGTGTGTGTGGATCAGAGGGTGGGTTAGAGTAGAAGGAGATGGATTCCTTTCGCTCCACGAGCCCACAGAGCGTATTAATGGCGCCGTGTGTCCGTCTTTATTTGTGTGCGCCGACGTGTGTGTTGATCAGAGGTTGGCTTAGAGAGGAGGGAAATGGATCAGCATAATAAGCCTAAACGTATGAACAAATCTAGAATGTTCCTAAAAGATAAACGCATCTGAGCTCCAAACAATACGTTAGACTTTGGGATGAAATCCTCAGCATGTCTTGCGTGCCGCCGTGAGATGGCCTTAGTTGCCTGCTCGGCGTTAAGCCCAAATAACTAACTTCTCTAATGCACACAACTTCGTCGGGCTGACGTCGGCAGGGGTTAACCCGTGCACAGTCGTGTGACTTCCCCCTAGGGCATATGTTCACTGGGTCTTTATTTGGCTATTTTGCACTATACATTTTTATTTGACGTCATTTTGATGTTACCCTTTTTTCTTTTTATTTACGCACTTTTGTTATTCATCTTTTGTTTTACGTCACATCCGTCAGTTGTCACTTTGCTTCTTCGCTGACAAGATAAGCAGAGACTGAATTTTATTCTTGTTTGTTTGTCTATTTTGAAATATTTAATAAACTGTGTTTGTAACTGTCTTTTCTAAGCGTGTTTCTTTCGCCGTCGGGCCCTTCTCAGCATTTTGCAAGCTTGTCATTCATCTGTTTGGTCTGGATTTTGTAATTTCACTCGTTCTACCCCAAGACCGAAATCCCCAAATGTTGCCGTTGTCCTCTGAAGACTGCATTGCAGTGCAGGACACAGATCGACCATGATAGTTCAAGGGTGATGCCAGAATAGCTTGGCGCCCATAGGCGCCAAGCTATTCTGTCATCACCTTGAACTATCATGGTCGATCCTTATCTTGCTGTGGTGTGTCAGGGGTAAAATTAGTTAAGAAGTCCAAAAAGCTTTTAGCAATCATGCAGAGGCTTAAAAGGTTAACTCATTCAAGGCGCTTCCCATCAATAGCTGCGAAAGTGTCGTATAGCGTCGCCAGAGGCAGCTGTTGACGGGAACGCACGGAATGCGTAATAAGCAATGCATTCGCTGAAATGTTCTTCAACGTGTCTTACAACAATAGTGTTTTACAAAATGACTAAATGCACTTCTTTTTCTTTTCAAACTATGAAGTTTCAATGTCGAGTCATGAAATACTGTTGTGCTTTTCTTCTCCTTTGCTACGCAGGAGAGCTCCACTTCGCGCACATTGGGCATGCAGTACACCGCTCGTAAGTGTGTCTACTCAAGTTACATCGATTGGTAAAAACACAAAGTCCAGAGAGTTGAGGCCGGACCCGTTGCATGGGCCAATGTAGCAATTAAAGTCTGTCATGGAGAAGGTCACATTGTTTGATTGCCTGTTTGTTTATTCGTTTGTTTATTTGTTTGTTTATTTGTTTGTTTATTTGTCGCTTGTTTGTTTGTCTGTTCGTTCGTTCCTTTGTTCATTTGGTCGCTCGTTCGTTCGTTTGTTCAGTCGTTCGTTCGTTTGTTTCTTTGTTTGTTTGTTTGTTTGTTTGTTTGTTTGTTTGTTCGAATGTTCGTTCGTTCGCTTGCTCGTTCGCTAGCTGGCTCGTTTGTTTGTTTGTTTGTTTGTAACAAAGCGCCACTGTAGTGTACGAACAGAAAGCCATTGTAACCGCTGCGTCAGCGAGAGGGTGTGACAGGCTGCCATGGAACACACACAAGTAGACTGGACAGCAGCCAGACTGCATTTTCCTCCACAAAGCCAATTGCCGTTCAAATCAGTATTCACTAAGCACTACTTCTAAAGCACAAAATCGTAGACGATAGGCCAGTCGTGTTCGCTCAACAGTCGTGCTTGTTTTAAATCTGTGGCTCCTGCATGTACAGTCACGAAGGATGCACAAGCCAGGATAGCTCAGTCGCCGTGCCTAGTGTGCTTCGCACGCCCTCTATGCGTGAAGACACTCAGGAACATCCCTAGAGTTATCCTTGTTTGCGCCAAGCTAAACAAGCACCGCCTTTGAGTTAGTGGTCCCTTGGCGCTGAAGACGATGAAGGCCCAGACAACTCGGTGAGCTAAAGTTCTAGTGACAGTCGCATGAGTGAGCTTAATCCTGCGCCAGTCACTAAGCAAGGTGCTCCGCTATAGCGGGGTGAGTGTTGTGGAGCTATAGCGGGGTGAGTGTTGTGGCTCTATAGCGGGGTGAGTGTTGTGGAGCTATAGCGGGTGAGTTGTGGCGCTATAGCGGGGTGAGTGTTGTGGCGCTATAGCGGGGTGAGTGTTGTGGCGCTACAGCGGGGTGAGTGTTGTGGCGCTATAGCGGGGTGAGTGTTGTGGAGCTATAGCGGGGTGAGTGTTGTGGCTCTATAGCGGGGTGAGTGTTGTGGAGCTATAGCGGGTGAGTTGTGGCGCTATAGCGGGG
>BTPG01000001.1:215469803-215514803 GCA_036245525.1 Semisulcospira habei | reverse complement strand
TCGTCGTTCGGTCAAAATGCGGTTTATTTCTGAATTGGGTCTCCCCGAGACCAACCGAGACCAGCCGAGAGGAGACAGAAGATCGCGCGATCACGGCGAACTCTTTTCTTGTCTTAACCGGGTCTATTTTTAGCTGCGCCGAACCAGACAAAAGTTGATCAGAAGCAATGGCGTCCGATCGTGAATTAGAAGATGCAGAAGATTTTAGCGTTGTTCTAGCGCTGACAAAGACTAAGCAATCTTCTTCAGATAAATCAATGCCGACAACGGATTTAGTCTCGTTCGCGGCCATGTTGAATGAAAATCTTTCCTCCGGCAGAAAAGAGGGTTCACTTTTCAGAGTGTCTCGGGCAGGTTTGCTGCGCGTGGATCGGCAAGACAAAAGGCCGGCCCGAGACACGCAGACACACGTCTCGGGGGTCTCGTCGATCTTGTCTCGGAGGGTTTGCCCAACCTAATTAAGGGCAAGGGGTGGTTCGGGGGTCTCGCCGAGACTGTCTCGGGAGGAACGCCGAGACGAGGTTCGGGTTTGTCTCGCCCAGTTAAGACAGCCCTTGACGAACACAGGACGTAAAAGTGACATAAACCTTGATGAGCCCCTCCGCGACAGCGGGGGCCTCCTGAGGTTTCATGTCTCTTGCAAGCTTGGCAGCGATCGCCTTACGCCAGAAGTAAATGAGGTGAATACGCCACCTGCGATTATCGATACTCAAAACTGATTCACGTCGTAGCGTCTGCTACTGTTCTGTAGGATTACATGCAAGTTCAATGTACGCTGTAGTAATGGACTCATGACGATGTAGTAATAAACTTATGACGTTGTCATTGCTAATGACGTCACTGCTCGATGGCAAAGAGGCGTATTATTAGGCGTTTTCCTCACGGCATCACCATCAGCAGGAATGATAATTATGCTTAACCCATTTGGCATCGACGCCATAGAGCAGATGATGGATGGACCATGATGATTCAAGGGTAGTGCCAGATTAGCTTGGCGCCTGAAGGCGCCAAGCTAATCTGGCACTACCCAGAATCAGCATAGTCCATCCATCTCCTGCAACTGATACATAGTCGTTAGGTGCCACTTCCAAAATTAAGGAAATGCGGCCATGAGGGACAATTTTTAAGCCCACCATTTTTTTTTAGAATTCCGTCAAATAAAGGCTTTTCGGTTGTTGTTTTCTTTTTCTTTTTTCTGAAATGATAATCTGTCAGGTATAAACGAGAAAAGAAGAGCTCTATGTTGAAAGACAATATGAGGATTTCATCCCACAGTCTACCGTATTGTTTGGAGCTCAGATGCGTTTATCTTTTAGAAACATTCAGAGTTGTTCATTATTTATTATGCTGATCCATTTCCCTCCTCTCTAAGCCAACCTCTGATCAACACACACGTCGGCGCAGACAAATAAAGACGGACACACGGCGCTTTCCGCCATTAGTATGCTCTGTGGGCTCGTGTAGCGAGAGGAATCCATCCCCTTCTACTAAAAACCACCTCTCTGATCCACACACATTGACACACATAAATAAAGACGGACACACGGCGATTCACGCCATTCGTAAGCTCTGTGGTCTGGCGTAGAATAGCTATTCTGAAGAATAACAGCACGAGCAGCGAAATGACGTCACTTCAAGCTTCAAGTCGTGGCATCATTAGCCTCACGACGCCATGCTCATAGTGACGACTCGATGTTATACGTCATCATCGCAGTACTAACATTTGACGTGTCAGAGGATCAACTTTGCAATTTTCTTGCTGATTTTTACGCCTAGAGCTCATCGGTCACAATTTGACCTAATACTACCCCTGGGCCGCGACAAACAGCAGGCTTATGCAAACACTGTTTTTGAAAAATCATGCGGGTATTAATGATAACATAGCTTTTTTCGGAAAAGAAAAATTAAAGTTATGTTAGCTGTTTTACAAATGACTCCGAAAAAAAAGTGGTGCAGAATATTGTCTAATTTTCACACCTAGTACATACAGGTCACCATTGACCTAATCGTACCCGACAGCCGAGACAAACGGAAGGCTTATGTAAATACCATATATGAAAAATCATGCGATTATTAATGAGAAGATTGTGGATGATTTTCGTAAAAAAAAGTTTCAATTGTTTTAAGATTAACCCATATAATTCGTGAAATTAATCCCCAAAATGTGACCCGATTCTGATGTTGAATTATCGCCTATTGAAAAAGTCTCGGAGATCTGCCAATGCGTCAGTGAGTTTTATAAGGGGCGTAGGACATATGCGTCATTGATTTGTGAAACGTCATTTGTCATGACGTAATTTTTAGTTTTTACGTAATTTTATATTTTACGTGATATGCGTTTCAATTTCACTTCATAGGCTTGAGAAAATGATGACAAAACTAAAACTTCACGGTACAATTTCAGTCATGCTATAATTTGCGTGAAAGCAGGTTGACTTTACCTAGCTACATGATATACTAAGTACACGGGTCACCTGCGTGCTCTTCTGAAAGCGTGTCGATGTGTGTGTCCGTGTTAGTGCGTGCGTGCGCGCGCACTCCAAACTGCTCCAAGACACATAGATCCTCATGCGCCTGGAGGGCCCATGAGGATCTATTCCTCCTGTAGATTCGCGCATGTTTCTGTGTGTGTGTGTGTGTGTGTGTGTGTGTGTGTGTGTGTGTGAGAGAGAGAGAGAGAGAGAGAGAGAGAGAGAGAGAGAGAGAGAGAGAGAGAGAGAGAGAGAGAGAGAGAGAGAGAGAGAGAGAGAGAGAATAACGTCATATTTAGAGTTTTATGTCAGTGTCTGCGTGGTGACGGAGTTGCCTCTTTTACGTCCCCGCCAGTGTTTGACTTTCTCTAGAAGTCAATTTTTTTAGTGTTTTAATTTTTTTCTGAAAAAAATTATTTTTTTTCTACAAAAGTTTAAAAGAGACAAAGCTAGCTAACGAACTCACCCAATGTCTTTTTCCAAACTAGCTATTATATGCAAAAGTTCAAGTAAATATGACAAAAATTACGGACTCTAATCTAGGTCAATCGACTTCCTATAAACGGTTGTATATGAGACATTCATTTACAATATGCTCGGAGGCTCTTACTTAAGAAAGTATTTCGCCATGTTTCAAGCTTGTGTGTACAGAAACATCGGAGATTCTCTTGTTTACATACATACGCACACACATACATATATACATACATACATACATACATACATACATACCATACATACATATGCACATGCGGCGCTTCGCGCCAAATGTACGTTCAGCAGCGAAGTTAGCGTAACTAGACATGACGTAATTTTTATCTTGTTACTTCAACTGTTAGAGGTTTAGCCTGCCCGCCTTTGACATCATGGACATGCTATTAAATTCGCCCCACCGCGACCCGTCCTAAAAAGTCCCTTCTATAAATAGAAGAGACTTAGAAAAGAGATTTTAATCAAAGAGAACAAGAAGGGATAAACCGTAACCCAAAAGGTCCATTCTATATGACAGCTGTCCTCGCTGTCAAGGGTCTCTACCTTTTGTCTTTGACCTGACTCTGATGTTGAAATATCTCCTTTTGAAAAAGTCTCGCAGATCTTCCAATGGGTCATCGTGAACTCTAGAAGGGGCGCGCGCAGTGCATATGCATCATTGGTTTGTCTAACGACATTTGTCATGACGTTTTTTTTTTGTTTGTTTGTTTTTACGTAATTTTACATTAACGTGATATGAGTTTCGCTTTCGCTTCAAGACTATGGAAAATGGTGACAAAACTAGAATTTCACGGTACAATTTCAGTCTTGCTATAATTTGTGTGAAATCAGGTTGACTTTACCTAGCTACATGATATACTAAGTACACCTGCATGCTCTTCTGAAAGCGCGTCGATGTGTGTGTGCTCGCGTGCTTGCGCGCGCGCTCCAAATGTCTCCAAGAGGCATAGATCCTCATGCGCCTTCCGTGCCCATGAGGATCTATGCCTCTTGGAGATGCGCGCATATGTGTGTGTGTGTGTGTGTGTGAGAGAGAGAGAGAGAGAGAGAGAGAGAGAGAGAGAGAGAGAGAGAGAGAGAGAGAGAGAGAGAGAGAGAGAGAGAGAGAGAGAGAGAGAGAGAGAGAGAGAGAGAGAGAGAGGTAGAAATGCGTCATATTTTGAGTATTGCGTCAATGTCTGCAAGGTGACGGAGTTGCTTTGTTTACGTCACCGCCACTGACTGACTTTAGTCAATTTCTTTTTTACTGTTTTAATCTATTTTCGAAAGGAATTTAATTTTTACTGAAGAAGCGGGGTACAAAGCTGGCTAACGAACTCATCCAATGTCTTTATCCAAACTAGATATATCCAACATTTTCAGTAAATATGACAAAAATTACGGACTCTAATCTGGGTCAACCGACTTCCTATAAACGGTTGTTTATGTCTTCAATGAGACATCCAATTACAATATGCTCGGAGGGTCTCTTAGCTACCCTTTGAAAAACGCGCGCGCGCGCGCGCGCGCGCGTGTGTGTGTGTGTGTGTGTGTGTGTGTGTGTGTGTGTGTGTGTGTGTGTGTGTGTGTGTGTGTGTGTGTGTGTGTGTGTGTGTGTGTGTGTGCACATTCGGAACTTCGCGCCAAATGTACGTTCAGCAGCGAGGTTTTTGCGTAACTAGACATGACGTAATTTTTATCTTGTTACTTCAGTTGTCAGAGGTGTAACCTGCCCGCCTTTGACATCATGGACATGCTATTAAATTCGCCCCACCGCGACCCGTCCTAAAATGTCCCTTCTATAAATAGAAGGCACTTAAAAAAAGAGACAGCAACAAGTTAAAACTTTGCTTTTCTCCAAAATGGGCATTTTTTGTTTGTTTGTCTTTTTGCAGTATAACGGCAAATAGACACCTCATTAGCATAATGCATTTTATTTCATTATTTTATACGCAGGCAGCCCACGCATCGATTGGGTAATGTCGTGCACCAACCATTTATCAACTGGACGGTATAATACCTGCGTGTTAGTCTGTGATTATGGACCTTACGACTCTAGGGCACACTACACTGATTTATTTGTGTGTGGGCGTCTCTCAGGGCTGCAACTATTTGTATTCATCGCCACTATAATGTGTAGATCTTGCGGCACTATTTGTGACACGACCAGTGGTCTTTCGTTGATCCGGCATTCACGCACATGTCAGGTCTTTACCCAGCGAGTAGAGACTGTCGGGCTGACGTCGGCCGAAGTGGGCCCGGCATTAGTTTGCTTTTTGGTGGGTTTTTTTTTTGTTTTTGTTTTTTTTTTGCAAACAGAGCAGCACAGGACGGATGGCGGGGGCGACGGTGCACCGTCCTGTCGCGAAAGCCCCAAGATCTATACGTCATAATGACGTTGAACACGAACTGGTTGCAGTCCTGAGAGACATGCGCACACAAAATAAATCAGTTTGCTTAACCCTTTCCCTGACAAGGTACGCGCATTTCGTTTTTGAAATCTGTGTTCAATGAACGAGCAAAAGCCGGAACTTTCCACAGAACGTGGACACAAAGTGGCCTTAGCAAGAGGCTGTCGCGGGGGCTCATGAGGATCTATGCCTCTTGCAGTTAGATCGCGTGCAATTTTTCCCAGCATGTGAAAGGGTGAACTCCTTTGTGCGTGCAGCCGCCGGTACTGTTAACAGTACCATCTCACACAACCTGTAAACAGTATCACCTCACACACGCTGTTAACAGTACCATCTCACACACACTGTAAACAGTACCGTCTCAAACACACTGTAAACAGTACCATCTCACACACACTGTAAAAGTACCGTCTCACACACACTGTAAAGAGTACCGTCTCACAAACACTGTTAACAGTACCATCTCACACACACTGTAAACAGTACCATCTCATACACACTGTAAACAGCACCATCTCACACACACTGTAAACAGTACCATCTCACACACACTGTTAACAGTACCATCTCACACACACTGTTAACAGTACCATCTCACACACACTGTTAACAGTACCATCTCACACACACTGTTAACAGTACCATCTCACACACACTGTTAACAGTACCATTTGTCACACGCACACTGTAAACAGTACCATCGCACACACTATGTTAACAGTATAATAATAATAATAATAATAATAATAATAATAATAATAATAATAATAATAATAATAATAATAATAATAATAATAATATTGTGCGAATCGACTCAAAGCGCCGCGAATTGAAACCCAACACGCACATTCACGAAACAGACACGGATTTATGCCATTTAACTCATTCTACCCCATCACCGAAATCCCCATAGGCGCCAAGCTATTCTGGCATCACCCTTGAACTATCATGGTCGATCCTTATCTTACTGTGGTGTGTCTGGGGTAGAAAGAGTTAAGACAAACACAGTACAAGACAGACGAAGGGCCAGTTCAGCTACTGAAGTTACAGAGATTTTTGATCGCTTGTATTTGAAATTTGTAAAGTGGCCTGAAACCGGTACCAAAGTGTGGGGTTTGGGGGGAATGGGTGGGGGGGTGGAAGAACCGGAGTACCCGGAGAAAGAACCCCCGAGGGTCCGCCCGAATTAACGGTGACACTTACCAGAGGAGAAAAGTCCGACGCCGCAACCCGTTTTCGAACCTCGCACTTTTGGCGTTGGTGGCAGGCGCCTTAACCACTGCGCCACGGACCGCCCCGTACCATCTCACACACACTGTGAACAGCACCATGCACACACACTGTTAACAGTACCATCTCACACACACTGTTAACAGTACCACCTCACCCACACTGTAAACAGTACCATCTCACACACACTGTAAACAGTACCATCTCACACACACTGTAAACAGTACCACCTCACACACACTGTTAACAGTACCATCTCACACACACTGTTAACAGTACCATCTCATACAACCTGTAAAAGTACAATCTGACACACACTGTAAACAGTACCATCTGACACACACTGTTAACAGTACCATCTCACACACTGTAAACAGTACCATTCACACAGACTGTAAACAGTACCACCTCACACACACTGTAAACAGTACCACCTCACACACACTGTAAACAGTACCATCTCACACAACCTGTAAACAGTACCATCTCACACACACTGTAAACAGTACCATCTCACGCACTGTTAACAGTACCATCTCACACACAATGTAAACAGTACCATCTCACACACACTGTAAACAGTACCACCTCACACACACTGTAAACAGTACCATCTCACACACACTGTTAACAGTACCATCTCACACAACCTGTAAACAGTACCATCTCACACACACTGTAAACAGTACCATCTGACAAACACACTGTAAAAAGTACAATTTTGCACACACTGTAAACAGTACCATCACTGTAAACAGTACCATTTCACGTACACTGTAAACAGTACCATCTCTCACACGCACACTGTAAACAGTATCATCTCACACACACTGTAAACAGTACCATCTCACACACTCTGTAAACATTACCACCTCACACACACTGTAAACAGTACCATCTCACACACGCTGTAAACAGTACCATCTCACACACACTGTAAACAGTACCGTTTTACATACAAACTGTAAATAGTACCATCTCACAAACACTGTAAACAGTAACATCTTACATACACACTGTAAACAGTACCATCTCACAAACACACTGTAAAAAGTACAATTTCGCACACACTGTAAACAGTACCATCACTGTAAACAGTACCATTTCATATACACTGTAAACAGTGCCATTTCTCACACAAACACGGTAAACACTACCATCAACTTACTGTTAACAATACCATTTCGCACACTGTAATTGTAAACAGTACCATCTCAAACACACTGTAAACAGTACCATCACTGTAAAGAGTACCATTTCACACACACTATAGACAGTACCATCTCTCACACACACATTGTAAACAATACCGTCAACTTACTGTTAACAATACCATTTCACACACTGTAATTGTAAACAGTACCATCTCAAACACACTGTAAACAGTACCATCACTGTAAACAGTACCATTTCACATACACTGTAAACAGTACCATCTCCCACCCACCCACTTTTTCTTCTTTTTCTCGAACGCCGTCACACTTGGAGTTTGGCTCTCAAAATGAAATCTGTGGTCTTCTGTAGCGCCTCTACAGGCCCGTAAAGTTTCGCACATAATACACTGTAAACAATACCATCAACTTACTGTGAACAATACCACTTCACACACACACGGGGGGATGTGTGTGTGTGTGGGGGGGTGGGGGTGGAACGATCACGAAATCACGACTATTTATTTGTTCACTTCATGAATCATCCTGTATTACTAGTGCGCGCGCATGTGTGTGTGAGTACGTGTGTGTGTCTAGCATCAATCTGTTTTTAGTTGTAACTTTCGTCATTTCGTTTTTTCTGTAAATGTCTTAGTATTCTCAGATCTTCATAAACAGTTGCCTTAAAAGAATTTTGAAAATCCACTGGCCAGAGAAGATCAGCAACGTCAGACTCTGGGAGAGAACAGAGCAGATAACAGCAGAGAATGAAATTGGGCGAAGAAGATGGGGATGGATTGGTCACAGTATGAGAAAGCCAGCTTCCAGTATCACTAGGCAGGCATTGTCATGGAACCCGCAGGGAAAGAGGAAAAGAGGCAGGCCAAGAAACACCTGGCGTCGAGACCTCCAAGCAGACATCAAGAGACTGGGAACCACCTGGAGTAAAATCGAAGGAGAAGCACAGGACAGGAGTCGTTGGAGGTCTCTCGTCGACGGCCTATACCCTGGGAGGGGTGACAGGCGTAAGGACTAAGGATCTTAGTATTCTATTTCAGTAAAATGTAAAGCGGCTAAAGCTCTTTTTATTATTAATAGCTATATAAATTGGAATTGATTATTATTATTATCATTATATAGTGATTAGGCGCTATAGAAATTGGAATTATTATTATTATTATCATTATCATCATTATCATTATCATCAATACCATCATCATCACCATCATCATCATTAGTAGTAGTAGTAGTAGTAGAAGTAGTAGCATTATTATTATTATCATCATCATCATCATCATTACCAACATCATCATCATTAGTAGTAGTAGTAGTGGTACTAGTATCATTATTGTTATCACCATCATCACCATCATCATAATCATTAGTGTAGTAGTCGTAGTAGTATCATTATCATCATCATCATCAACATCATAGTTATTAATAGATGATTCGGGAAGTGGCGAGTTGCTTCATTGAGAGTTCAGTTTTCCTTGACGTAAAGTTCCTACCGTTTTAGGAGAGCATTAACCCTCTGGCTGTCGATAGGACTTTCTGTCGCGATGATTCCTGTTAAAAGCGCTATCGACAGCCAAAGAGTTACACTCTCAGTATGTTCGCGTTTAACAGCCGCTGTCAATGGATCACACTCTCAGTATGTTCGTGTTTGACAGCCGCTGTTAATGGATTACACTCTCAGTATGTTCGCTAGTTTGACAGCCGCTGTCAATGAAACACACTCTCAGTATGTTCGCTAGTTTGACAGCCGCTGTCAATGGAACACACTCTCAGTATGTTCGCGTTTCACAGCCGCTGTCAATGGAACACACTCTCAGTATGTTCGCAAGTTTGACAGCCGCTGTCAATGGATTACACTCTCAGTATGTTCGCGTTTGACAGCCGCTGTCAATGGAAAACACTCTCAGTATGTTCGCTAGTTTGACAGCCGCTGTCATTGGAACACACTCTCAGTATGTTCGCGTTTGACAGCCGCTGTCAATGGAACACACTCTCAGTATGTTCGCGTTTGACAGCCGCTGTCAATGGAACACATTCTCAGTATGTTCGCTAGTTTGACAGCCGCTGTCAATGGAACACACTCTCAGTATGTTCGCTTTTGACAGCCGCTGTCAATGGAACACACTCTCAGTATGTTCGCTAGTTTGACAGCCGCTGTCAATGGATTACACTATCAGTATGTTCGCTAGTTTGACAGCCGCTGTCAATGGATTACACTCTCAGTATGTTCGCTAGTTTGACAGCCGCTGTCAATGGAACACACTCTCAGTATGTTCGCTAGTTTGACAGCCGCTGTCAATGGAACACACTCTCAGTATGTTCGCGTTTGACAGCCGCTGTCAATGGATCACACTCTCAGTATGTTCGCTAGTTTGACAGCCGCTGTCAATGGATCACACTCTCAGTATGTTCGCTAGTTTGACAGCCACTGTCAATGGATCACACTCTCAGTATGTTCGCAAGTTTGACAGCCGCTGTCAATGGATCACACTCTCAGTATGTTCGCTAGTTTGACAGCCGCTGTCAATGGATCACACTCTCAGTATGTTCGCTAGTTTGACAGCCGCTGTCAATGGATCACACTCTCAGTATGTTCGCAAGTTTGACAGCCGCTGTCAATGGGTTACACTCTCAGTATGTTCGCTAGTTTGACAGCCGCTGTCAATGGATCACACTCTCAGTATGTTCGCTAGTTTGACAGCCACTGTCAATGGATCACACTCTCAGTATGTTCGCAAGTTTGACAGCCGCTGTCAATGGATCACACTCTCAGTATGTTCGCTAGTTTGACAGCCGCTGTCAATGGATCACACTCTCATTATGTTCGCAAGTTTGACAGCCGCTGTCAATGGGTTACACTCTCAGTATGTTCGCTAGTTTGACAGCCGCTGTCAATGGAACACACTCTCAGTATGTTCGCTAGTTTGACAGCCGCTGTCAATGGATCACACTCTCAGTATGTTCGCAAGTTTGACAGCCGCTGTCAATGGATCACACTCTCAGTATGTTCGCTAGTTTGACAGCCGCTGTCAATGGATCACACTCTCAGTATGTTCGCAAGTTTGACAGCCGCTGTCAATGGGTTACACTCTCAGTATGTTCGCTAGTTTGACAGCCGCTGTCAATGGAACACACTCTCAGTATGTTCGCTAGTTTGACAGCCGCTGTCAATGGATCTAACTGATGTACTTTCTCAAGTTTTGTCCCAGTAAGGTTATCGTGGCCGATTTCGGTCGCCGTTGGCACGCGCACAGAGTGCGCGTGCGAACGGCAACCGAAGTCGGCACCAGAGTTATTGCGCACTAGCGTCTGGTCTGGTTTGAAGAAAGAGATTTCCCCGTCTTTGTTCAGCTAGTCCACGCTTGTGTGTGTTGTGTCGTGGTGTATGAAACATTACAGCCTTAGTTACGACCTACATAGCGAACCTTTAACTTGGCTTTGGCCTGGGTGTGGAAGGTGGAGGCTGTAGTGTGCCAGAATCAATATTGGGATGCTCTAGACACCGGCTTTCTAAGACTGACTACAGATTAAAATGCGGAGAGCGGTCACGTGTTTCGGCTTTGAGTGGAATCTCGGCGCCAAATAGTGTAAGAGTTGCCAACTGAATGAGCACAGCTGATTTGTTGTTTATGTCGTCAGACTCGTGTTGCGCGCGCGCGCGCACGTGTGTGTGTGTGTGTGTGTGTGTGTGTGTGTGTGTGTGTGTGCGCCCGTGTGTATATGTGGTGTGTGCGTGAGTGTGAGTGCGTGCGTATGTGTGTGTGGGTGTGTATGTGTGTGTGTGTGTGTGTGTGTGTGTGTGTGTGTGTGTGTGTGTGTGTGTGTGTGTGTGTGTGTGTGTGTGTAAGACCGAGGTTCTTGTCAATAAACTGGAGGGAAGTGTGTGTGTGTGTGGGGGGGGGGGGGGGTATGAGAGGGTGGTACGATCACGAAATCACGACTATTTATTTGTTCACTTCACGAATCACGGATCATAAACGTTTCACCGGTGAAGGTTGACGGTGAGAGAGTCACGATTAACCCCATTACGCTGACCGAAAACTTAAACAATGAGGGTGGGGGTGGGGGAGGTGACGGGGAAGGGTGGGGGAGGAGGTGCTTTCACATCTACCTCACGAGGGGGATGTTGAAACTTTATTTTTTCAACGGTAAAAAGTTTTGACAGAAAACAAAATAATCGTCATTTTACAAACTTGCGTTGCTAACATCTACAGCATAAAAAAGGAAACTATAAAAATATATTTACATACAAAACCCAATAGCATCATTATTTACAGGTGCGGCGAGGGGGAGGGAGAGGCTGCATTTCAGACTGGAATTATCATCTTGACCAAAATCATCTGACGCTACTCGACAAAATCACCGGGACGTTTACACGGACCGAAAAGAGCTCATTTTGACTTTCACCTTCAGTTTTTAATTCTTTCGCTGATCGTGAACATAAAAAGTTGCAATCACGAATCACGACAACCTTTTATTTTCAAAGCCCATCACTCATCACGAATAATTATAAAGCAGACCCTCCAGCCTCCCCCCCCCCCCCCACACACACACACACACTCCTCCGTCCTTTCTTCCGCAGTAGCAATATGCAATATGTCTTCGAGTCCACGACGGTCGTTTTGGGCTCGCGCACAGCCGTGGGCCCGAGAACATTTGCTTGCTGGGTCAGTGACGCCCCTCCACCTTGACTGGGATGATTATAGGAGTGCGTGTTAATATAAGGTTTATGGTGCACGTTTACGTCAGTTTTATAGTGCAGATTTATGTAAGTTTTATAGTGCAAACTTTTATCTACTTAATGCACTTTTGTAAACAGCCGCATGTTGTGTCTGCAATTTGGATCAAGGGCACTAAGTCTACCCTTGCACCAGACGTGCAGGAACACTTACCGGACTTGCCCTGTTTGTGTGATGATCTATTTTCTCTTGGCCCCCTGACTGATGAGAAAAGGGCAGAATGAAACATCTGCAAGAGGCATAGATATTCATGAGGATCTATGCCTATTGCTGAAACCACGTTGTGTCCATTGATCGCAGGGGATCTTTGACGTCAGTTGAATTAACAATGATGTCATTAGCCCAATCTGCTCGCACTAGCAGTGACGTGTTTAATTATAGCGCCCAGCCGAGCGGGATGGATTAGCGATAGTAAAAACGACTGACCGGAGCCGACTTTAATAATTCAAACGTAGTGCTTGATTAGCTTGGCGCCTGAAGGCGCCAAGCTAATCAGGCACTACCCTTGAATTACCAGAGTCGGCTGATTGGGCAAAATTCGTGATATGTCGTGGTAATTCCGCTTCCTTACAGGAACTAGAACTCAGTACTGCTTCGCTCACGATGATTCCAACAAACTAGTCAACTATATGACTTTTGCCATTAGCTGTGCCGATAAAAGTATATAATGGAGAGAACAAAAACTACGTAAGTTTCAGCTGTGGGAGACGGGTCGGCCATGATAGCTTGTAGGTAGTGCCAGATGATTAGCTTAGCTCCGCCGCAGCACCCACGAACCGACGTGGCCACTTGAAGTCAGCGCATTCAAGTTCATCCATTGCAAAGGGCGGTAAATCTGCTACTCTCCCACTCCCCTTGGCGTGAAAGCCTACTTGGCAATCAGCAGCGGTTGCTTCCCTTAGATCTTGACCGACTCTGTGTGTGTGTGTGTGTGTGTGTGTGTGTGTGTGTGTGTGTGTGTGTGTGTGTGTGTGTGTGTGTGTGTGTGTGTGTGTGTGTGTGCGCGCGCGCGCGCTCGTGCGTGCGTGCGTGCGTGTGTGCGAGCGTGTGTGCGTGTAAAGCCGAGGCTTTTGTCCATTTAAGGGGTATTTCTAGAAGGCGGTATGATCAAGAAATCGCGATGACAACTGAGCCCTATACCCAATGCGCAAAAGGCCATCAGACGGACGTCGGCCCAATGGCCTTTTGCGCATTGGGACATATATCATTATGTTTATTATGCGCGCTTAGAGTTATCATTATTATAAGATAAGCGAATTATAAATACCGTTATTATTATTATTATTATTATTATTATTATTTATTATTATTTTTATTATTATTATTATTATTATTATTATTATTATTATTATTATTATTATTATTATTATTATTATTATTATTATTATTATTATTATAGCAGCAAATTTATTGCCAGATTGGCGGGCCAGTCGGCTGGCCGCTGGGCGGTAGGTTGTTTTACTGGTTGCTTTCTTGTTGTGCCGCTGGAAACACATGGTATGTTTGTAGCACGCTTCAGTGTTCGGCACACAGACGTTACATAATCCTCGATAACAGATGACAACTATACGCGCATTTAATTTGATTTTTATTGCAGCAACATCACTTAACAGGTTAAATTCTGTGATCGGTGCTAGGGACATTCTAACACAGTCAGCCTTGTGGTCGACATGCGGAAAATTTGGAACGTTCCTTTTCATTGCATTACAGTTCAGGAGAAGGGTCGAACATGGTAATTCAAGGGTGGTGCCAGAATAGCTTGGCGCCTCTAGGCGCCAAGCTATTCTGGCACCACCCTTGAATTATCATGGTCGATCAATATCTTGTAGCTTGTCAGGGCTGAATGAATTCTTACAGTATCATTTCCACTAATCTGATGTAGTCGGAATACATGTATTTCCACCGCGAATCAATAATAACAGTGTCGTGATGAATGAATGAATGAATGAATTTTTTAAAAGTCTGTTCAAATCTTGGTGATTTTAGATGATTTAAAAAACGCGAACAAGAGAATAAACAACTTTAAACTACATTATATCAACTATGCATATATAACAGTTTACCTATAGGAGTATGACAAATTAATTTGATTTGAATTAGTTGTGTCATATACAATGAAATGTTCGCGTATAGATGATCCACGGACTACTCTGAAATATTCACTGTCGTGTAGACCATCTTTTAGAACATCCCTAGCTGGAAAACCACCAAAAGCAGTTCCCAGATTTCGATGTCTGAAAGTTTACCGTATTCACTCACTCCTTTACAGCCGAAAACAACACCATTCAAATGCAAGAGACCTAGATCCTTATCAGCCCGCGCGACTGCGGGTGCTCATGAGGATCTATGCCTCTTGCTGAGACCAACTTGTACCTACATTTCTTGGACGGTCTTGGGTCTTGGTGGTTGAACGAAAAAGGAGATTTCACTAGAGACAAAAATGTTCGTATTGGTTAGTTCGGGTTTAATGTCCACGGCACCAAAGTGATAATGGACGGCCCTGAAAGGCGGGTTTATGGGGAGCAGGGAAATCTATTTCCTATGGAGCACGACCCGAACACTGATCAATTCAGGCGCACTGCAACTGTGCCACTTTGATTCACCAGGACCTTTCAACGGACATGCTAGGGAACAGGCCCGTCTTTTTTCCCCTGGATTGCGAGCCCAGCTACCGGGGCCGGAACGAATGCTCGTATAGTGGCAGGGAAGGGGTTAAGAATTAATTCAGATACACAGTGTGCGTCCACTGGCAATGACGGGTTTAACCCCTTTCCGGGCACCTGACGCGTGTTTTGTCTCTGAACCTCGTGTTCATTCAACCGCCGAAAGCTTCAACCGTCCAAAGAACAAGGATACACACTGGTCTCAGCAAGAGACATAGATCCTCATGAGCCCCCGCTGTCGCGGGGGCTTATGAGGATCTATGTCTCTTGCAGTTGGGTCTCGCTCACGTTTCCTCGGCAGCGAAAGCGTTAATTTTAAAAATTGACACCCATGCCCATAATTGTGTTGTTTTACAAAACACGGTCCGCCCTCCCCGCCCCCCCCCCCCCCACCCCCCACTTGTGCCTGTTTGTGTAGTGATAAGCAGATGGTTTATCAATTACAATTCCCGCCCGAACCGAACGTGTCCTCAACCCGTGGGACGTAGTGATGGAAAAGTAGGTCGACAACAGGCGTATGGATATCATCCTAACCCGCTGAAGCTTGCTGGAAAGCTTGAAGCTCTGCGTTTGACTAGTGGCGGAGGTTGTCAGTCTTACGAAGACAGGATCAGACTTTTGGGGCATGGAAGTCTACCTAGGTATCTGCTCTGACGCTGGCGTTTTTGTTGTCCCGTCTCCCCACCCTTCCTCCCAACCTGACCCCCCCCCCCCCCCACCCACCCACCGCACCCCCGGCCAATTATTACGCCTTACGGCCGGGATCAGCTATAAGGCGAGGCTGTAACTCCTCATTCCCTCCCTTTCCCCAGTCGTCCGCCCATTAATTACGTTGTAAGCCATCGAACCCTGATTCCTCACTTCCCATATGTTGAGGTGTTGACTGATTTCAACTCATTCTGCTCGCGACACGCCACAGCAAGATATGGCTCGACCGTGATAGTTCAAGTGTGATGGCAGAATAGCTTGGCGCCTATTGGCGCCAAGCTATTCTGTCACCACCCTTGAACTATCATGGTCGATCTGTCTCCTGAATTGTAATACAAGGCTCAGAGGATAACTCCAAAATGTGGGTATTTCGTACCTCGGGCACAGTGAGATAATGACAAGTGAACTTTACTAAGGGTGGTCGCTTTGGTTGTTTGTTAGGGATGTCATTTGATGTGTTATATTGTGATGTGAAGTGTTGTGTTGTGTTGTGTTGTGTTGTGTTGTGTTGTGTTCTGCTGTTGTATTGTATTGTATTGTATTGTATTGTATTGTATTGTATTGTATTGTATTGTATTGTATTGTATTGTATTGCAAATATGCACCCACAAACAAAAGATAAACTTTTTTTTAAAAATAAAAAATGGAGTTTTCACCTAACGACTCTGTACCAGTTGCAGTAGATGGCTCGACCATGATAATTGATGATTAGTACCAGATAGGCGCCAAGCTAATCTGGCACTACTCTATAATTATCTTGGTCGATTTATCCTTGCTGTAGTGTGTCACGACTAAATGGGTCAGCACATGGGTCCCAAAAAAGGCAATGCCACATATAGTAATGACTTATCTTTGATCCAGAGACCAGTTGCCTGAGTGGGCTTAGTCCTGCCCCAGCCACTAAGCAAGGCGCTCCGCGATAGCGCCACAACACTCACCCCGCGATAGCGGAGCACCTTGCTTAGTGGCTGGGGCAGGACTAAGCTCACTCATGTATCTGGCCCCTGACCTTGGGGCGTTACACGGGGAGGAGGGGGGGGGGGGGGGGGGACAACAAGACACCGGCATTGCCTTATTGTGGACTCGGGCCTTAAAGCACTCAACGGAGTAAACACCAAGTACGAACAAGTACATGTGGCCAATCCTTGACAGCATGAAGCGAACGGTCCCATGAGCCCCCGCGAGCCTCAATCTGTGCCTTCGAAGGCACAGATTCACGGTCGAGGGGGCTCAAAGGACCGTTTGCCGAAGGACTGTGGACAGTGGCATCAAAGGAACTCTTGTTAGTGCATGCCATCTTTCCATGATGACAATTACTGATATAGTGTCTCCCAAAGGAACGAGGTATCATCAGGACAACAAAAACTAAAAGATAAAAAGAAAATATACGTTTAGAAAAGAAAAGAACTGCAAATCAGAACATTCGTCTTGCGAATATACATGAGAAGTAGGTCAAAAGAAAGCACGAATTTGACACATTCATTGAATCAAAATTGCGGACAAACATTATTTAGTTTTACAGCATGCCCCCCCCCCCCCTCCCCCCAACCCCCGACCTTTTAATTCAACGATTGTTTCAAATTCGTGCCCGGACCGTTCTTCCCAAGAAACAACATACGCAAGCTTCGGGGGGTTTGGAGGGGTGGAGGGGTGGGAGAGCGGGAGTTTTTCTTTCTTTATAGATGGACTGTTTAGAATAAAAACTTTATCAAAATAATAACGATATTTAACTGTTCGTTAAAACGCTGCTTTATTACTGATACAGTAAACACCTCTCTGATATTAAAATCATCTTGTAGTGTCTCCATGACAATTTGATAGTCAGTTTTCATCGAAAGCGGCGGACGCCAGTTTGTTTCTACAATCCTTGTTGATTCACCGCCAAGCAGCCCCCGCCTCACAAGGAACATGGATACAAAGTATTGTCAGCAAGAGACATAGATCCTCATGAGCCCCCGCAACTGCGGGGGCTCATGAGGATCTATGTCTCTTGCAGATGGACTATACTAAACAATTTTTTTTTTTTTTTGCAGTGAAATATTAAGGCAGTCCTGGTAGAGTCTGGCGTATGTCCATACACATGTACTTAAATTCACGCTGGTTAAACCTTTACACACAAAAGTACCAAAGTTGACCTCGTTGGCGTTGCTTAGATTTGTACCGGTTGAAAGTCGGCGACACTGGGTCCTCAGCCCCTCAAAGTCGGCGACACTGGGTCCTCAGCCCCTCAAAGTCGGCGACACTGGGTCCTCAGCCCCTCAAAGTCGGCGACACTGGGTCCTCAGCCCCTCAAAGTCGGCGACACTGGGTCCTCAGCCCCTCGAAGTCGGCGACACTGGGTCCTCTGCCCCTCAAAGTCGGCGACACTGGGTCTTCAGCCCCTCAAAGTCGGCGACATTGGGTCCTCAGTCCCTCACATTAACCCTTTTGTTCACGCAGCCACCGCACTGTTTACAATACCCGTGATTGTGTTCACGCAGCCACCGCACTGTTTACAATACCCGTGATTGTGTTCACGCAGCCACCGCACTGTTTACAATACCCGTGATTGTGTTCACGCAGCCACCGCACTGTTTACAATACCCGTGATTGTGTTCACGCAGCCACCGCACTGTTTACAATACCCGTGATTGCTTGCACAAGCGGCTTGATTTTTTCCCGTGTGGAAAAAAGAATGCGTCGGCGCTCAAGGAGGTTGGGGGGGGGGGGGGAGAGGGGGGGGGTAGAGGGGATGGATTATTGACCCATATCATTGTCAAGCGGCAAAGGGAAGTCAATCCCGTAAGCCGATCACACGGCTGAGAAAACTAAGAACAGAGTAGTCTCCCGTTACGTAGCGGTAAATTTGACATAGCTGAGTGCGCATGACAAATTGGTCATGCTGTTACGCGACCTCAGGAAGAGAATTCAAATGACATAATAGTGAGGGCCTTGTTAGTGGGTACTCAGTCATTCGTGCAGGCGCTCTCTTCTGCAAAGTGTATAGATCCTCATGAGCCCCTGCAGCTGCAGGGGTTATACCTCTTGCATTTCAATCACTGGTTCTCATACAGAAGTAATCTAGGCTGTTACTTATAAGCATAACAGTAGTAATAATAAATAACATTAATATTAAAAATTAACCTACTGACAACCCAATCTCCATATCCCTGAAAACGTCGGCTCTTTTAAAGCAAAAGACAGTAAGTCCATTTCTGTGAAAATCGAGATTGTTATTGTATTACAATACAAATCTTGCTTTTCACACAAAAATGGACTTAACCCCTTTAGTGCCAGCTAACGCAGACCGTGTTTCCGTCATCTTCGATAATTCAACACACAAAAAACTAACTGTCCCAGAAACCTGGATTCAAAGTGGTGCCAGCAAGAGGCATAGATCCTCATGAGCCCCCGCGACTGCGGGGGCTCATGAGGATCTATACCTCTTGCAGTCGTGCGGTGTTCAGTTTTATTTCTCTCTCGGCCCTGAGCCGCGGGTTCGATGTGTTTGTTTTGGCTTCAACACGGCACGTGTGCCGTCCCTGCGGGTCGCGTGACAGTTGAGACGTCCAAAGCGGGCTAGCGTGTTAGCGGGCCACGACCCTCAAGTCCATGTCTAACTGGTCACAGCGAGGTTCTCACGACAAACGCCGTCCATCCGTAGTAGGCACAGGCGCGCATCAACCTCAGCAGACTGACGGGGCATTCCCCAAAACGTCTACGGGCCCACGACGGGTCGCTAGTGGGCCTGCGGCGCGGCACATCCGTGGGCCCCACGACCCTTTGCTTACTTCTCCGCTTGCTTCTCGCATCGTGGTTCCCATCATCTTGTTTGTGTCTTCTTACGCAGGAGGTCGGCAGAGATCTGAACCCACGAATGTCACTGAAACACTCACACAGCCAACCATGGCAAAAGACTCCAAACCCCATTAAATGGACCTCGCTGTGACCAGTTAGACACACAAATTTTGTGTGAAAAGCGGGATGTTCATTGCATTACAATGAATAGCTCGCTTTTCGCCCCCAAAAAGAAGATGTATTGTCCATTGCCTTCAGAAGCCTGTACACACGTTCACGACATAGATCGTCACGAGCACCTGTAGGCTCAGGGGCGGATGACAATTTAGTGGGTGACAACCAGGGTCCGCATTATTTACGTCGTGCTCTGTGAGCATGACTATGCCTCGTTCAACCCTCGGGTCGTATGATTACCCGCACATATTATTTCGTCTTTGTTCCTCGGGCAGGGTAGGATAGAAAGATTTAGACCGACATCGAAAGGCAATGCACTACTCGCAAACTGTCTAGTGAGCCTCCTACATCTTTGTTGACGTCATTGATCCTCATGAGCCTACGCAACTGCAAGGGCGGCTCATGAGAATCGTGTATATTTTGTTGTAGACACGGATATCAATATCAACATCTATGCCTACGTGTTATGTACTTTTAGGTCTTAAAGCTCTAACCAGTAAGACTAATTGTGTGCTTGCTGGGCCGCCCGCCGTTGCATTACTGTGAGCTTAGGCAGCAACTGACCCATTGGTGTGTAGTTCTCGACCTTACAGCTTCTGGCAGTATGGTCCACAATCACAAAACATCACTTATTTTCTATGCCGGTTTTTGCAGACGGAGGAAGGTTCTTGCTTTTGACCTGCGAGTGCAGATCGGCCGAAGGGATAGGCAAGCGGGAGGGGCGGGCTGGAAAAGATAGGAACAAGAAAAGAAAACTCTCGCCTGATTCCTCACTTATGTTGTCTTCCCGCCACGCAGGGGGTCTGAGCTAGGGCGCGCTCGCAGTCTGTCAGACCAATCAATTTTGTGATTTTTTCCCCTTCCGGAAACCTTTCTTGCTGTATCAATAGATAAACACGTGGTTTGCCTGTTAAATCAGGTTAAGAAGTTATACATCTGTGCGCTCACCTGAAATTTCAGTTGGAATTTAAAGTGATATAAAACAGGCGCTATTTCTTTACATTTGGCGTCGTAAAAACAAACTTAAATTTAAAACTAAAAGTAGATTTTTAAAAAAAATCATAGTTGTCTGGTATGTGTTGGCAGACGATGGGAAACATACTGACCCAGTTCCACCAAATTTGTTGACAAGAAAATTGCACGTGGTATACGTTCGTGTGTATAAATATCAGTGGTTCTACGCGCTGTTTGAATTATTGTTTTAAACACTAACCGGGTAAGAAAAGTGTGCAGTTCCAAGCGTGTTTTACTTCTGTGCTGCTGATTCAAACCGGGTCGTATCGGCAAGAAGCATAGATCCTCATGTAGATCCATACGATATAAGTCTGTGTGGTCCCGCGGATGGTTGAATGTCTGGCGTTCATCTTGTGACGGTTCCGTTTCTAGGGTATATAAGTTTTCTGTGAGTTGGAGTACTCTGGACAGAAAATCTAGTGGTGTGGTCATATGATAATGGTGTGGGCGTGCACAACCAGAATTAAGACAGGTGTGTGCTGGTTTGTGATTTTGGATCTTACGGCTTCGCCGTAAGATCTAAAATCACAAACCAACACACTCAGATTTTTTTAAATAGCTTTGACGTTCATATCTTTACCTGGCACCGAAGTGAATCAGTCATGAACTGTCAATAGCTTTTTTCTTCAGCGGACGGCTAACAGACAGACTTTCATTGGATATTTTTTATTTCGTTTGAGGTGTGTTTTTTGTTGTTATTTTTTTGTTTCTTTCTTTCTTTCTTTCTTTGTTATAACTCATTGGAGACGTGCCCCAGAAAGCCGCGTATCCAACTGCATTTCGCGTGGAATGTGTTAATTAAATTGATTGTAATACATTTACTGCGGTTTTATCAATCATGATCACAGCGACGCCAAACGTTGTTGGGTGAACCAATGAGAATCAGTATTATGGTTCCTTTAACCCTTATCCTTCGGAATACACCGGTGTGTGAAATACGTTTGACTGAAATAGTTCAAGGGTAGTGCCAGAATAGCTTGGCGCCTCTAGGCGCCAAGCTATTCTGGCACCACCCTTGAACTAAAGCCATTGGTCTATATCGTTATCTGTAAGTACTATAATGTAGCTTGCATATGGCAGTGGACACATTTGAAGCTTTTAGCCTCATTGTGATATGGGTTAACCCTTTGGCTGTCGGTAGCGGTTTTTGTCGCGATGATTCCTGTCGGACTAAGCCTAACCCTTCCTGTCGGACTAAGCCTAACCCTTCCTGTCGGAATGATCGCGACAAAAACCTCTAGCGACAGCGAAGGGTTGGTCTTCAGACTTTACAGTTCTTCGTGTAAGTGCGTGCGCTTCTGTCTCAGAATTTCCCGAACGTACTTAAAGTGTGTGGAATCTTGTGGTTGTCAGATTTTCTCACACACTGGTAATTCTGTGCTTCCCGCGTCGACATCGAAGCGGGTCCAGTGATTTTCTGTGCGTGTACCCCCTTTACCGAAGACAAAGTGACTGTGCGTCATGACGATGGATTCTACGACAGAGCCCGAAAAGCAGGCGTGGTTAGCGGAGAACGGCAGTGACGTGGGCAAGGAAATGGCGGGTATGGTGGAGTACTCGCACAAACCCAAAGGGACGCTAGGGCACAGGTAGGACTGATTGTGACCTTTATTGTGTTTAACCCATTCAGCCCGACGGCCGTATTTCCCAAATTTTGGAGGCGTCATCTAATGACTATGCAACAGTTGCAGGTGATGGATCGACCATGATAATTCAAGGACAGTGCTAGATTAGCTTGGCGCGGACAGGCGCCAAGCTAATCTGGCACTACCATTGAATTAGCATGTTCGACCCATCTCCTGCTGTAGTGTCAGGGCTGAATGGGTTATGGCTGCACTGGATGGATGGATGGATGGATGGATGGATGGATGGATGGATGGATGGATGGATAGGTGGTGGTTGGATGTATGAATGGATGGATGGATGGCGGGTGGGTGGGTGGATGGGTGTGTGGATTTTGGGTGGTTGGGTGGGTGGACGGATGGATGCACAGATGGATGGACGGACGAACGGACTAACGGACGGACGGTCGTACTAATTGCCCGTCTGATTGATTGATTGATTGATTGATTGATTGATTGATTGATTGATTGATTGATTGATTGATTGATTGATGTATGGATGGATGGATGGATGGATGGATGGATGATGGATGGATGGGTAGGTTTGTGGATTGATTGATTGATTGATTGATTGCATTACATATAGACAGTAACACACGTCTGTTGTGAGACTTCTGTGTGTGTGTGTGTGTGTGTGTGTGTGTGTGTGTGTGTGTGTGTGTGTGTGTGTGTGTGTGTTTGTGCGTGCGTGCGTGTATATGTGTGTTTGTGCGCGCGTGCGCGCGTGCGCGCGCGCGTGCGTGCGTGTGTATGTGTGTATGTGTGTGTGTGGGGGGGCGGGGGGGGGGGCGGGGCAGGGCAGGGGGTCAATGGTTCAGCCCACGCCCTCTAGAGGACGAAATGCGTATCTATTTTATGTTCTTCGGGCCGATTCTCGTTAGCTTATGTCACTGCTGGACCAGTGATCGGAACTGACGGCCTGTAACCTGCGCACTGATGGCGTCTCAATTTGCGTGTCCAGTGTTGACATGAGCGTGAACTGGGGCCTGCAATTTAGAATTTTGTCCGTATTTTGCTTTCCTAACATCTTAACTCATTCTACCTCAGACCCACCACAGCAAGATAAGGATCGGCCATGATAGTTCAAGGGTGATGCCAGAATAGCTTGGCGCCTATGGGCGCCAAGCTATTCTGGCATCACCCTTGAACTATCATGGTCGATCTGTGTCCTGCACTGCAACGCAGTCTTCAGAGGACGACTTCAAAATTTGGGGATTTCGGTCTTGAGGTAGAATGAGTTAACAAAAATGATCAAAATGATGAAATGCTCTTTTTTTGTTGGTGTTTTTAGGGGAAACACTTGCAACGAGTTGCGTTTTTGTTTTGATTGGAAACGTTATGAAATGAAACAACTTTTGCTAGGGTTCTTAATATGCAAAGTCAAAGCGTTATGTAAACCCTATTTTTAGAGAAAACACTAAATGTCACAAGGTCACATTGTATCCGATTGTGAATATGTCATCAGCGAAACAGCAATTTGTTTATATCCGAAACATAGTGACTACTCAGAATATAGTGAAATATCTGGGTTTGGGGGGGTAGGGGGGGGGGAGGTTGGGGGGGAGGGGGTGTTTGGAGGGTGGATGTTCATAACGTTTGTCTTGCATGGTCTTACCTTATAGTTCGCATAAACACATTTAAAATAATTGGACCGGAGACAACTAAACAGTTTCGGATTAGAATTACATATCTATTACATATGTAGTTTATTTACTGGTTGAAGGGATGACAGGGGGGTTCTTATGACTTCAGTGAAAAAAAAAAAACGGGAGGGGGAATGGAGGGGGGTGTGTGTGTGGGTGGGGGGGGGGTGGAGGAGGAGGGGGGTAGTTTGGGGGGCGTAAGGTGTGGAATGATGAAGACAGCCGGGTTTGGTTACCTTTAATTCAACGAATATTCCTTAACGCATTCGAGATGTGCCACCTCCGGATACGCGGCGTAAGCCGCGTATCCGGGGCTGCACGTCTCGAATGAGTTAATGCAACCTACTATAGGCAGTGAACGGTTACTACTAGTTCACAATGTGCCCTTTATGAATGTCCTCAGTATTTATTACAACAGTGCTGGACAAAATGGCTGACCTAAACCAAAATCTGAATGTCTTGAAATAAATGAACTATGCCGCTTACCAAGACAATCCTGCAAGGCACTGTGCAAGGAGGACGAAGGAGAGGAAGACAGAGGTAAAGATGGGAGGACAATATTTCAGAGTGTGCAGGACTGAAGCTGTGCGTTACACTAAGAATGGCAGAGAACACAGAGAAATGGAGGTACATGGTTGCCAAGTCATTAGTGGTGCCCCAACGGTCGGCAAGACTACGGGATAGATAGATAGATAGACAGACAGACAGACAGACAAACAGACCGACAGATAGATAGATAGATGTTTCTGCTCTTATTTTCCTTTGTAGCAAGAGGGTTCCTTCCGTTACTCTCAACAAGCAGCGGAAAACCTTTGGTACGTGTGCCTACATTGGCACGTGTGCCTACACCGGTACGTGTGTCTACACCGGTACGTGTGCCTACTCTGGTACGTGTGCCTACTCCGGCACGTGTGCCTGCGCCGGTACGTGTGCCTACTCTCCTGCTCCGGCACGTGTGCCTGCTCCGGCACGTGTGCATACTTTGGCACGTGTACCTACTTCGGTGCGTGTGCCTATTCCGGTAGCTGTGTCTATTCCTATGCATGTGCCTACTCCGGTACGCGTGCCTACTTCGGTACGTGTGCCTATTCCTGTAAGTGTGCCTACTCAGATGGATTGTGAAAAGAAGGGTAGAAAATATTAGTTGACGGAAGACAACATTGATGACCCGGTGTATCGGCACATTTTTGCAGTCAAGGCATACCGTGGACTAGATCGTTAAAAATGTGATCAGGATGATATTGAAGAAAAAGTAGAAGATGATGATGATGATGATGGTAATGATGATGATGGTGATGATGATGATGTCGATGATGATGGTGATGATGATGATGGTGATGATGATGATGATGATGATAGTGATGACGACGACGACGACGACTTGAGGCTTTTATAGCCCTCCAAACATCCATGCTGAGTAGACTCCTACTGCCGGGATATTTGGGTTTAACTCCTTGACCTCCAAGAAAACGTGGTCACGGTCCAACTGCAAGAGAAACAGATCCTCATGAGCCCCCGCGATAGCGGGAGCTCATGAGGATCTATGCCTCTTGCTGAGACCAATTTGCACCCATATTCCTTGAACTGTTTTAACTCTTTGTCGTTGAATGAGCACACATTTCAGACACAGAAACGCACGTACCGTGGGCAGGAATGGGTTAAACTGACAAACATAAAACTGCAGTAAAACTGGCCCTTTCTTGTGACTGGCGCTATTTTTCAGAGGAAGAAAACAACTCGAACAAGCTGGCCAGCTCATTATTTTGAAATGATGTTATAAACAGATGTCGTAGGTTTTCACTTGGATGAGTTTCAACAAAGGTCACGTGCAAAATGGCCGGTGGCGCTTTGTGTTCTTCAGGGTCCAATTAGGCTGTAGCCAAACATGTGTAGGCGTTCTTAACCCTTTCACTGCCGAGTAAACGTGAACGCCATACAGCTGCAAGAGGCATAGATCCTCACGAGCCCCCGCAGTTGCCGGGGGGCACATGAGGATCTATGTATCTTGCTGAAACCAGTTGTCCTTGTTCTTTAGTCGGCTGGGGATCTTTGACGTTGATTG
The DNA here is from genome assembly GCA_036245525.1 of Semisulcospira habei. NCBI lineage: Eukaryota > Metazoa > Mollusca > Gastropoda > Semisulcospiridae > Semisulcospira > Semisulcospira habei. The sequence goes on along the minus strand of BTPG01000001.1, from coordinate 215,488,652 downwards.
TACGATGATTTCAAAAACACAGTGCGTGTCCACTGGCAGTGAAAGGGTCAAGAGACAGAGAGAGAGAGAGAGAGAGAGAGAGAGAGGGGGGGGGAGGGAGAGAGAGAGAGAGAGAGAGAGAGAGAGAGAGAGAGAGAGAGAGAGAGAGAGAGAGAGAGAGAGAGAGGCCATATTAGAGTTAGTGAGTTTCTGCGTCGCAGATACGGAGGTGACATCAACCAGTGATATATATTTATATACAATCCCGTCCATATCAGGTTTACACAACAGCACAGGAAGTGCGTAGTTTGAAATGAACGCTTTGAACGCTTAGATCGCCATGATAAATATCCGGAAAGCGCAAAAGATCAAATGGCGGTAGACGATATGGAAATAAATGAAATGTACCTTGTTTCGGCATGACTTAAGCGGTCAGCACACTACACAAGTGCTACACACATGTGCAGGTGAAAACGAGACCATGTAACCCCTATACTGAAAGACCTTCACTGACTTCCAATCCAATCCCGCATAGAAGTTTTTCAGATTGCGACCCTTGCATACCGCCACTTTGATGGCAGTCTTCCGTCATACCTTTCCTCCAGTCTGATCACTTACCAGCCCTCTCGCTCACTACGTTCATCGGGAGAGAAACTTCTCAAAGTTCCAAAGTATCATCTCAAATCTGCCGGTGAACGCTCTTTCAGACGTAGTGCTCTTTAGATCGTTATTAAGAACCAACCTGGTTCGTCCGAGATCGGTGAACTGTAGTTCGTCAAAGTTCGCGAACTAAAGTTCGTTTAATTAAGAACATGCTTTAACCATTTCGCAGACGAATAAATTAACACCACCCAACTGCAAGAGGCATAGATCCTCATGAGCTCCCGCAGTTGCGGGGTCTCCCATGAGGATCTATACCTCTTGTCGAAACCACTGTGTATCTACGTTCTTTTGACTGCTGAAGCATGCTCTTAATTAAACGAACTTTAGTTCGCGAACTCTGACGAACTACAGTTCACGATCTCGGACGAACCAGGTTGGTTCTTAATTGGACGATCTAAAGATACGGCAAACCTAGTTCGAAGTAGTTCACGAACCTCGGCAAACCATAGTTCGCTGTCGGAAAAGGTTCGCTCATCATGTTGAGCAAACAAAGGCGAACCTTTTCTCTGATTGGTCAAAACTTTTACCCTCTACTGCGTTGGAGATAAGAAGACAGTCACCGATACAAACACATATGGCGGACGGCGATATTTCACTCGTACGAAGAACAAGACATATTTTCATTGATGTGTGGGAGGCGCAAAGCTGTTTGTGGGGTCGCTACTGCATTGAGTACAAAAACAAACATCGTTCAAATCGCGAAGCGGCATAGCCACAGCCATTTTGAACAACGGCCTTCGCAAACAGTAAGTACGCCGAATCAAGCACTTCAGTTAAGAAAGAGAACCATGGCAAACCTGGTTTGCTGAAGTTCGCCTAGGTTCGTTCAACCTCAATTAAGAAACAAACCAAAAGATCGCCGATTTTCTCCGATCTAGGTTTGCCGATCAAAAGTTCGTCCAATTAAGAACAGCTCTTAGGGTCTCTCACGTTGAATATAGGTCTATCACGATTTCATAAAACGATAGCAGTGTCCAATAGCAGTATAGGGTTAATTCTGTAAGTGTCACATCGGCCATCAGTCTACACTAGTCACTTCCCCCGATCCGCTACGCACTGTCGAGCGCGCGCGGATTGTGAGGGGTGACCAGTGTGCGGGAAGTCATTCTTTGCCTGTCATTTGCACACGCTGCTTAGACGCTGTCGCTAGGATTTGGAAGCAAATGTGACGTTTGCCGACATTTCACGACAATTAACGGAAACCGTATTACGACCCGCGCGGACACCCCGAGGTGTTCACCAGCTCTCTCTCTCTCTCTCTCTCTCTCTCTCTCTCTCTCTCTCTCTCTCTCTCTCTCTCTCTCTCTCTCTCTCTCTCTCTCTCTCTCTCTCTCTCTCTCTCTCTCTCTCTCACATTTATTTTTTTTTAATTTTATTGTTATTTTGCTTTTATGTTCTTAAACATTATTGTTGCATGAAATAATGTGTGTAAATATAATGTCTTTATTTTTTTAACCTATTTTATGTTGTAGATGTTAGCAACGGCAAGTTTGTAAAATGGCGATTATTTTGTTTCTGTCAAAACTTTTTACCGTTGATAAATAAAGTTTCATCATCATCATCATCATCTCTCTCTCTCTCTCTCTCTCTCTCTCTCTCTCTCTCTCTCTCTCTCTCTCTCTCTCTCTCTCTCTCTCTCTCTCTCTCTCTCTCTCTCTCTCTCTCTCTCTCTCTCTCTCTCTCTCTCTCTCTCTCTCTCTCTCTCTCTCTCTCTTATCAAATCACATTTTGACCTTTCATTCGATTATTATGTTCTCTTGCCCGTGTATAAATAATTAAATAAATAAATAAATAAACAAAAACAAGTGTTGGGTGTTATGAACGGGTTGTGTTTATGGGAGAGGGCGAGGGAGGGAGGGGGTTGCTGGGGGGGGGGGGGGGGGCGGGATTTATGCTATTTCGAAACTAAATCAGCTGAAATCTTCGCATCAAGAGATTTTCAAACTTTTTAATCTGTCCGTTTTTAACCGATGCGATATACCACAACATTGTAATGATATACCACAACATTGTAATGATATACCACAACATCGTAATGATATACCACAACATCGTAATGATATACCACAACATCGTAATGATATACCACAACATTGTAATGATATACCACAACATTGTAATGGTATACCACAACATTGTAATGATATACCACAACATTGTAATGATATACCACAACATTGTAATGATATACCACAACATTGTAATGATATACCACAACATTGTAATGATATACCACAACATTGTAATGATATACCACAACATTGTAATTGTTATTTAACCCATTCAGCCTTGACGCACTACGGCAGGAGATGGGTCGGCGCCAAGGTGATCTGGCACTGTCCTTGAATTATCCATCTCCTGCAGCAGGTGCATAGTCGTTAGATGACGCCTCCAAAAATTGGGAAAATGCGAAATACGTGCGTCGGGCTGAATGGGTTAACCCATTTAAACGCCAAGGCCGCAGTTACCAAATTGTGTAGGTGTCACTAAACGACTATATACCAGTCGCAGAAGATAGCGATAGTTCAAGTAGGCGCCAAGCTAATCTGGCACTGCCCTTGAATTCTCATGGTCGATCCATCTACTGGAACGGGTGCATAGTCATTAGATGACGCCTTCAAAATTTGGGAAATACCGCCGTCGGGCTGAATGAGTTAAGGGATAAATAACTAATTTTTTTTATAATTAAATTGAATTGATCTGAACACAGCATGAGCAATACACTCTCCATTAACGTTTGTTCGGAGAGAGAAAATAAATGCCGCGCGGTTGCGGAATTATCAGCATTTACCGTGTGGCCAACATGCCGATTTGAAGCAGACCAGCTTTACTTGGACGATAATTATTAATTTTGACACCCCCCCCCCACCCACCCCCCACCCACACACACACACACGCGCGCGCGCACACACAGACACACACACACACACACACACACACACACACACACACACACACACACACATACACGCACACGCACACCTCCATTGAATCACAAGAGCTGTTCTTGCGCAGTTCAACGATAGACTTGTGCAGTTCCAGCTCCTGTTGTCGTCTTAACCATTTGCCTGTCGGTAGCACTTTGTTAACTCCATACGAGAATATTCAGGCAGGAATCATCTCTTTAAAAAATCGACAGCCAAAGGGGTAAATACAAAGGGTGTTGGTAGCGCTTTTTGTCGAGGTGATTCCGACAGAATGTCAGGGTGTTGTTATTCCTGCAGAATGTCAGGATGTTGTTATTCCGACAGGATATCAGGGTGTTGTTATTCCGACAGGATATCAGGGTGTTGTTATTCCTGCAGAATGTCAGGATGTTGTTATTCCGACAGGATATCAGGGTGTTGTTATTCCGACAGGATATCAGGGTGTTGTTATTCCTGCAGGATGTCAGGGTGTTGTTATTCCTGCAGGATGACAGGGTGTTGTTATTCCGACAGGATATCAGGGTGTTGTTATTCCTGCAGGATGACAGGGTGTTGTTATTTCGACAGGATATCAGGGTGTTGTTATTTCGACAGAATGTCAGGGTGTTGTTATTCCTGCAGGATGTCAGGGTGTTCTTATTCCTGCAGGATGTCAGGGTGTTGTTATTCCGACAGAATGTCAGGGTGTTGTTATTCCGACAGAATGTCAGGGTGTTGTTATTCCGACAGAATGTCAGGGTGTTGTTATTCCGACAGGAATCACCTCGACAAGAAGCATTACCGACAGCCAAAGGGTTAACTTCGCGGGGTCTTATAATACGGGGCCTTATAATACGGGGTCTTATAATACGGGGCCTTTTCCTGCTAATATTGACGGTGTCGTGGATCTTTCTCTGTGTCCACAGGGTAGGCAAAACGAGATGGTGGTCGTTTCGCCAGGTTCAGATCCTGATTCTGGTGGTGGTGGTGTGTGCCGTCCTGTCTGTCGCTCTGATCATCGCCCTCGCCGTCGTCAGCAGTGATAACGGCGCCGGTAAGGACGTTAACTGTTGTTGTTGTTGTTTTATTGTCGTTTCTTCCACATGCGTCGTCGTTTGTGTGTGTATGTGTGTGTGAGTGTGTGTGCGTGTGCGTGTGTGTATGTTTGCGTATGTGTTTGTGTGTGTGCGTACGTGCGTGGGTGCGTGCGTGCTTGCTTGCATGCGTGCGTGCGTGCCTTCGCGTGTGCTAATGTGTGTGTGTGTGTGTGTGTGTATGTGTGTGTGTGCGTACGTGCTTGCATGTGTGCGTTCGTGCGTGTGTTCCAGTTCGCTAACTTGCTTACAAGCCACATGTGTGATATACACAGCAAACTCTGGATATAAAAATCGCCAGGGGAACCAACTTTTTCTTGTTGTTGTATCTCATGTTTGTTATAAGCGAAGTAATTCACGTTGAGAAAACTGCTGTTTGGGACTTTGATAAGTGTTGTTATATCCGACTGTTGCTATATCCCACTGTTGTTATATCCCACTGTTGTTATATCCCACTGGTGTTATATATCCCACTGGTGTTATATCCCACTGTTGTTATATCCCACTGTTGTTATATCCCACTGTTGCTATATCCTACTGATGTTATATCCCACTGTTGTTATATCCCACTGTTGTTATATCCCACTGTTGTTATATCCCACTGTTGCTATATCCCACTGTTGTTATATCCCACTGTTGTTATATCCCACTGTTGTTATATCCCACTGATGTTATATCCCACTGGTGTTATATCCCACTGGTGTTATATCCCACTGTTGTTATATCCCACTGGTGTTATATCCTACTGATGTTATATCCCACTGGTGTTATATCCCACTGTTGTTATATCCCACTGTTGTTATATCCCACTGGTGTTATATCCCACTGTTGTTATATCCCACTGATGTTATATCCCACTGTTGTTATATCCCACTGATGTTATATCCCACTGTTGTTATATCCCACTGGTGTTATATCCTACTGATGTTATATCCCACTGGTGTTATATCCCACTGTTGTTATATCCCACTGGTGTTATATCCCACTGGTGTTATATCCCACTGGTGTTATATCCCACTGTTGTTATATCCCACTGGTGTTATATCCCACTGGTGTTATATCCTACTGATGTTATATCCCACTGGTGTTATATCCCACTGGTGTTATATCCCACTGGTGTTATATCCCACTGTTGTTATATCCCACTGGTGTTATATCCTACTGATGTTATATCCCACTGGTGTTATATCCCACTGGTGTTATATCCCACTGGTGTTATATCCTACTGATGTTATATCCCACTGGTGTTATATCCCACTGTTGTTATATCCCACTGGTGTTATATCCTACTGATGTCTATATCCCACTGTTGTTATATCCCACTGTTGTTATATCCCACTGTTGTTATATCCCACTGGTGTTATATCCTACTGTTGTTATATCCCACTGTTGTTATATCCCACTGTTGTTATATCCCACTGGTGTTATATCCTACTGATGTCTATATCCCACTGTTGTTATATCCCACTGTTGTTATATCCCACTGGTGTTATATCCCACTGATGTTATATCCCACTGGTGTTATATCCCACTGTTGTTATATCCCACTGTTGTTATATCCCACTGTTGTTATATCCCACTGGTGTTATATCCCACTGTTGTTATATCCTACTGATGTTATATCCCACTGGTGTTATATCCCACTGGTGTTATATCCCACTGTTGTTATATCCCACTGTTGTTATATCCCACTGTTGTTATATTCCACTGGTGTTATACCCGAATATTGTTATATCTGACCCTGTTATACGTGGACTGTATGTATAAACAAATCCACTGACTTTTGCATTATACCTGTGTCCTCCACGCAGAGGAGCTTGTGGGATATTCACTGCGGCGTTGAAGTTATTGACACATATTGCTAATAAACCTTATCAGCGGCCTCCCGGAAGCGGAGACTTGACTCTTTTTTCCCCGAAGTCCCGAAAACAAAAACAGTTTGTTCTGTACCATTTACTGTGTAACGCCCTATGACGGACTCCTCTACTTGACAATAGCGCGCAAAATAAAACCTCTCAAGAGGTATAGATCCTCATGAGCCTCCGCTACAGCAGGGGCTCATGAGGATCTATGCCTCTTGTGAGCGGAAACCGTTGACGACTCGCCGCCGCAGTGTATCATCTCATCAGATGACGCAACTGCCACCCACTCCCATTCAAACGCGCGTGAGGTCGAGGAAAACGATATGCGGCGGGGTGCGCATACATACACACTGTGATGATGCGGATTACGATAGCCCTGAAACTACAGACAGCTACAGTAGAATGTGTTCCCGGCTTCAATACGCAGTATTGATGAGTTTAACAGACCCCCCCCCCCCTCCCCTCCCTTCTCCTCTCCCCCCCCCCCCCCCCCACTCACTAAATCGTCACATCCGGAGGATGAAACTATCAAGTTTTTGTTAGGTATCGTTTTGAGGTCTGCGTCACAGTCCTGGAGACAGATCGACCGTGATAGTTCAAGGGTGGTGTCAGAATAGCTTGGCGCCTACAGGCGCCAAGCTATTCTGACACCACCCTTGAACTATCATGGTGGATCCGCATCCTATCGTAGCGTGCCAGGGCTTTTATGGGTTAGACGAACGTTGTTTCTTGGTTTTCTGTGTTTGAAAAGTAGATATGTGTCAGTCGAAGGGGGCCGGTCCCCACTAGCGCTGAAGGGGTCAACCTCGCAATATCGACCAAGGAGCAAATGTACCTAGATATATATTTCATTATTGTTTCATTATGGCTGCTTGCTAATACGGGGCAGAGATTGTAATAGCTTTAGTTTTACTGTTTCTTTGGGGATCTTTTCTATTTCTTCTTGTTCTGTTTACTCACCGACTTATCTCTGGAAGTTCAGTCCAGTTCGCAAAGAGTCCGACATAGCTCAGGCGGTTAAACATCGGAGCAGGAGAGCGAAGGGAATCGCCGGGTCGTGGGTTCGAATCCCGGCCCGGCCCCGGTAGCTGGACTCACAATCCAGGGGGAAAAAAACGGATTTGTTAAATAGCATGTCCGTTGAAAGGTCCTGGTAAATCAAAGTGGCACAGTTGGAGCGCGCCTGAGTTGATCAGTGTTCAGGTCGTACTCCATAGGCAATAGATTTCCCTGTCTCCCAGGGCCGTCCATGATCACCTCGGTGTTGCGGACGTTAAACCCGAACTAACCAACCCAAAACCAGTTCGCAAGTCAGTTGAGTTTAATTAGTTTTTGTCTACCGTATTGAAAATACGGTAGACCTTATGATGGGGTTGGTCGGAGCGCGTTCCGTAGAATGCAAAGGACATAACAGGCGGGCGGGGCTCATGGTCTGGCAAAGAAGAAACAAGATAAAAATGACGTCACGTCTAGCCACTCTAACCTTGCTGTTGAACGTCGTTCTGGCGCCAAGCGCCTTATGTGCGTATGTATGTATGTGTGTGTATGTATGTATGTATGTATGTATGTATGTATGTATGTATATGTATGTGCGCGTATGTTTGTAAACACGAGAATCTCCGATATTACTGTACGCACAAACTTGCAACTTGGGCAAATACTTTATTACGTGAGTGGCTAAGAGAGCCGCAGAGCATATTGAAATTGCATGTCTCCTTGAAGACAAAAAAAAAAAAAAGACCGTTTATAGAAATTCGGTTACCCAGATTAGAGTCCACAATTTTGAGTATATGCACTTGCATTTTTGAACATGGCTAGTTTGTAGAAAGACATTGGATGAGTTTGTTAGCCAGCTTTGTACCTCTTTAACTTTTTTGAAAATAAAAATTCAATGCGGAAAAAATGTCAGAAGTAAGACGGTGACAGTGACGTAAAAGCACCAAACGCGTCAGTCTTTTATACAATGTTCTTAGTTGACGCAAATCACCAGCACGTCAGTGTGTATGAGCTGGCGCGATGTTCTCCTTCATTTATTTTTGTATGATATTTGCAAACGTGTTGTGGAAAGGGTGGAATATGCATGCAAGCTCATACAGAAGAGGCTTTGTTGGCATGGGCCATTCCACCTTATTCTTCCAAATTGCTGTGGCTGCGCCAGCCCACAGAACGTATAACCGGTAGGAAGCGCCGTGTATCTGCCGTCTATGTTTGTGTGTGCAAATATAGATCTGCCGTTTGTGTTTGTGTGTGCCAGCCATTGTCCTGCGGATCAGGCGAGGGGGGGGGGGGGCTGGGGAGGGGGGGGAAGGGCGGGAGGGGGGGGAGGGGGGAGGGGCAGGGGGGAGGGGTGATGCCGGAAAGGGATATCTGAATGAGTTTGTAATCCAGCGTTGTACCTCTTCAACTTTTTCCATAATATTTAATTCATTTTTGCAAGTTTTGGAGCCACTATTTACTCCCATCATACAGTTAGCCATGGAAGAGGCTGTGTGGAACAAAACAGTCAGGTCTGGAAGAGCGTGCCTTTCGGATGAATGACGTGAAACATCAAATTCGTCACAGTGTACACGGCGTCGTGAGACCAGCGATGCCATGACGTGAAGCTTATAGTGACGTCATTTTGCTGCTCGTGCTATTCTTCTTCTTCAGTATTCCTGTCGCTACTCCAGCCCACAGAGCGTACTAATGGCGGGAAGCGCCGTGTGTCCGTCTTTATTTGTGTGCGCCGGCGTGTGTGTTGATCAGAGGTTGGCTTAGAGAAGAGGGAAATGGATCAGAACGATAAGCTTACAAAATATGAACAACTCTGAATATTCCCAAAAGAAAAACACACGTGAGCTCCAAACAATACGTTAGATTTTGGGGTGAAATCCTCATCCTGTTATATTTTTGTTGTTGTTGTTTTGTATTCTTTTGTTCTGCTCTGTTCTGTTCTGTTTGTTTGTTTGTTTGTTTGTTTGTTTGTTTGTTTGTTTGGCTGGTTGTCTGTTTGGTTTTGTGTGTGTTTGTTTTTGTTTGTTTGTGTTTTGTTTGTATTTTTGATAGTTTGTTGTTTTGTTTGTTTATGTGTTTTTTTCATTGGTTTGTTTGCTTGTTTATTTGTTTCTTTCTTCTTTTTTTTTTTCTTTTTTCTTTTTTTAATTTTTTTTGCAGAGGGTGGGCGGGGTAGGGGCGGGGGGGGGGGGGAGGGGAGAGCGGGGACTGGCAGTTTTCATTTTGACTGAAAGGTGGCAAATAATACCCTATCTAGCTGCTAGCATTGTCAATGATCCTCGTCACCCACTATCTGATCAGTTTCAAATGCTACCATCAGGCAGACGTTTCAACATGCCACTTGCCAAAAGGAATGTTTTTAAGAAGTCTTTTATTCCAACTGCTGTCTCGATTTTGAACTCTCGTTTATAACGCCGCGATAAGTATGATCTATTTAACATTACCTCCCATCTTTGTGACAGACTGCTTGTGATAGATTGCTGCAATGATAATTTTTCATGATATGCTTTTGTAGCGTTTGTTAATGTCTTATATTATTGTTTCATGACGAGCCGAAAGGCAAATTTCTGTCGTGCCCTGACTCAAACAGACAATAAAGTTGTATTGTATTGTATTGTATTGTATTGTATTGTATCTCTGGGTGGTACTTCCATTTCCTTGGTTTGTTTCCTCTTTTGTCGTCCAGTCGGCCGCTCATCCGCAACTAGCACCACAGTTTGAGCTGCAACTAGAGCCGATGTCGGTTATTGTACAGGCTCGGCGTGGATGTGGCAAGAGTTCCTAGATACAGTGCAACCCGTCAATAAACACCAACTAGATCAGCAACAGATACCGATTCCCATGACCCACTGCACCTGCAGTCTATGTCTGTTGCATACAGAGGGGTCTGCAGAACTGAGAGACTGTCCTCGAGACGCATTAGTGGTAACAGATTGAGACACTGGACATTCGCTACCGCTGATCAGACAACCAGTGTGGTGCAGGACTGTTATGTATGTTGAGGGGTGGATGGGTGGTTGGGAGGGGTGGGGGTACATTCTGTCGCTGTTTCTATTTGCATCCACACTGGACTGGCTTGATCTGATTGGCATTTTCAGTCGACGCCGCGCCTTGCTGACGTATGCTTTCTTACGCTCAATTTGATTGGACGGGGATAGGTCTAACTCGAAGTCAAACGAGTACACTCAGTCTGGGAGGAAAACTCTCTCTCTCTCTCTCTCTCTCTCTCTCTCTCTCTCTCTCTCTCTCTCTCTCTCTCTCTCTCTCTCTCTCTCTCTCTCTCTCTCTCTCTCTCTCTCTCTCTCTTTGTCTCTGTCTGTCTGTCTGTCTGTCTGTCTGTCTGTCTGTCTCTCTCTCTCTCTCTCTCTCTCTCTCTCTCTCTCTCTCTCTCTCTCTCTCTCTCTCTCTCTCTCTCTCTCTCTCTCTCTCTCTGTCATCGGTATGGGATGGGTGTAGTGAGGTCCATTTAAAGAGACTCAATTCCCTACACAGACGAGCGGCCAAAATAATCTGCCCTGATCCGCTAAGCACCGAAGAAAAGCTCTCAAAAGCAGGTCTCCTGCCACTTCAAGATCATTTTAAATATAACAAAGCAATCTTTATGTTCAAAGTGTGGAAACGCAAAACACCTGAGTACATCTCCACTTTGTTCCGTAAGTCTGAGTCCAAGCTTGGAAACATCAGAAAGCTTTTCATAGTCCCAAAACCAAGGATCGATCTATATAAAACTAGCTTATCCTTCTCAGGGGCACTTATCTGGAATGCCCTTCCCGACCATGTAAAATCCGCCTCCTCGCTAGCCTGTTTTAAAAAGGGTATCTGCAAATATTTTGTGGATCACTCGTAGGGATGACTTAACCACTTGTATTATATGTTTCTTTTTATGCTGGGTCCAATTTATTCCCAATTAAGTCTGTTATCCTTTTCATCTATCATTTGGACTACTTAGCTCTATGTGTGAAGGGGGGTGGGTGGGGTGGGGGGTGTCTGTGAGTCTATGAATATGTCTGTCTATGTGAATAGTGTTGTCATCTCTTTGCAAGTATTATGTTTACTTATATGTATGTATATTTGTAGTTAGTCTTGTAGTTGTTAGCAACGGCAGGTTTGTAAAATGGCTGTGTCGATGACGATGTCAATGCCTAAACCGTTGTAAAATAAAGTTTAATTGATTCATTGATTCATTGATTCTCTCTCTCTCTCTCTCTCTCTCTCTCTCTCTCTCTCTCTCTCTCTCTCTCTCTCTCTCTCTCTCTCTCTCTCTCTCTCTCTCTCTCTCTCTCTCTCTCTCTCTCTCAATATTACGTTACCGACTTGGTTAACAAAAGATATTATCCAAGCGATGGAACTTCGTAATGCCGGCTTAAGAAAACAAAAACAGTTTTGTGAGTACAAGCGCCAACGAAACCGCGTGAAATCAATGGTGCGAAGGGCCCAAAAGTCTCTTTTCGAACGAATGGTAAAGGAGAACAGAGAAACATCTTCTCTCTGGCGAGCGCTTAATCTTATCACCAGAGGCAACAGTAGAAGATCATCAGCTATCCCCTCTCAGCTCAACGCAGACACTTTTAACGAACACTTTCTGTCGGTCGCCCAGTCAGTAAACTCCTCAGGCAAAACGTCAAGTACGTATTCGTGTCCTGAGGCTCTACTTAACTTTTGTTCGCAAAGGACAGTGGATAAGTCATCCTTTTGTACCATATAATAATATATTATAAAATATATTGTTACTCTGACCAATTCCTTAGAGGAATGTGTGTGTGTGTGTGTGTGTGTGTGTGTGTGTGTGTGTGTGTGTGTGTGTGTGTGTGTGTGTTTGCGTGTGAACATGCGTGCGTGTGTCTGAGTGTCTAACCTAGTTATGTATTATACCATTGTTTTGTTTATGATAATGTTGATTAGTAGTTTGTAGCAACGGCAAGTTTGAAAATTGGTCTTGTAACCAAATACTTCTACGGTTGTAATATAAAAGTTCATTGTCATTCATTGTCATTATCATTCTCTCTCTCTCTCTCTCTCTCTCTCTCTCTCTCTCTCTCTCTCTCTCTCTCTCTCTCTCTCTCTCTCTCTCTCTCTCTCTCTCTCTCTCTCTCTCTCTCTCTCTCTCTCAAATTTATTTAAAATGTTATTACGGACATACATGTAAAAAGGCCTGCGTGCCTACTGTCTTCATCCTTAGAAAATAAAGTTTCAATTCAATTTCAATTCTCTCAAATACAGTTTCAGCTTGCCAGCCCCCGCACTTGCATCCTACGGCTTCGAGCCAAAGGTCCGGCTGAAATCACAGACATCTTACAAATGCAGGCTGTATTAAACTGTGCTTTAACACTGATGCCAAGAAAATAGGGGAGTGACCCTGCCCCCCCCCCCCCCCCCCATCCCCCCTCCCTCGCCCCTCCCCCCCTCCCCAAACAGGACCGTTCTCAACGCTAATGGCGAGAACACGCAATGGGCTTTGGACAATGGCAGCGCGTCACTATGGCATACATGACGTAGTTTCATTAACCTATGGTCCAGGGCCAGCTGCATGAGTGAGCTTAATCCTGCGCCAGCCACTAAGCAAGATGATCCGCTATGGCGCCACAACACTCACCCCGCTATAGCGCCACAACACTCACCCCGCTATAGCGCCACAACACTCACCCCGCTATAGCGCCACGACTACACTCACCCCGCTATAGCGCCACGACACTCACCCCGCTATAGCGCCACAACACTCACCCCGCTATAGCGCCACGACACTCACCCCGCTATAGCGCCACAACACTCACCCCGCTATAGCGCCACGACACTCACCCCGCTATAGCGCCACAACACTCACCCCGCTATAGCGCCACAACACTCACCCCGCTATAGCGGAGCACCTTGCTTAGTGGCTGGCGCAGGACTAAGCTCGCTCACGCAACCGACCAGAGCCTCAGTCTCCAGCCTTCTGATCCGCGGCTGTTGACGCGATGCGCCTTGTATGAGTTAAACACTGAAATACGCGCGTGATAAGAAACCAAGACTTTTGTGTTCGTGTTGCCAGTCTTATCTTATCTTGCCGTGTCATGTCTTACGTACGATTCACCACAAACAGTAGCGTTAGACATAGCTGCTGGCGAGGCGTACTGCTCACTGAACACGGCTTGGTGGTCGGTCTGGACTCGGTCGGTCAGTAATCTCGCGAGCGTTCTCCGCTATTCGGGAACCTGTGAAAAGACCCCGTTTTATTCGACCTGTGGTAATTTGCAGTGGCCATACCAGTGGAGTAATGTCTAACCCTCCTCTCTGCCGCTGGACGTGTATTTTGTTTTTGAAATCTTGCTTCATTCCACGGCCCCAAAAAAGCCGCAATCGTCCAAGGAATATGAATCCAAATTTGTCCCCAGCAAGAGGCATAGATCCTCATGCGCCCCCGCAATTGCGGGGGCGCATGAGGATCTATGCCTCTTGCAGATGATCTGTGTTTCCTTTTTGTAGCGGGTAAGAAAATGGATTAAAAGGACCCATGCTACCTTATTCTGGCAAAACGACAGCCAGTACATTTTTGTGAAAAGCGATATTTTCATTGTAATACAACCTCAATCTCGCTTTTCTCAGAAATAGCCTTGCTGCTTATTGCCAAATTAGGGCGTGATGACACAGAACCCCGCGTACCCCTTTAGCCCCAAGGTCCCATTTCTCAAATTGTGGAGGTGTTGCCTAATGACTGTACCAGTTGCAGGAGATAGATTGGCCATGATAATTCAAGGGTAGTTTGTTACGTTTGTGGTTGTGTTATTCTTTTGAGAGCATGTGTGCGTTGATCATAGGAAAGATCCGATATTTATTTGAGCTATTGTGGATAAGAATTACGTACCGTTTTAGTAGGATTCATTTTCTTTTGCACGGCGGATTGCGATCGATTTTTGTTGTGACGCGTATTTTTGCTACAATGTTGTGATGTTTGACCTACATTAGACTGGAAGGTTCGAGCAGTCTAGTGACCTCTGATAATTATGACGTCAAAGTTGTTGGCTACATTTCGCAACGTGTTATCGAATGCGCCTGTACGTTAGCAGAAACTTGTGGATTGATCTAAGGTGTTCATTTTAATGAATATTAATGAGTTTTGGTTACGTTTTCTTTTCTGATTGGTTGTGTTGTGTGAATTTGCTGGATTGTTCTGGAAATCTGTACTATACGGTATAAAAGACGGTGTTGTGGCTTCCCTACACGGAGAAACGAAATGCACAAGAAACGAAGCATTTTCATTGCATCGAAATGCCTCCTCCGCACACGTAGAAACGCGGTGGTGAAACTTCATTTCGATTGGTACAGGGGAAGTAACCCTTCACTGACACATGCTCTGGTTTGTATTGGTGGATATCGGGTCATATTTCTGACTACTGACGCTTAAAAACTAAACATATAACACATGTATGCCTTCACTTACACAATTAAAGTGAATTGCCGACCATATCGAATAAACGTAAGCGCTTTTGAATGCGTAAACAGGGCTGGTTCAAGCGAATCGAGAATGCCGCCGTCTCGAAGCGATAGCTTCGCAGACTCGCAGCCGATGAAAGTGGGGTTCAGAAAACTGACCTAAAATCATATTTTGGTGGTACTTTAGTGATGATACTTGATAGATTTCATTTCGAAAATGATTTCTCCGCTTAAATCTTACAGAATCGTGTGTCACATCACGCAATTCTAGCCATAATAGAACTGACTCCACGGCATCGCTTTACCGTTGCTATCTTCAGTGTTTGGGCTTGAATGACGTCAGATTGGCAGCGGACGACGCTGATTGGGCAACGGTAGAAATGTTTCACGAAATGTTTCACAAAATAGAGACAGGTTCTATTTCGTGAAATGTGTCGTTTCGCATTTCGTGAAACGGTGAAATGTTGGAGAAATGTCTGAAATGCGGACATTTCGACGAAATGTTTCTTTTCGTTTCTCCGTCTGAGGAAGCCTTTAGGAAATGTGCGTGTACATTGTATGAGAGACGCAGTGTGTCAAAAGTGTTGATGCATTGTAGAGGAGACAGTATATCAGTGTGGATGCATTTGTGGACGCATTGTACTGAAAGTGCATCGTGAGAATAAAGTACCCATGGAACTGTTACTCCAGTGTGGTCTACAATCTTGTGCCACGTGTGGCGAGTTGCAGCTGAGTGAGGTTTCTTTGCAAGAACCGCCGTGAGATGGCCTTAGTCGCCTGCTCGGCGTTAAACCCAAATAACTAACTATTCTTTGCAAGAACCCTACGTGAGTGCCGCGTCTGGTGTGATTGTATTATACTATGACTATAACTACCACGTAACACTAGTGCCAGATTAGCTTGGCTCCTGAAGGCGCCAAGCTAATCTGGCACTACCCTTAAATTATCATGGTCAATCCATCTCCAGCTGTAGGGACTGGGGACTAAAGGGGTTAAGGATCACCGATGGCGCATACTTGTGGTTGGATTGGCATAAGAACGGGTGGTGGTCGCCTTAAGCCGACCCGAGGCTAAAGCGCATTGTGTGATGCGCCGCGGGAATGCGTCAGCTCGCTGCTAATCCACTCCGAAGTAGATTTCGCCCTTGCTGGCTTCGTGCGTCCGAGAATGCAAAAGGTACGATTTCTGTCGACAAGATGGACACCGCGCTGTGAATTAACTCATTCGAGACGTGCCGCCTCGGGATGGGATACGCGGCGTAAGCCGCGTATCCGGAGGTGGCACGTCTCGACTGACTGTAAGTCTATTTTTATGAAAAGCGAGGTTTAAAAATAATTTTTAAAAAATAATTAAAAAATAATTAAAAAATTAAGATTTAAAATAATCTCGCTTTTCACAAAAATAATTTATTGTAGTTTGCCTTCCCAGGGCAGCACAGATTTACATTAGCCTTTTCAGCCCAGAGATACATTAGCCTTTACAGCACAGAGTTACATTAGCCTTTACAGCACAGAGTTAAATTAGCCTTTACAGCACAGAGTTACATTAGCCTTTGCAGCACAGAGTTACATTAGCCTTTGCAGCACAGAGTTACATTAGCCTTTGCAGCACAGAGTTACATTAGCCTTTGCAGCACAGAGTTACATTAACCTTTGCAGCACAGAGTTACTTTAGCCTTTGCAGCACACTGCAGGCGCGGATCCGCCACCTCCCCCCCCCCCCCACCACACCTCCCCAGAGCCCCCTCCCTCTAGAAGCATCTCCTCCCCCATTCCACCCCACCCCTCCTTTGTGAGTGCGTGTGTTTTCTTCTTTTTTATTTTATTTTGGGAGAGGTGGGTGGGTGGCTGGGTGGGTGCGGGGGGAGGGGGAGGGGTGGTGGTTAGTAGAGTGCTCAAGACAAAATAATGTTGTCACTCCTCTTTTATTATCTGGATCTGCCTCTACCTAATTAGACACTGAAATTACACTGAAAATATCTTCAAAATGAATAGCACACACACTAAGACTGTACACAACTTAATCACTCCCATTGCCACCCGTCCCATCGTGTTGCTGCCTTCAGTCAAGTTCAGAAGTTCATTTAGTACTGTTTAATCCCTTCACTGCCGAGACAAAGGGAACACGATCCAACCGCAAGAGACATAGATCCTCACAAGCACCCTCCCCCTCCCACTCCTCCCCTCCTGTTCAGTGTTGGGTTTCTAATGTTGTTTGTTGTTTGTTTGTTTCTTTGTTTGTTGTGCTGGTTGGTTTTGTTGTTGTTGTTGTTGTTTTTGGTGTGTGGTGTTTTGTTGTGTTTTTTGGGGGTGGGGTCTGAGGGGTGGGTGTGTGTCTAAAATCAACTGATGTAACGAGACATTAAATAAAATTCATTGATTCATTTTGCTTAACTCATTATACCCCAAACACACCACTGCAAGATAAGGTTTGACCATGATAGTTCAAGGGTGATGCCAGAATAGCTTGGCGCCTATGGGCGCCAAGCTATTCTGGCATCACCCTTGAACTATCATGGTCGATCTGTGTCCTGCACTAGAGTGCAGTCTTCAGAGGACAACGGCAACATTTGGGGATTTCGGTGTTGGGGTACAATGAGTTATTGACTTTTGGCCACTACTGTAGCACATCTCAGAGTCAATGCGCAAAATGCATCGGGCCGACGTCGGCCTCTGTTGGCCCGCGCACGGCTTGATGGCTTTTTCCGCATTGGGAGCAAGTCTAGTCAGGACTACCAGTGTTCTTTGAAGATGTCAGCGGTCTAGCCGTTCCCAGACAGATTTGGAAACTCATTTGTCTGTGTGTTTGTCCAGACTCAAAAAGTAACCAGCCGCAGAGAATCCAGTTTCGGCTGATAGTATTACGGTGAAACAGTTGACGGGATGGAGTATTTTTGTTAACAGATGCCCACGCCTAAAATAGCTCGCCGCAGAGAACTGTATCTGGAATGATGTTATCGCGATGAAGCAGTTGTCTCCGCGGAGCACTGCTACACCCCCAGCCAAGACAAAATCAAACACGGCGCAGAGAACTTGATCTTCAGTGATAGAATAGTAATGAACCAGTTATTGGAGCGGAGTACTGATGCAGACAGGTGCTGCAATTAGGGGTATAGGGGTATTTAGCGGAGTAGTACATTTCTTTTTTCTATAGCCGGAGCGGATTTTGGGGCGGTTGCCGGGAGGGGGAGGGCGGCGAGATGAATGAGTGGGTAGGTGGGGGTTTGGTGTGTGTGTGTGTGGGGGGGGGGGGGGGGGGGGGGGCGGGGGGGGACTCAGGGAAAAGGTGGTAGGGATGAGCTAGGGATCCCGGTTACACACATACACCACATACACACACACACGCACACACACACACACACACGCGCGCGCGCACACACACGCACACACACACAACACACAAACAACTTGACACACAACACACACACACACACACACACACACACACACACACACACACGTACAAACACAATCAAAACTAGTGCTGGAAGGCGGGGGGAGAGAGAGTGAAAGAGAGGTGGGGGGGTGGGGAAGGGGGGGACTCTGTGAATGCACGATCGCTCACTTCGGCGCTTAACGTTTTGCTCGAAAATCCCCAGACGCAAAGCTGGACCCCCCTCTCTCGTCAGCCATCTGGTCCGCTGCGGTTATAATTTTCTGGCCCGGCCCCCGCCGTATATGTGTGCTGGTATGTGATTTGGAACCTTAATGCTTCCAGGCATGAGGTTCAAAATCTCAGACCAGCAGACCCATTTGTTTTTAATTTGTCTGGAATTTCAGACAGTAATCGTGCATCTGGCTTGTGTCCCAGACTTGTAAGCGTCGAGAAAAAAACACCATTAACCCATTCAGCCCTGACGCACTACAGCAGGAAATGAGTCGACCATGATAATTCAAGGGTAGTGCCAGATTAGCTTGGCGCCTGTCGGCGCCAAGCTAATCT
>BTPG01000001.1:215367303-215464803 GCA_036245525.1 Semisulcospira habei | reverse complement strand
GCGTCTACACGCTGAGCAGTCAGACCTTCGCTTCGCTTTAGCTCATTTATCCCCGGGTCCCTACAGCAGGAGATGGATCGACCATGATAATTCAAGGGTAGTGCCAGATTAGCTTGGCGCCTTCAGGCGCCAAGCTAATCTGGCACTACCCTTGAATGATCATGGGCAATCCGTCTCCTGTAACTGGTACATGGTCATTGGCAACACCTCCCAAATTTCAGAAATGGGACCTTGGGGCTAACGGGGTTAAAACAGTTTTGTCAGAGGGTGGTAGGGAAAACAGGACTGTTTTAGTTTATTTTTTTATTATTTCACAGGTGAATGCGTCTATGTGTGTGTGTGTGTGTGTGTGTGTGTGTGTGTGTGTGTGTGTGTGTGTGTGTGTGTGTGTGTGTGTGTGTGCGTGTGTGTGTCTGTGTGCGTGCCTTCGCATGGTTTGAAAGGAAACATAGTCGGGAGTTATAAATACAAACTTTACTTGCGCAAGAAGTTAATTATTTGGTTATTTGGGTTTAACGCCGAGCAGGCGACTAGAACCATCTCACGGCGGTGGCGCAAGAAGGAGAAACAGTTTAGAACGCAAGGAGTTTTAGTCGGGGAGGGAGAGGGAGGGGGTGGAGGGCTGTTGTTCTTATCGTTGCTGTCGTTGTTGCTGCTGCTGTTGTTGTGTTGTTGCTGTTGTTCTTGTTGTTGGTCTTCTTCTTCTTCTTTTCCTTAGGTGCTGGTTTTGTTACCGCCATTATTGTTTTCTGTGTCCTCCAGCGGCGCGCGTGGCGCAGAGTATAGACTTCACCGCCAACCCCTGTCACGATTTCTACACCTACGCCTGCGGCAAGTGGATGGAGAAACACGTCATACCGGACGACAGCTCCGAGATCAACACGTTCGGTTTGCTCAGGGACGAGGTCGAGGTCATCCTGAAAAGTAGGTCAAGGTGAAGGTTAGACTTTGCTAATGCCGTTGTGTCCGAGCATCGAGACGTTCATTCTCTTATTCATCCATCGATCGATTCCGACACGTTTCTGACTTAACCTTTTGGCTGCTACTGACGATACTGCTCGGCGTAAAAGACGCGGTGTCACGTAGTTAGTTAGTGACCTTGTCACGTAGTTAGGTAGTGACGTTGTCACGTAGTTAGGTAGTGACGTTGTCACGTAGTTAGGTAGTGACGTTGTCACGTAGTTAGGTAGTGACGTTGTCACGTAGTTAGGTAGTGACGTTGTCACGTAGTTAGGTAGTGACGTTGTCACGTAGTTTGTTAGTGACCTTGTCACGTAGTTAGGTAGTGACGTTGTCACGTAGTTAGGTAGTGACGTTGTCACGAAGTTAGGTAGTGACGTTGTCACGTAGTTAGGTAGTGACGTTGTCACGTAGTTAGGTAGTGACGTTGTCACGTAGTTAAGTAGTGACGTTGACACGTAGTTAGGTAGTGACGTTGTCACGTAGTTAGGTAGTGACGTTGTCACGTAGTTAGGCAGTGATGTTGTCACGCGTCTTTTCCGCCGAGCGGTATCGTCAATAACAGTAGAAGGGTTACTGTCACTGCGGAATAATGTTTTTTACACTGCCCTTGCAGATCTGTTGGAAGACAACACGACATACTCTGACGTGGAAGTGATGAAGAAACCACGCGACCTCTACTCCTCCTGCATGGGGCTGGGTATGTCTCGCACATTACGTGCGACAACTCTTGTGTTTGTTTGTTGGATAGCTGATTGGTTGGTGGATTGGTTGGTTGTTTGACTGGTTGTTTGGTTGGTTGGTTGGTTGGTTGGTTCATTCGTCGTTCGGTCAATCGGTCGTTATTGGTCGGTATTAATGTTTATTTGTATATTGGTTTTGTTTGTTTGTTTGTTTTGTTATGAGAAGAGGAAGGAGATGAAGAATAATAAAAACAAAGGAAGAAGAATATGACAATAATGATAAGCAGAAATATTAAGAACCGTAATAATAATGCCAGAACTACAGAACTATCAGTCTGATAAGTCACCCTAGCAAAGTAATGCTTAGAATCATTCTCAACCGCCTCAAAACTTTCGCCGAGGAACTGCTGGCAGAAGAACAGGCTGGCTTCAGAGTTGAAAGAAGCACTGTAGAGCAGATTTTCAACTGCCGCGTCCTGATCGAGAAACATCTGCAGCATCAGCGCGAACTCTACCACAACTTCATTGATTTCAGGAAAGCATTTGATCGCGTCTGGCACGACGGACTCTGGCAAGTCATGAGATCGTTCAACATAGAGGAGGGACTGATCCAAATGATAGAAGCGCTTTACAAGAACGCCTGCAGCGCGGTTCTACTTAACAATCAGTCAGGCGAGTTCTTCAGGACGACGATCGGTGTCCGTCAAGGATGCCTGCTCTCTCCTGTCCTTTTCAACATATTCCTGGAGAAGATCATGCAGGAAACCCTCCACGACCACCATACTTCAATCTCTATTGGTGGCAGATCCCTGTGCAATCTTCGATTCGCAGACGACATTGACCTCATGGCAGGCAGCAATAGTGAGCTCCAAAACCTGACAGACAAACTTTCAAGTAGCGCAGGGTCTTATGGCATGGAGATCAGTACGGATAAAAGCAAAGTGATGATCAACACCACAAGCGACAGCAGCAGCAACATTCACATGAATGGCCAAAAACTAGAAGAGGTCAATAGCTTCAAGTACTTGGGAGCCACCCTGTCCAAAGACGGTAGTTGCATAGCAGAGATCCGTATCAGGATAGGTACAGCAACATCCGCAATGGCCAGGCTGGACAGGATATGGCGAAGTAACTCCATCAGCTTCACCATCAAGTACAGGCTTTACAAGTCCCTCATAGTGTCTATTCTACTCTACGGCTGTGAGACTTGGACACTGCTTGCAGACTCAGAAAAGAAAATCCAGGCCTTTGAGAACAAGTGCCTGAGGAAGTTGCTCCGCATCTCGTACCGCGAGCACAAGACCAACGAATATGTACGGAGCATCGTCACTTCCCTGGTGGGCCCACATGAACCCCTTCTGGCAACCGTGAAACGGCGCAAGCTTGCTTGGTTTGGCCACGTGACCCGACACAACACCTTGTCCAAGACTATCCTCCAAGGCACTCTCGAAGGAAGTCGTCGGCGAGGTCGTCAGAGAAAGAGTTGGGTCGCAAACATAAAAGAATGGACCGAACTCGAGATGTCAGACTTGCTTGCCACCGCCCAAAATAGAACTCAGTGGAGAGCACTGTCTGTTGCTGCTGCCTTTCAGTCCCCCCAACGCCCAGTTCGGGCAAGGGACTGATGATGATGATGATGATGAATGAAAATTAATATTATTATTATTATTATTATTATTATTATTATTATTATTATTATTATTATTATTATTATTATTATTATTATTATTATTATTATCATCATCATACGAAGAATAATATTTAATAATAACAAGAACAAAATAATAATTATTAATAATAACAATACACAAGAAGCAAAAACATAAATAACAAAAAGACAAATTTTATGAACTCAACATTATCATCAGGATTTCGCTTATTTCAGACACGATCGAAAACAGGGGGGACAAGCCTCTAAAAGACTTTATCACGCGGCTGGGTGGCTGGCCCTTGCTGAGAGACGATACTTGGGATGAGGCGACCTTTGACCTGACGGACAGACTCTACAACCTCACTCTCTTGAACAACCAGCCGCTGGCCATCCTGTACGTGAACACAGACCTCAAGAACTCCAGCGCCCGAATTAACTATGTGAGCGTGACGCTTGCTTTCAGAGTTATTAAAGCCTGCCACACCCCGCGTGATAGGCGATTACTGAGTCGGAAAAGCTATAAACGTAGTATGCGGTGTACATGAGCGGGCTAAAGCTAAATCTAAAGCCCGCCGGACACTGCATACTAGGCGTTTATACGTGAAACACTCTTCAAGCCTAATTACTGTTGTATAGGAAAACGTCCCAAAAGGGGAGGAAAGCAGCACTGGTAAGGGAGAGAAACGTGCAGTATTGACGTGTTGATATATCTAGTTGCCTTAGCACACACACACGCAGGCGACCGGGCACACAAGCGGGTATCATGTGCGCGCAGGCACGGGCGCACACACACACACACACACACACACACACACGTATGTACACTTGCACACATACGCACGCACGCACGCACAAACACACGCACGCACGCACACACACACACGCACACAAACACACACACGCACGCACACACACACACACCCACGTTCGTCCACACACAAACACACACACACACACACACTAACACATCCATACACACACACGCACTCACAAACACGTACACACACACACACACACACACACACACATACACACCCACATTATAAGACTGGGGAGTAGGGGGGTGGGTGGCGGTGTCAGCCCATTTGGCTTCATTTAGTGCTGCTATAGCTTAGGCGGTAAACAAAGCTACAAAGTCAAGCCGTCAAATGTGTCCGTCGGATAAGCATGAATCCAAATGAGAAGATCACAATATGCTGGCTTTTGCATGTATGGCGGCATATAGGATTTGCTTGTTTTGTTTGGGTTTTTTTTAACAAAAAGTTCAAATGTGTTTCTGTTTTCGCGACCCAGCTTGACCAGCCCAGTTGGGGCCTGCCTGGCCGCAGGTATTATCTGGTGCAGCGGAACGACTCGATCCTGATGGCTTACGAGGCACTCATGCGTAGCGTCGCCACGCAGCTGGGCGCCCAGAACCAGACACAACTGGACGCAGACATTAAAGCTGTGGTCGACTTTGAAATCCATCTGGCCAACGTCAGTATCTCAAACACTCCAGACGCGCGTCGTACACAGATAGCGCCCCTTTGCCTTTCATTCTCGTGCGGCACGCCTAGCATCGATTAATAGGTTTCGTTTGTAACGAACGACTTCCGACAACAAACAAGAGCGGACGACTAGCTTAGACAACACTCCAAACATCTCCAAGAGGCATAGATCCTCATGAGCCCTCCGGGCTCATGAGGATCTATGCCTCTTGGAGATGCTTAGAGTGTTGTCTACACTTATGGTTTATTAGTTATCTGCTTGGACTTTGCTGTCGTTTTTTTTTTCTTCTAGGGATTCGTTCGGCGTAACGCAACCTCCCTAATCTTTCAAATTGTCTGGCTTTTTGCGAAGAGGTACATTTTATGTAATTTCATTCCATGGTACCAGATTAGGTGCCATGATGATGACGTAATAATCAATTATTAATTTTCTTCTCACTGTACAGTTGTATGGTTAAAATATTCGTCCTTGATTGTGATGTTATTTTTCAATCTAGTCACATGGCAGCATTGACTCTAAAGAAGTGCTGGTAAATTTGACGATCACAGAATATATTGTTTGATATTTGTCACCGTGAAGACCTCATTGCGAGTAACAATGGCTTTAGAACACACACTTTTCCTACCTCACAAAGCATCGCCACTGAAAATCATGACGGTAACTTTGTACAATAATATTTTTCTGAAGCGAAGCTTAGAAGCTAGGCCCACGCTACCACAAACACCTATTGCCGGGCGCAATTTTGTGGCGGCAATGTTGCCGCCTCAATTAGGGCGCTACATATTGCCGCCACAAATTGCGACCGATACAACCGAGTCTATTCATTGTGGTAGCCGGCAAGGCTCGAGCATGTTGCGCTCTCAGCCAATCAGCGGTGTTCTTGCGCCACTTCCCGTTTCTTCATCTTCCGGCGAGCCGGAAAAAATGGCGGAGAAGCTGAGCGACGGCCGACGGCTTTGAGACTGTAATATTCATTGGAGACGCGCCGCATGTGAAAACGCTGCTAATAGCTGCGTATCCGTATGCGGCACGTCTCCAGTGGAGTAAATTGATCAACATTGTCCGAGAGTTCCCATGCATATGGGACTCATGCAGCTCCGAATATTTCAACCGGGCGCGCCGTGAGAGCTGTTCCATATATAGTAATGGCAGGTCAGTCAGTACAACACATTGCGCGCACATTGATACGTGTGCCAGGAAGCCGATGTGGCAGGTGACAAATTGTTGCTTACCACACATTGCTAGTGGCAAATTCTGGTAGCGTGGGCCCAGCCTCTAAGGGCAGTGACCACATAAGACCCAAACATCCACCAAAAAGTGAAACTGCAACATTATAACCCCTTCACCGCCGAGGAAAAAAAGTAAACGCGACCCAGCTTCAAGAGACAGAGATTCTCATGAGCCCCTTAACCCCTTCACTGCCAGCCGACGTGGATCGTGGTTTTTGAAATCGTAAATTCGACATCCAGATCCCCTGCCGTCCAAGGTATATAGATATACAGTGGTGTCAGCAAGAGGTATAGATCCTCATGAGCCCCCGCGACAGCGGGGACTCATGAGGATCTATACCTCTTCCCAGTTGGGCGGTGTTCACACATTCTCGGCGCTGAACGCGATAATCCAGGTCCCGTCGACGGTAATGGCTTTGGGTCATTGAATGAACACACGTGGTGTGAAACCAGATCTGCGTTCACTGGCAGCGAAAGGGTCAACCGCCAATCACCGGTGTCTGCATGCTCGAGGGGGTTTGACCCCTTCATCGCCAGTGGACACAGGCCGTGTCTCTGAACTCTCCGCTGATTCAGTGCCAGAAAAGAGCCACGTCCAGCCAAGGTACAGCATGCACAGCAAAGTGGCCTCAGCAAGCAAGAGACATACACCCCTTCGCTGCTGAGGAAAACGTCAGCGCAATCCAGCTGCAAGAGACAAAGAACCTCATGTGCCCCCGCGACTGCGGGGGCACATGAGGATCTATGTCTCTTGCAGATGAATTATGCTGACTTTTTCTCAGCAGTGAAGGGTTTAAAGACGTGGATATTTGTTAAAATATAAAACGGCATATGTCGATGAACTGTATGATTGCGCCTTTGGTTTGTTGTTGTTCAGATCAGCGTGCCGGACGAGGACAGGCGAGACAGTGAAGCGCTGTATAATAAGTATACTCTGCCGCAACTCATGGCCAACTTCACAGGGGTAAGTACAGGTTTGTCTTCGGAAGTTTAAAAAAAAAAAAAGACTGCTGCAAAATCTTCATGTTCGCCGCACTGTAAATGCTCTTAACTCTGTAACCACTTGTTGTTGTTGTTTTTTGTTGTTGTTTGTTGTTTGTTCTCCAAACAAACGTTGGTGGAGAGTTATTGTTACTGTTGCACTGCTACCCTTGAGCTGTCACGGTCATTGAGTGTGCAGTGCTCTGAAAACAGTTATGCATGTGTTTGACCTCGGAAGTGAAAGGACCATTAATTAGACTGGGCGGGTTTGAAGTCCTCCAGTCAACCCATCTCAATGGTAGACTAGATAACCGCCACGCGGTACACATTAGTAGTGGCTCGCTTATCTTCCTTCCTTTCGACTCTTGAACCACCCCCCACCGCCCCCACCCTTATTATATCGCGTACATATATATTGCGGTCGCATTTTATGGACCCCAGTAACCGCGATATTTCCAGTCAAAGCTGCACTGTTATGTATCGTTTCAGTCACAAATGAAGAGATGAAGAAGTTTTGAAAATATCATGACGCACTTTTTTCAGCTGATTTGGTTTCCAGATAGCATGAATCCTGCCACTGCTAAACAGCTTGCGACTTTCATGTAATAGAAACAGTTCCCACGGCTGCATGAATACGGGAGTTACCGCCCAGAATCACACACCGGCACACAAACAATGTATACTGACGAGCGAAAGAAATGCCAAATTTTCGGACCATCAAAAACACTTGGTTACGAAAATGTCGCATTTCTTTTGCTCGTCAGTATAGATCCGAAACAAACGTACAAGAGCGAGCTAAAGCTCTTTCTATATTGTTGTGGTACAGCGGCATGACACACAGATGAATGAGGTCACGTTTACACGAACGACTCCTGCGAAGTGACGGCGGATTGCGCGTTGTACCATAAGCACAGACAACACTCTAAACATATCCAAGAGGCATAGATCCTCTTCAGCCCTCTGTGTTCACGAGGATCTGTGCCTCGTGGAGATGTTTGGGGTGCTGTCTGCTCGCCCTGATTTCGCTCTCCTCCGTTGTTGCGAGTCCTCCGTTGTTGCGAGTCCTTCGTTGTTGCGAGTCCTTCGTTGTTGCGAGTCCTTCGTTGTTGCGAGTCCTTCGTTGCGAAAAGAATTTCACTGGTGACAGCGGGCTTTTGGAACATCCCAACCCTGACAAAGCGCCTTCGGGCCTAGGACGGCCGCAGTCAGCCCGCGCACAGCCGTCCTGGGCCCCAGGACCTTTGTTTACTAGGATAGCGAACAGTTATGTAACGGTCGTGTGAATGTGGCTGACGGGTCCACGTTTTATTTTACTTGCTGTTCCCCCAGGCCATCGACTGGCAACGGCTTCTCCACGCCATCTACGGTCACGAGGAGATCAAGGTGCCATTGGCTGCAGACGAACCAATCATCAACCGCTCCCCGCCATACATCAGCCGCTTGCTGCAAACTCTCCAGACCACACCCAACCGGTGAGCGCTTTCTGGGTCGTCATCTTCTTCTCCTTCAGCCACAACTGTGAAAAGAACGTGGACACAAAGTGATGTCAGCAAGAGGCATAGATCCTCATGAGCCCCCGCGGTCGCGGGGGCTCATGAGGATCTATGCCTCTTGCAGTTAGGTTGCGTTCACGTTTTCTCGGCAGTGAAGGGGTTAAGGGTATTGCCAATTTTGCTCACCTGCCCAAGCCACTGTAATCAGTGGCTACCGAATCACACACATCTGGCACGCATTGTTAATACCGAGGTCGCGAGTTCCCCCAAACCAGCGCGCTCTTTAGCGTGAGAGGCGAGAAAGCGCAGTGGGCAACGGGCAAGACAGTGCGTCACTATGGACGATCGGCAGTGCAAGCAGGAAAACTTCACATAAACAAATTCTTTTCGTGAAATAGCCCAATGTTAGCAAAGTTTACATGAATAAGATGCATCTATTTGTTGTTACTGTTGGTAAACAAGTTGAATAGTTAGATTACCTATTGAAACGACATGGTAGACCATTTTCCTAAGCCACCATGACTGGCTTCTTCGCCATTATGCAGTTTTAATGAACGTTGAGAGATCGTTTTCCTCAGCATTATTTCCACAAAAATAAACAGAGGTTGTATTGTAACAACTGTATGACCAGGAAGCAATCGCCCTCAGTTCTTTCTCAACGTCAGCTTAAAGTTTGCCGCATATTACTTGTGATTGACAGCAAAACAGTATGGGCCAAGCGTAACAGCTAGCAGAGTTGCCCACACTTTGTGGCTCGCTAATTCTAGTCTCGGCTCAAAGTCGCGTAATCTAGCGAGCGTTATCGCGCTTCTCGGGAACTCACAACCGGCCTCTTGACTGAACTTCCCACAAAACTGCGACCACCATTATTAGTGCGAATGGGATACAAAATGATATTTTTTCCCTAAGGAGTTTATTTCTTGCTCAAACATGTAATGATTTTGTTCTTTGAAGCTGTTTACTTTATTTCTTTTTGACGTTTTCTTAATGACTGATTGTCTTGTCTACAAAATGTTTTACGTTTTTCTTTTCGATTGTTGTCCTGCGTATAATATTCCTATAAATGTCGGTTTAACCCCTTCAGTGCCAGCTGTCGCAGACCGCGTTTCTGCAATCTTCGTAAATTCAAGACAAAAGCAAAAATAAAACTAGACGTCTCAGGAACATGGATTCAAAGTGGTGTCAGCAAGAGGCACAGACACTCATGAGCCCACGCAACTGCGGGGGCTCATGAGGATCTATGCCTCTTGCAGTTGGGTGGTGTTTGCATTTTCTCAGACCTGAACGGGTTATCTGTCTGTTTGCTTGTTTGTTGTCGTTTAGATGTTGCTGTTGTTGTTGTTGTTGTCTGTTGTTCAGGGTTTGTGTTCGTTTGGTTTCGTCTTATCAGCAAGTAATGTGTTTGCAACCTTTTTGTTTTTGTCCACGATTTCAGGACTGTCGCAGATTTCCTGGTCTGGAGGATTGTCATGAACCGCATTTCCCAGCTGGACTCGAAATACCGGGCCTTCGTCAACGATTACAACAAGGTGGGGGCGTCATACAAGTATCGTCCCCATTGCCGCTGAACGCGGCTTGAACGCACGTGAAACATGATGTTGACCTTGCGTGTGCTAATATTATTATTATCGCATGGTACTTTACATGCTATCAGATTATTATTAGTATGTTGATCTATGATTGTAACTCCTCAATTGCCTTTTGACGGAGAGTGTGTTTTGTTAATTCAACGCCAAAGAGCTGCAGCCGTCCCAGTAAAAAAGTTTAAAAGTGATGTTAGCATAAGAGCCCATACCATCCAAGGAAAATGGATTCAAAGTGATGTTAGCATAAGAGGCCATACCATCCAAGGAAAATGGATTCAAAGTGATGTTAGCATAAGAGCCCATACCATCCAAGGAAAATGGATTCAAAGTGATGTTAGCATAAGAGGCCATACCATCCAAGGAAAATGGATTCAAAGTGATGTTAGCATAAGAGCCCATACCATCCAAGGAAAATGGATTCAAAGTGATGTTAGCATAAGAGGCCATACCATCCAAGGAAAATGGATTCAAAGTGATGTTAGCATAAGAGCCCATACCATCCAAGGAAAATGGATTCAAAGTGATGTTAGCATAAGAGGCCATACCATCCAAGGAAAATGGATTCAAAGTGATGTTAGCATAAGAGCCCATACCATCCCAGGAAAATGGATTCAAAGTGATGTTAGCATAAGAGCCCATACCATCCCAGGAAAATGGATTCAAAGTGATGTTAGCATAAGAGCCCATACCATCCCAGGAAAATGGATTCAAAGTGATGTTAGCATAAGAGGCCATACCATCCCAGGAAAATGGATTCAAAGTGATGTGTTAGCATATAAGAGGCATGCCATACCATCCAAGGAAAATGGATTCAAAGTGATGTTAGCATAAGAGCCCATACCATCCAAGGAAAATGGATTCAAAGTGATGTTAGCATAAGAGGCCATACCATCCAAGGAAAATGGATTCAAAGTGATGTTAGCATAAGAGCCCATACCATCCAAGGAAAATGGATTCAAAGTGATGTTAGCATAAGAGGCCATACCATCCAAGGAAAATGGATTCAAAGTGATGTTAGCATAAGAGCCCATACCATCCCAGGAAAATGGATTCAAAGTGATGTTAGCATAAGAGCCCATACCATCCCAGGAAAATGGATTCAAAGTGATGTTAGCATAAGAGCCCATACCATCCCAGGAAAATGGATTCAAAGTGATGTTAGCATAAGAGCCCATACCATCCAAGGAAAATGGATTCAAAGTGATGTTAGCATAAGAGCCCATACCATCCCAGGAAAATGGATTCAAAGTGATGTCAGCAAGAGCCATAGATCCTCATGAGCCCCCGCAACTGCGGGGGCTCATGAGGATCTATGTCTCTTGCACTTTGGTCTTTTTCACCTTTTCGCGGCAAGCAAGGGGGAAAACACTACGCCAGTCAGTTCACATAGCGGCACATCTAGCAGTTCAGTTAGCGTCATTCCGCGTCTGGTCATCAACGCGAAGGCGTAGCGTTGTCTGAGCGTCCTCTGTACCTGAAGATGAATCCAGGGGGGGGGGGGGGGGGGGGGGGACAGGCCTTTTAATTAAAGGTCCTGCAGCGAGCGGAATGCATGACCCAAACGCAAAATGCCGTCTGCTCGCGGTCATCACGTGCAGGTGGTGCACGGAAATGACCAACACATCTCTATTACAAAAACAAGCACGCTTTAAAACATTTTAGACTTTGTATTTGTGCTTCAATTTGGATAGACAGCTGCAAAACACAAAGAATCCTCATTAGGAAAACGAGTTCAAAACACGAAGAAGGAAGCTCGCGTTAGAAAAACAAAGAGTTCAAAACACGAAGAAGAAAGAAAATACACTGTAGAAAGACAAGCCACTGACAATGTTTCGCGCCTACCTTTCAAAGCGTGTTTCTTTTTTCTTTGGTTAGGTTTTCTCTTTACATTTCACACGCTTGGGGCAGTATAGCTTTTGGTCCTCACAAACCAGCCAGGCGAGGCTAGCGCTGGTAGAACAGTACACATACTAAGTGGAAGCACTCAGCGATGGACACACAAACGGTTAGGTCCCTTGCCCCCTTCTATCAAGCACCAATCGCCAGCCCGATACGCAGGAAACGAACAAGGTGAGCCCAGGGATGCACCCAATGCGCAAAATGACACCGGGCCGACGTAGGCCGCTGATGGCTCGCGCACGCCGTGCGCGAGCCATCGGCGGCCTACATCGACCCGATGGCCTTTTGCGCACTGAGTAAATAGTCGCCTGGTTATTTACCTGCGTATTTTTTTTTCTTCTATGGACTGTCGATTGGGTGCTTGATAGGAAGGGGGGGGGGAGAGGGGGGGGGGGGTGGGGGGCAAAGGCATCTGACCGTTTGTCTGTCCAGCGCTGAGTGATTCCCTTTGGTACGTGTAGCTTTTGGTGCGGATTTCAGGTCGTGTCGGGCACAGCCACAGAGAGACCCCGCTTCCGCGTGTGTGCCTCCTACACCACCAGCAGCCTCGGCCTGGCCGTGGGACACATGTTCGTCAAGAAAGCTTTCGACGAGGAGGCCAAGGACCAGGTCAGTGTGCGCCTGTGCCGTTGTTCACAATTTTCCTCGGGACAACAGTGCTTTTGTTGTCGCGGGGCAGCTGGAGTCGACATCGGCGTGAGGATCTTTCGCTCACTGGGGTTCAGCTCATTTAGCGAACATTGGTCGACTACGATAGTTCAAGGGCGGTGGCCTGTAGTTCAGCTCTACGCTTGAGAGACTTACACTGGTGGAGGAGGTGAAAGATCAATGTGCAGCTTACTGCTAATTCAGAAGGGAGCGGGAGGAGAAGAATCATAATATACTGACGATCAAAAGAAATGCGACATGATTCCAAAAATGTCGCATTTCTTTTGCTCGTCAGTATTCAATTGACTTCGCTTATAACAACGCCGGATACTACAAACGTCGGATATAACAACATTTTTTCGGAGGTCCTGACGGCAGTTTTCTTATATAAATTGTTCAGTGGTCCCGACGGCAGTGTTCTTATGTAAATTACTTCGCTTATTACAAACTTCCAATATAGCACACACAAAAAGTGTTTCCGATGATTTTTTTTTAAAATGTCGCCTTTCTTCTGTTCGTCAGTATTCATATACGTAACCTTGTTTCTGGGGTTCAGGCACTGAACATGATCAGGCAGCTCAAGGTCGCCTTTAACGAGCTCCTGGACGACAGTCAGTGGATGGACGAGGCCACCAAGGTCGTTGCCAGGGAGAAGGTGAGAGCTTGTGACCTTCATAATTATAACACTTTGGAGATTACGCGTTGGTGTTGCTTGAAATACAAACTTACCTTTTTATACTTTTCCGTTGCGTTTCAAACGTGAAGGAAAAGAAAATATTGTGATACTAGAAAAATCATTCTGTTTTGATATATTTCTTCTTCTTGTTTGTTTCGTTTGGGACAATAGCAAGGCTTCGTTTGCGACGAAAATCTCCTAACAACGAAGGCGAGCGAAGTCAGTGCGAATGTCAAACTTCCACCAGACAACATCCACCATCTCCAAGAGGCATAGATCCTCATGAGCCCTCCGGGCTCATGAGGATCTATTCCTCTTGGAGATATTCGGCGTGTTGTCTACGCTTTTTGTAAACACTGGTTGTTCGCCATGACTTCTTTCTCGTCTGTTGCTGGCAGTCGTTCGTGTGAACGTGACCTCCCTACTAGATTTGCGGTGACCTACGATTAGACACCGAAATCAAGAGAAACGTACTCAGGCATCCGATGACCGTGATGTAATCGATCACTTCACGGGTAATGATCGCCCCATGCCTGTGGTAATAGCAGCCAAATGACAGCCGCTGGATGGGATGTCTTCACAGCCATCGCTGATCCACCTGTTGGCATTGTCTGCGTGAGGCACAGCCCGCCACAAATATCAAAGATTCGAACGAGTGGGTGTACATACTCATACTCACTGAGTATACATATTCACGGAGTTCCGAGGCGCCACTTCACCCCTTCCTCACCACCCGTCGGAGACAGCCTTTCTGACTGCAGTTCAAAGACACAGAGCCCCACTCGTCCAAGGAACTTGGGTAAAAAGTGTGGGTCAGTCGCGGGGTCTCATGAGGACCTATGTCTCTTGCAGCTGGATTGTGTTGAGTTTTCTCTTGGCAGCGAAGGGTTTAAGGGTTCCGTGAAGATGGAGATTTGTCTTGCTGTGTTTCAGAACGAGTATATTGACGAGAAGATCGGCTACCCTGAGGAAGTCCTCAACACCACCCACCTCGCCACGCTGTACGAAAATGTACGTAGATTTACGAATAATAATAATAATAATAATAATAATAATAATAATAATAATAATAACAATAATATAATAATAATAATAATAATAATAATAATAATAATAATAATAACAATACTAATAATATAATAATAATAATAATAAGTATCAAAATTTTAACACAATGATGATGATGATAATAAAAATAAGTAACTTTTTTAATAACAACAATAATGTTAATAATAACAATAATAATAAATACCATTTATTAAACAAAAACAATAATAATAATAATAGCAATTATTATTATTACTATTATTATTATTATTATTATTATTACTATTATTATTATTATTATTTCCATAGTAGTATTAGTAGTAGTAGTATATTATTAGAAGTATTAGTTTTATTATAGATCCCAAGGCGGATTAGACTCGGTTAACACATTCGAGACACGCCGCATCCGATACGCGACTTACGGAGCGTATCCGAAAGCAGCGCATCTCGATTGTGTTAACTGTCATACCGTTGAGGTGTAAAGTGAACTCATAGCATGACTGTGCATTTATCTGTGTGTACAGTACACTTACGATGCGGGCTTTTACTTCGAGAACGTGCTGAAGAACATCCAGGAATCTGCTCGCTCTCAGTACCGGACACTCCGCGAACCAGTTGACCGGAACCAGTGAGTTGCCCTTCTATCTAAACGCAACAGAAATCTTTCTGTTGGTCTGCCTGTCCTGTTGGTCTGCCTGTCCTGTTGGTCTGCCTGTCCTGTTGGTCTGCCTGTCCTGTTGGTCTGCCTGTTCTGTTGGTATGCCTGTCCTGTTGGTCTGCCTGTCCTGTTGGTCTGCCTGTTCTGTTGGTCTGCCTGTCCTGTTGGTCTGCCTGTTCTGTTGGTCTGCCTGTCCTGTTGGTCTGCCTGTTCTGTTGGTCTGCCTGTCCTGTTGGTCTGCCTGTCCTGTTGGTCTGCCTGTCCTGTTGGTCTGCCTGTCCTTTTAACTCATTACATCTTGAGGCTGAATTTTTAATTTGCTTAACTTATGAAGGCTATTTTACAGATTAGGAGATAGATCAATCATTTTAGTTCAAGCTACTCTGGCACCAATAACATTATCGTAGTCAAATGTATTTCAAGCAATAGAGTATCAGGATGAAAAGGTTTAACTCATATTATACATGCATGCAAACATCTGACAAAATTACAACACCCCCCCCCCCCCTACCCCCTTCAGAGATAGAGAGAGAGAGAGAGAGAGAGAGAGAGAGAGAGAGAGAGAGAGAGAGAGAGAGAGAGAGAGACTAGAGAGAGAGAGAGAGAGAGAGAGAGGGAGGGAGGGAGGGCGGGAGGGAGGGCGGGAAGAGAGAGAGAGAGAGAGAGAGAGAGTAGTCAGTGCAGTGTGTGTACCTGTGAGTGTCTGTGCCTGTGTGAGCGCTCGTGTGTGTGGTTCAGTGGTGTGGAACAGGGAGCAATGATATTGGCGGTTGCTGGCAGTGAAAGGGTTAAGCATGTCTTAGGTACGTGCTAAGGGTGTGTTAAGGATGTATTCCGCTGACATGTGTGCAGGTGGGCCAGCGCCCCGTCTACCGTCAACGCTTTCTACAACTCTCTTCGCAACCAGATCAGTAAGCAACTACCTTAATGTTCACTGGGGCCGTATGCTGGTGTCGAAGTTAGTGGATTTATCCCAGGATAAAGCCTATCCTCGATCTAATTTAGCTCTAGGGTTAAAAAGTTCGTATGCACGAGTCCGAGTTAGGCCTATCCTGGCGCTAAAGTCGGGGGTCAAACTATCCGGCCAATTTGGTGCTGATAAATCTGCTAACCCTAGGGTTAGCGGCTGGAACCAAGATGGCGGCGAATTTGGACTGATGTACCAGAATAGACGATTCCTTCGGAGAAACCGCATCTTCCGTGACCGCAACAACCTTTTTGACGTGTTTGAAGATGACAAAATTTTCAAGAAGTTTCGCTTTCACCGCGAGGAGATTCTTGCTATCACCGACAGCATAGCAGACGACGTTGAACTTTTGAATCGACGCGGGGCTCTCATCCCGTTCTAAACAGTTCCTAGTTTCGTTACGCTTTTACGCAAGTGGGCCTTGCAAGACATGGTGGGTGAACTAATCGGCATTGACCTGTCGACCGTGTGCCGCACTTTCAACAAGAAGCTGAGGAGTCAAAGATGCCCCTTCAACAAGAAGCTGAGGAGTCAAAGCGCAATTTCAGCGTCGCCGAACCCCAAATTTTGGGTGTATTCAGTGACGGCACCCAAAGCCGCATCCAGGCGCCCACACAGTATGAGCACGAATACGTGAATAGGAGGAATTACCACTCGATTAACGTTCAAGTAAGTACAATTGTCATAGTTCAAGTTATGTAACATTATTGCATTCTTATTCATACTTACATTATCTGAATATGAAGGCAAATCAGTTACTGTTGTGTTTGTATCTGGGATCCTTTTGTCTCAAAATTAATTATCACAGTTGTTTACATAATAACTCATGCCAATTGTCAGTTACATGTATGCAAACTCATCAAGTAATCTTAACTCATGGGATGAAATATATGGCACAGTATTGCTATCAGTTTGGATTGCATTAGAAAGAATGTGTGAAAGAAGTGTAACCTCAAACGACCAGTCAGTGTGTATGGGTGGTGGGTATAGTGTCACAACTGCTAAATATTTCACTTAAACTCAAGTGCATTCAGCGACTAGTACTGTTAATGTTTGGCTATGCACAAGTTGGTGAAACTTATGGTTTGTTTTAATATCCTTAACCTGACTAAGCTTGTCTTGACTAACAAGAAAATGCTTAATAAAAACAATTCTTTTGTTTTTACAGGTGGTCTGTGATGCTGATTTGATGTTCTTCAACGGTGTGGCACAGTGGTATGGCAGTGTTCATGATGCTCGCATTCTGAGGGAGTCACGTCTTTTTCAAGACTTTAAAGGTTGGTTGCTTGGTTGTACATAGCTTAATGAAGGCGACACATTGGGACTTTAGTGTACTACTCTGATTATTGTTTTTCTGATAGTTGTTTCTGTTTTAGGCTGCAAAATATGTCCCTATAGTACACTGACCTTGGTTCCCCAACAGCCACCAAAGTTTTCCTAAAGTGTGTCTAACATGTGACCAAAAACAACACACAGAAGACATCAATTCACCAAGTAAAACTTTGTCTCGACCCACCGAAAGCATGCAAAGTGATAATGGTGTGTGTAATGCTGCATAACCAAGCCAGATATATGAATCTTGAAGTTCCCTCTGATTCAGAATCTGAGGATGACAGTGAATGACAATGTTGATGCAGACAACGGCAACTCGGAGTCATACGACTCTGATGATGATCGACCTGCAAACTACCACTCCGAGCGTGTGCGGACAGATGCAGGGAAAGCTGCCACGCAAAGATATGTACGCGACTTTTTTACAGAACACAGATGAGTAAGTATACAAATCCCACCTCCCCCCCACCCAGTATAGTGAAATGAAAAGAGATTATTATTTCTTGCTATATAATGTCTTGCTGCTACAGTATTAACAGCTCTGTGTGTGACCTTTGGTCCTGGTGCTGAACAGGGAGTAAACATAACTGAAATTTACATCAGAAAAATTCAGACCCTTTGAATTGATCTTCAATTCAAACTGAGTCTAAAACTTTCTGATGAACTGACCTGACTTTAATTTGAAGTCAGATTTTCATTCCTACCAACATGGTATACTAGCACTCCATACTTTATCTCATTTTCTGAAGGGCATGTACACTATTAACAAAGAACACAAAGTAAACATGAGAAATAATTTTATTACATTTGAATACAAAAATTAAAAGTGGGTGAAAAAACCGACAGACAAAACTATGTACATTAAATGACGACAGTGACTAAAAGGTTGAACGATTAACCCTTTAGCTGTCGGTACTGCTTTTTAGTGCACGAGTTGTGACGTAAATAGTGTTACTGAGAGCAAAAGGGTAAATGATTAAGTCCTGCAAGATTGGCATTCTTGGTTGAAGAAAGAATCATTGTTCTGTGTGTGTTCACTGGCTTGGTTGATCACACCTTGTTCTGTGTGTGTTCACTGGCTTGGTTGATCACACCTTGTAAGAAGCTTTGTGCTGATACATAACACTCACAATGCTCGTGGACAGTCCTAGTAGTTGTAACATATGTTTGTGAAAACTGCACATTTTTAGGTTGTCGCACTGCTCAAGATGTCTTCACGAACTTGTAACAATTGTCAAAAAGTTTGCGAGACTCTACATGATTTGAGTCAACAACAGATTTTACTATGAAGTACACAGATCCTCCAAAGTGGGTCTACTACCTTCTTGATTATCACATTGTCACAAAGCTTGCTACAACACACGTTCATAATAAAAAGTTCTGACTGAGAGATCAAAAGATTTATCACTTCACTCGCTGAACCATCATCTACTACACACCACTTGACACATGCATAGATCACTTATGAAGTCTTTATAAAACAGGAAAGAAAGCTACCGTATGTGTCCTGTCATCAAAATGTGCATTGTGCTCATGATCATTCTCTTCACTGTTTGCCTTTGGGGTGCACAAATGAGACAGCATTGTAATACATTTTGGCAGCTTTAGAGTGATGTGTTGGCGAAAAAGCACCATCATAGTACTAGTGACTTGCAGAAAAACAATGTTTAGTGTTTAACCCCTTTGTGCATGAAGCGACTGCTACAGTCTACTGTAGGTATCTGCATGCACAAGGGGATTAAATACCATCTGCCACAAGAGCACACAACCACTATGAAAGTATGATGCTTAAAAAAAGAATGTCATTAATGTTCACCATCAAGCACCCAAGATTGAAATTGACTAGGAAAGCACAGTTTTTACACACTGCACTAGCAGTATTTCACCACACCCAATACTTGGTGCACACTTTCTTACACTTCCTGCATTTTCTCAATCTCCATCTTCAACTTTTTTTGGTCAATGTCTCATAGTACAAAATCTTTGCATCCATCATTTTGACTTTTGACTCATTTTTCCATATTTCACTTTGCAGATAGCAGTTCCATGTCTCTTGACCATCTTCGGCACCAGTATCTGTGACTACATCGGACAAGTTGGTTGCCTGTTGTCACCTCTTCTTGATATTGACAAGTTCCTTCCTGACGTTAACAGCTGATGACTTCGTCTTTTGGTGCAGTGTTGTGGCAGCTGGAGGCTCCTTTGGTTGCACATGAGCAATAGAACTAAAAGAAGTTGATGTGGTTCCTGAAATATGATGTTGAACAAATTTGTAAGATGGCACAAAAAATGTACTGTGATGGACACTACTTGTAACATATATATACATTATGCTCACAACATGAAATGATGAGAATTAACATATGGACAAAAATCACACAGCAGAGTTATGCTATACTTGAATTGGCATTTTGATGGCTATTAAAATGCTGTAAGATGTACAGTGAGGGAAGAGAAAAGGTGAACATGGTCTAAATGCAAGAGGCATATATCCTCATGAGCCCAGTGACTACAGGGTCTCATGAGGATCTATGCCTCTTGCATTTAGACCACATTGTGTCCATGTTCTTTGGACAGCTGGGGCTCATGAGGATCTATGCCTCTTGCATTAGACCACATTGTGTCCATGTTGTTTGGACAGCTGTGGCTTCTGGTCGTCAGTTAACACAGATTTCAGAAACAAATGCAGTTCACAATTATATTCAACTGAAAACGCATACCTTGTGGAATGGTGACTGACAGAGTGATAGTGGTTACAGAGATCTGTTGGCACTCTTTCGGCTGTCTATGGGTCACTGAAACAGCAATATAACGCATATTAGGGAGTAGTTAGACCCTTTTGACCAAAAATTATCACACGTATAACGGCATTCCCCAATTTCCGGCACAGAGACACCACAAACACAACGCGCAGTTCACGAGGCCAAGGCAAGGCTGATGCCAAATGGGCCTAAGTAAAAGCCTCCAATGGTGATTCAAATCTGCGAGTTTACATCTTTCCCCTCATAACCCTCATGGTACCCCAAATTTACTGACTGGAGGGTGACATTTTGATGCGTGCACATTCCGAGCAGATGAATTCGAGCAGGTAGTGATGTCGGTATACAGGTACAGTGCGAAGCCCTTGGCTGTTGTAAGTAGCAACTTCGCTTTAAAGTTTAAAAGTTATATGACAATTGCTATGCAAAGACATTTAACAGCAAGAAAAAAATACATAGTACTAGCCTTTGGGCATGGTAATAGGGATGATGGAACTGTCTTGTGTGAACAGATCCTCATCAAACTGCATGAACTCTGAGCCTGGCACCATCTCTTGTCCTTGAGTCTTGCATATGGGTACTGGAGCTGAAATAAACAATGTTTATTTAACACCTTGTACATGCAACCACTTGTACAATAAACAGTACCAGTGGCTGCATGAAAATATGGTTAAAATAGGTATAACGCACACAGTCAACTTTGAGCAAAGTGTACACCTAGATCAGATCTATAGAATTTTGTATCAGTTTTTTCTTGGTGATGCAGTCAGTGGCTTGAGGTCATCGGTTGCTGGCACAGTAGCAGGCAATTTCAACTAAGTTTAATTATGTTGCAAGAAAGATGATTTAAACCCGTTTGTGCACACAGCCACCAGTGATTAAACAGTACCAGTGGCTGCATATAAACCGAGGTTTAATACAACTGAGAAGTATTGTGCACCGAGTCTTGACACTGTGTATATTCATATATTTACTTTTAAAAACAAATATTTAAGTATATTTACTAAATATATGGTACTGACATAAGCTCTCAAGTCCACGGCTAATGTGTCTGTCATCCACACAGGAAATAATAGTGCTATTCACAGGAACATAATTATGGGTTGTATTGTAACAGGCATTTCAAGTTCAACTAGTAAGTAGTATGAAATAAAAGAAGTGCCATTATCTACTGCCTCCAAACATGTGCCATGTGTGTATGCGTGTGTGTGTATGTGTCTGATTAGTAGTATGAAGAAAGTAAGGCCAAACGTTTAGTCATGGAAGGCTTTATCTGTGTCTGCACTCCTAGTGCCCTTAGCATTGATCGAAAGATGCAAGCCTTCGGCGTAGACTGCACAGTAGTAGTATTGTGTAGTAGGTTAGATTTAGATGCCGTTTTTACAAACCCCAGTGAATCTGTAATACCCAGCAAACCAATACTATCTCTTAGTTTGCATGCTGTTGATATCAACTGATGGCTGTCTTAAATGTATATGAAAAATGAACATTTTTAGCGTATATTACATGACGGTTATCCGTTTGTCAGGTCAGCTGGCAGTGAAATGTGGCTCAAAACAGGTCTGTTGATGGGTCGCTGGGAACTCGACCTATGGGAACTCGACCTATGTGCAAGCTGAATGTGCATTTAGTAGTTTACACAGTAAACTGCCATTCCCATTGGAAAAACAAATGCCTTTTCATAATTAAGGTCATTAAAAGTGCAGTTGAACATGAGTGAATACAACAATGACATACACACAGTTATACATGTGTGCAGTTCAACATGAGTGAATACAACAATGACACATACATAACTATTAGGGAGCTTAATCAAATGACTTACGCAAGGTACGACATGAGGGTTTTTGACTACAGGAGCCATTTTTCTTTGTAAGCTGTCTGTCAGAACGTTCACTGGAAAAAAAAATGATGTTTCACTATATTTTGATTTTAAATACAAGGGCCATTTAAACTCAGCAATCAAAATAAAAACACACCTTGCATACAATGCAACCTCGTAATGCATGATACAGACACAACAGTACCAAAAGAAATTATGGAAGTGCTCTACTGCTTTATAAGTTCGGCATTTGAGACATGAGTCTGAAAGAGGTCTAAACACAGTAACTAGATACCAAAACGAAAAATGTGCAAACTGAACTCACCTCCAATGATGCCATGGATGAGGTTTGACTCTGCCCCGATGATCTGCAGAATGGATCTTCATATGGTATGGGCGACGGTGGTTTTCCACCACCGGTTTTCCTCATCTCCCTCTGGCGGTTTAGGACGTCAGTCCTCATCTTTTGTAACTTTTTCTTCACCTCCGTCCACTGGTCGGAGAAGTTCTTCTTTCTAGCCCGCTTCTCGGGTTTTCTTCGTTGTATTGCAAAAATGTGAGAGTATCAGTCAAAATCCGCGCGCTCGACAGGAAGTTTACACCGGTAGTTACATTTTTGTAGCGGAGCATGCGCAACGCAGGGGGGATTCCTACTTTTAAAATAGATTTCCGAGTTAGCTATTGCGCGCTCTAACTTCGACTTGTGCATTGCGCTCAAGCATCGCCGCTATCTTCGCGATAACTAGTCCGGGTTAAGACGCTAACTTGGAGTCAAATTATCTTCGACTCCAGCATCCGGCCCAAGCCTTCGTGGACAGCCCGCGCAGATTTGAATATTGTAGCAGGTTTTGTTCAGTGTGTGTGTGTGTGTGTGTGTGTGTGTGTGTGTGTGTGTGTGTGTGTGTGTGTGTGTGTGTGTGTACGCGTGCGTGTATGTGTTTGTGCGTGTGCGTTCGTGCGTGCGTGTGCGTGCCGGTGTGCGTGCGTGCTTGCGTGAGTATGCAAACGTGCGTGCGTGTGTGTGTGTGTGTGTGTGTGTGTGTGTGTGTGTGTGTGTGTGTGTGTGTGCGTGTGTTTGACCGTGGGTGGGAGGGGGGTGGGGTGGTATTTGTGGATATTTCGCAAATGCATTAGACTGGCTGACGACAAGAGTTTTGTTTTGTATTGGTTTTTTGTTGTTGTTTGCTTTGTTTTGTTTTGTTTGTTTGTTTGGTTTTTTTCGGGGGGGGGGGGGGGGGGGGGGGGGAGGGGGCCCGGAGCGGTTGTGGCACGTCATCCATTTCGGACCTCACAATTAATGTCCTTAATGTCCCTGTTGTATGTGCAGTGTTCCCAGCAGGCATTTTGCAGCCGCCATTCTTCAGCAAGACATATCCAAAGTGAGTCCGTACTGAGAAACATTTTCAAAAATGAACTGCCGTTAACACCTTGACTGCCTAGAAAACTTGAACACCATCCAGCTCAGCGCAAGAGGTATAGATCCTCATGAGCCCCCGCAGTTGCGGAGGCTCATGAGGATCTATATCTCTTCCTGAAACCATTGTGTATCTATGTTACTTGGACATCCGGGGATCTTGGACGCTGAGTTAACAAAGATTTACACACAATCTGCGTCCACCGGTATTGAAGAGGTTTGTAACCAGGAGAAATTGTCAAATGACGTGTTGCAGGTCCCTCAACTACGGCGGTATTGGGGTGGTTATCGGACATGAAATCACTCACGGCTTTGACGATAGAGGTCAGTGGCATACGTGTCTTTCCTTGCTAGCGCCAAGTGCAGATGTATTGATTGTAACGCCTGGTAAAATCTTTGGGATTGTTGCCCACACCATATAAATGTCTGTGTCTGATTCCCATACCGTCTCGACGTTATCGTGAATTGTGTCATACAATTGACTAGACAATGTTGACAGGCTCAGTTGAATGAGTGAGCTAAAGGCCCCGCCACACATGCCGATTTCGAGGCCGATTCTCGAGCAGTTTCCAAAACCGTTTCAATCAGCGTGTGATCGGGCCGGACTACAAAAACGTGTGCACTGCCACACGTTTCCGACTTAGCCGACCGGTTTGAACCGAAGATCAAGGTCGTAAACAGCTTCCTGTTCTGCAAAATGGCTGCTAGTTTTGACAGTGATGATGATGTGCTTGCATTAGCAGCAGTTTTGCATCATATTCAGGAAGAGGCGGGCAAAATATCGGCAACGAATGTGGTACTGATCTTCCGCCATTTTCACACTGAAACGACGTGCTTCGCGAGACACGCTCTGATTGGTTGAAGCTTACAATCGGGGCCGATTCGTGTTGCAAAAATAGAGCAGGCTCTAAACAAGATTCCCAGCTGATTGGGATCGGATCGGATACAATGAGGCATTCTGACGTCATCCGATCGCAATCGGATCGGAATCTGCTACAAAATCGGGGCACAATCGGCATGTGTGGCGGGGCCTTTAGTCCTGCGCTAGCCACTAAGCAAGGTGCTCCGCTATAGGACTAAGCTCACTCATTCAACTGTCCCCACAACCTGACTAAGTCGTAAACTTATCTGAGACGCGACACGGAACAGATAGATTTAAAAACGTGCCGCCTACAGATATCACGCGGGAAATAAAGTAAGCATTTGAGAGGCGACACAAATGGATATGTGGCAAATGTGGTTAGCGATCAAACGAAGTCACGGTGGATAACCAGCTTTCACCGTTATCATAAACATCACTCCAAACATCGCCAAGAGGATTAGATCACGCCTCTTGGCCACGGGTTGTTGTCTATGCTTAAGGCACACACTGGACATCGCGAGAGATTTAAGAGAGGCGGGATTTGCTGGATTCCACGCCGAAAACTGAATCGGGAAGGGAAAAAGAAAAGTGAACTTGTTGGAGGACCCTACTCACGGCGTAGGGGTGTTCAAAATGCGTAGCTATTGATGACAACGACAACATGCACGACTACGACGATACTGCTAACGATGATGATGATTCTACCCTACAGGTCGCCAGTACGACAAGGACGGTAACCTGGAGCAGTGGTGGAGTGACTCAGCCATCGAGAGCTTCAAGGAACGCGCCCAATGCATTGTCAACCAGTACGGCAACTTCACAGTCCCCGAGGCCGACATGAACGTAAGTTACGCCTCACGGTCCCCGAGACTGACATGAACGTAAGTTACGCCTCACAGTCCCCGAGACCGACATGAACGTAAGTTACTCCTCACAGTCCCCGAGGCCGACATGAACGTAAGTTACTCCTCACAGTCCCCGAGGCCGACATGAACGTAAGTTACGCCTCACAGTCCCCGAGGCCGACATGAACGTAAGTTACGCCTCACGGCCCCCGAGGTCGACATGAACGTATGTTACGCCTCACAGTCCCCGGGGCCGACATGAACGTACGTTACGCCTCACAGTCCCAGAGGCCGACATGAACGTAAGTTACGCCTCACAGTCCCCGGGGCCGACATGAACGTACGTTACGCCTCACAGTCCCAGAGGCCGACATGAACGTAAGTTACGCCTCACAGTCCCCGAGACCGACATGAACGTAAGTTACGCCTCACGGCCCCCGAGGCCAACATGAATGTATGTTACGCCTCACAGTCCCCGGGGCCGACATGAACGTACATTACGCCTCACATTCCCAGAGGCCAACATGAACGTAAGTTACGCCTCACAGTCCCCGGGGCCGACATGAACGTAAGTTACGCCTCACAGTCCCCGGGGCCGACATGAACGTAAGTTACGCCTCACAGTCCCCGGGGCCGACATGAACGTAAGTTACGCCAGAAAAGATAGCATTAACCTTTTCACTGCTGGAAAAAAACGTGAACGTCACCCAACTGCAAGAGGCATGGATTCTCATGAGCCGCGTGTCGCGGGGGCTCATGAGAATCCATGCCTCTTGCTGACATCGCTTTGTATTCTCGTTTCTTGGGGGAAGGCTTGGTTCTTTGGCGTTGAAATAACAAGAAGAACACAATCTGC
The DNA here is from genome assembly GCA_036245525.1 of Semisulcospira habei. Classification (NCBI taxonomy): domain Eukaryota; kingdom Metazoa; phylum Mollusca; class Gastropoda; family Semisulcospiridae; genus Semisulcospira; species Semisulcospira habei. The sequence goes on along the minus strand of BTPG01000001.1, from coordinate 215,438,947 downwards.
GTCCCACGTGCGATGAAGGGGTTAATGCTTCTAATGCGATGACTTCCGCCACTATCCTTATTCAGCCCTGACGCACTACAGCAGGAGATGGGTCGACCTTGATAATTCAAGGGTAGTGCCAGATTAGCTAATATGGCACTGCCTTTGAATTATCATGGTCGACCCATCTCCTGCAACAGGTGCATGGTGGCTAGATGACGCCTCCAAAATTTGGGGACTACGTGCGTCGGGCTGAATGGGTTGACCCTGCCTACAGCTGCTACTCACTGTGTCACAAATGAGGAGCTGCTGCCCGTGTAGGGCGTATCGTTTCCTGTCCACTGTAAAGGGGATTTCAAAGACGGGGCACCGAAAAAGGGTGTGCACAAATGGGTTCGAACCCGTGACCTTTCGGACGAGACTCTTACGCTGTACCACCTGAAAAATAAAACACCACCTCTCTTGTATCACAATAAACTATGTTGATGGCGATGATGACCACCATAACTGTTTTTGGTGGTGTGTTGTTATTATATTATGAATTTATCAATATAATAATAATAATAATTGTAATACTACTACTACTACTAATAATAATAATTATAATAATTGTTATTATTATGATTATTATCGTTATTATTATTATTATTATTATTATCATTATCATATTATTAGTATTATTATTTTATCATCATCATCAATATAATAATTATTAGTATTATTATTTTTCTTCATCTTCAGATTATTATTATTATTATTATTATTATTATTATTAGTGCTGTTGCTGTTGTAATATGCCAAAAATATATTCAGCGGAAATTCTTAATTCCCAACTTACCCCTTTGACTGTCGGTAGCGACAAAAGTCGACAAAAGTCGCTACCGACACTCCAAGGGTTAAGGGGCAACGGTAAACTTACGTCCATATTTGTATTGTGATCATAATCATCATAATAGTTGTCAGGTATCGTTATGGTATAATTATGTAACAGCGCTTTATTTTAGTCGCTGCATGATAACTAATTCGGGACGTGGCGCGTCAGTCCGCGTATCGCATGCGGCACGTTACGAACGCGTTCACACGATCTTAACTCGTCTCAAGGCGCGCTGTCTTGTGTGTGTGTGTGTGTGTGTGTGTGTGTGTGTGTGTGTGTGTGTGTGTGTGTGTGTGTGTGTGTGTGTGTGTGTGTGTGTGTGTGTGTGTGTGTGTTTCTCGCCAACAGCTGAACGGAATCCAGACACAGGGGGAAAACATCGCAGACAATGGAGGCCTTAGGCAAAGCTACAGGGTAAGACTACGTATGGACTTGTTCGAGACGCGTCCTATTCGTATACGCGGCTATCAGCCGCGTATCCGAATAGGACGCGTCTCGAAGGAGTGAACAAAACTGAATACAATGACACACTACAGGAGTCGTATCGACCATTATAGTTCAAGGTTGGTGCTAGAACAGTTTGGCGTCTTTTTCTGAACTGAAAATCTCTGTTACAAAAGGCATGATTAAAAACATTTTATTTTTCAAATTACTGTATACACAAACTGACAAGATAAGTAGCTAATTGTACACTTGTTTGTTTGTGTATTTTTTAATATTAATGAATTGTGTTGTAACTGACTTTTCTAAGCGTGCTTCTTTCTTCATTGGGTTATTCTCTCATAACGTGTCACTGAATGAGTGGGAGGACGAAGAAAAATAGGTGGGCGGCCATCCAGTAAAGAGACTTGCGGGTTGTCATGAGTTGCTTACGCTGGTGTGTGTGTGTGTGTGTGTGTGTGTGTGTGTGTGTGTGTGTGTGTGTGTGTGTGTGTGTGTGTGTGTGTGTGTGTGTGAGTGTGTGTGTGTGTGTGTGTGTGTGTGTGTGTGCAGGCGTACAGGAACTGGATTAGGGAGGAGCGACGGGGTGCGGAGGAACCTTTACTGCCTGGTTTGGACTTCACGAATAACCAACTATTCTTCGTCAACTTCGCCCAGGCAAGATCTCTCTCTCTCTCTCTCTCTCTCTCTCTCTCTCTCTCTCTCTCTCTCTCTCTCTCTCTCTCTCTCTCTCTCTCTCTCTCTCTCTCTCTCTCTCGTTAAGGGATAAGTCACGATTATTGACTTGAATTGAGTACAAGATGGAATGACCCATGCCCTCAAAGTCTCTTTTTGTGGCTTATACGTCCTGTGCATGCTATAGGGCTCGGGAAGCTGACGTCATCACACTAGTTGTGGCGGCCATCTTGAGAGGATTCGCGACTAAGGCGCTCATCGGGAAATCTCTGTCAGGACAATGTCAGGAAAGTCCTGACGTCTGACGTGCTATAAAGCAATAACAGCAATTCTTGCCATCACCGTTGGAAACCGCTCACCAGAATCTGTTTGTTTGTTTCCGAAGAGGAAGAAACATGAAGAAAAACGTGTTGAAACACTACTTCGCTACTTTCTGAAGGCTATGGTATCCTCTTAAGATGGCGGCTGACGCGCCGACGCTCCACAGCGTCACATAAGAACATGGCTCCTATAAATAGTAGAGGCTTAAAAGTGAATTGGAGTGACTTGAATTTACTTGAATTGAACTGAACTGATCAGAATTGAATTGAAATTGAAATTGAATGCCACGTTATCTTATGTTCATTCTGAGGTTTGTGTTACTTTGGCTATTTCAGTTCAAATCATTCAAAGAATCTTCAACAAACAAAAAAAATGTCCTCACTGCGGCTTTCTATTGGCCGAGACTTTTCTCTTCTGTTTCTCAATGAACCTGAACGAAAATGTCACATGTCCACAGATCTGGTGTACCAACATGCGCAGAGAGAGTGCAATCAACCGTATCCTCACCGGGGTGCACAGTCCGGGACGCTTCAGGTGAGTTGACACTAGCCTGACACGTCATTACATCACAAAATACCATCATAACCGACGGTTTCAAACTAATATTAGTAAAGAGGCACCACTGAACCCATTCAACCCCGACGCACTACAGCAGGAGATGGATCGACCACGATAATTCAAGGGTACTACCCTTGAATTATCGTGGTCGATCCATCTCCTGCAACTGGTGCTTAGTCGTTGGGGGTGCGCCTTCAAAATTTGGGAAATACGGCCTTGTGGCTAAATAGTGGGTTAGCCCTTTACGGCCAACGGACACAGACTGTGTTTCTGCACTTTTCGTTAATTCAGCCACAAAGAGCCTCAGCCGTCTCAGAACGTGGATTGGAAGTGGTTTTCAGCAAGAGGCATAGATACTCAAGAGCCCCCGCATTCGCGGGGGCTCATGAGGATCTATGCCTCTTGCAGTTGCATCGTGTGATGTAAGGAATAAAACTTACATGTATCAGTCGCTACTCGTGCCTTTAGCCAGTCGTGTCACTTCTTTTCAAATGAGCAATGCCCTTGTAATTAGCTAATTAGCAAGTCTGCTGCATAACCTGTCTGTTAACTAAGTCAAGAAATGTGATCACGCTAATTTTCAGATACGTGTGCACACATCGTTCAATCGTTGATTTACAGAGGACTTTCAGTGTTAACATTTTACATTTTACGTCTGCAGGGTGATCGGATCGCTACAGAATTCTGAAGACTTCGCTGCAGCCTTCCAATGCAAGAAGGACACTGAGATTATGCACCCGGCCAAGAAATGTGTTGTTTGGTAGACACAGTGCGCACGTCTTCTTCGTCATATCCTGTACAGGAGGCATCGTGCCGTTTGCGCTTGTTTTTTCGTCACTTCCTCTCAAGGAGACGCCACACTGCGTCACTTCCTCTACAGAAGTCGTCATGCTGCTTCACTTCTTCTACAGTTGACGTCATGCTGCATCACTTTCCTCTCCGGCGGTCAGCCCAGCTAAGTTGGTTGGCTCTGGTTGGCCAGACTGCCTCTACGGATGACGTCATCTCACGCTAATTTCTCTATATATGACGTCATACGGCCAAGACATTGAATGTCATCGTAAATTTCGTCAAGGCGATGATTTGAAGAAAACGACTGAAAAGGAGGCGTGTCTGACATTTTGAAACGATCAGCATGATAGCTTCTACGTGATTTTGTGCTGATAATTAACCCTCTCCCTGCCGCTGTTTGTTTCTGATGTGTCGGTTCATTCAGCGACCACAAGCCAACACCGTCCGAGAAACATGGATACCAACTGGTCTCAGCAAGAGGCATAGATCCTCATGAGCCCCCGCTAGCGGGGGCTCATGAGGATCTATGTCTCTTGCAGTGTGATCGTGCTCACTTTTTCTCGGCAGTGAAAGGGGTTAAAGAAATGCCAGTCTGCATGTCCCCTTTACCAGAACTGTCCCGTGTCTATATAAGTGGGGTGGGGGTAGGGGGTGGGAGATGTGACTACTTTGTATAACTAAGTTAGAATGACGTCACGTCGGAGTTTGCAATCACGCAGCTCTGACGTCATTCCAGCTTGATTATACAGTGACGTGTTATGCGTGACGCCCAATAACTTATCACTATCCCTATGACTATCATAATGGATATAAATGCTGGTTCCCTTTTTCCTATTCCCTGTGAAGTCGAAAGTCAGAAACTCCATTTTCGTGAAAAACGGGATTTTTGTTTGTAAAATCTTGCTGTTCACAATAATGGTCAAATTGTCGAATTCACAGAGCGGAAATTTCCCCACGGCACTCACACAAAGACATGCTCAGAGATCACGTGAGAATAGGTTCGTGAGAATTCTGTCGAGTCCAGATATACTGAGGAGCAATAGAAATGCCACACATGTTTTTTAATCATCGGAAACACTATAGCGTTTCCGATGATTCTAAAAATGCCGCGTTTCTTTTGCTCCTAAGTATACATACTCTACACGGCTACAGGGCTCATAAAGATGTGTCTCTTGTTGTGATGACTACCGTTATTTCGTGCCTCTGCTTTTCTAGTAGAGGAGATCAGAGTGGTTTAGCACGTGATTACGTAAGGTCGACGGCCCAAAGATACAAAAGTAAACGTTATCCAAAACACTTCCACATTTTAACCTGTGCTATTTAATTTCGTTTCGTCCATTCCTCATTTTATGTGGGGCTATTAACCATGAAGCTGGCGGTAGTGCTATTCTGTCGAGATTGTTCCTTCACGCCGCATCATCACAACAAAAAGCGCTATCGAAAGGTATACTCGTTTTCACCCTTTCAGCGCCAACACCATACAGCGGGAGATGGATCGACCATGATAATTCAAGGGCAGTGCCAGATTAGCTTGGCGCCTGAAGGCGCCAAGCTAATCTCGCACTACCCTTGAAATATCATGGTCATTCCACCTCCTGAAAGTGGCACATAGTCGTTATTTAACACTTCCAAAATTCGGGAAACGCGCCCATGGCGCTAAAAGGGTTAAAACTCTAAAAAGTCTAAAGGTGTTACGTACAAATAGAGCGTTGAAGGCTGATTCCTGCTGCTTGCGTGACGGGCGTTATCACGCGATTATACAGTGTATTACCTATAAAGGGGAGGAAGGGGGCAGTGTGTTGGAAGGGGGGTGGGGGTGGGGGGGGGGGGGGGCGAAAGAGAGAGAGGTGTCTGTGTCTATACGTCAAAGTGCATTTTTAACATTGCTTGTTTGTTATTGAAGTTGTTGGGAATAACATTTCAGATTGTGTAAATTAACGTTGTGGGGCATTTTGTGCATTTAGTCTTTTTTTTAAAATTGTTTTTTATGTTTTCTTTCAGACAATCATAGTTGTTGGTTTTTTTTATTCTGATGAGGGTTTTTTTTTTTTCATTTTTTTTCAGTTCATGAAACTATTTCTTGAATCTAATATTAAGGAGTTCCAATTTCTTATGTGTGTGACTGAATTAATTATAGGCTTTTTCATTTAACTGTGAGTTCTCATCCCCTTTGCAATTTATTGTGTAAATACAATGTCATGCTAAATTTTGTCAAACATGAAGAGGTTCGTACCTGGTATTAGCTTCTTTTTCTTACTGCCACACTGTCTTTGTCTCCAAAACCAAAGATCTTTGATCGTACTAAGTTCGTGAATTCTAGCACAAATTTGCAGGTTCCTAGCATAACCCATTCCTGCCTGACACTCTACAGCAGCAGACGGCTCGACCATCATAATTCAAGGGTAGTGCCAGTTTAGCTTGGCGCCAAATGGCGCCAAGCTAATCTGGCACTACCCTTGAATTATCATGGTCGAATATCTCCCTGCAACCGGTAAATATTCATTATGGTTACACCTCCAAAATTTGGGACATCTTCGGCGAGCTAATGATCAGATTTTTTTCCTTGCACAAATTTGAAATGGTTGTGTACTAAATAGTTTCAGGCATATGATTTCGTTCATTTGCTAGAAAATAAAACACTGGTCGATTTCATTTTCCCGCGGAAAAAATCGTTTTAAGCGCGGATTCATTTGTTGCTGTTGCAAACTCGCTGCTAGACAGCGAGTTTGCCACGGCAAAGTTTGAATCCGCCAGTGTGTTGTTTTTTTTTTTGTTTGTTTGTTTGTTTTTTCTCTAGAAAACGACTCGACCGTATCAGTTAGGCTCTGTGTACCATGTCCTGACAGTTCAAATGAAACACTGGTAGATCCGTCCTTAATCAAAGATTATTGTCCACATTTTACGTGTACATATCGATTTGAAATGTAAAATTTGTATCGTGACTAATTTGTCCATGTTGTAACATATGTATGTATACAACGCATTTGATTGCGTTCATTGATACGCATACTTTTAACTCCTTGTGCTCGAGGTCCGAAATACCCAGATCGTTTTGGGTTATCCTCCGACGACTGCATTACAATTCAGGAGACAGACAGACCATGATAATTCAAGGGTGGTGGCAGAATAGCTTGGCGCCGATAGGCGCCAAGCTATTCTGCCACCACCCTTGAACTATCATGGTCGATAGGCGCCAAGCTATTCTGCCACCACCCTTGAACTATCATGGTCAAGCCATATCTTGTTGTGGCGTGTCGCGGGCAAAATGAGCTAACTTCTTGTGCGATCTGATCTGCCTCGACTTTGAAATACAGATGCGTGCTCTACATAATCAAAATAAGGAGCGAGTATTTAGGTTTTTTGCTAATTTTCCATGGTTATTTTTTTTTTACATGTAAATATTAAAGGGTGTCCATCTTTATTACGTGATGGTATGGCATTAACACCTACTTTTATAAAATTATATAGTTATGATCCATTACCCTAAATTACCAGCAGCATTAACTCAGAACGGATCGGTATTTTTTATAATATGCTGGTATGGCACTAATACCTCCCGTTTATAGAATTATTTAATTATGATCCATTACCTTAAATTAGCAGCATTAACTCAGAACGGATCAGATCTTTTTATCATAATGATAATAATAATACTATGGTATTTATATGGCGCATTTCTCATATTTATAATATAACTCAATGCGCAGGCGAAAAGGAGAAACACACACACACACACACACACACCATCACACACACACCATCATACACACACACACACACATACACACACACACACACACACACACACACACACACACACACACACACACACACACACACACACACACACACACACACACACACAGAGTCGGGTGTGTACAGAAATACCGTAGAGAGTCTGCGAGAAAAAGTACGTTTTTAACTTTACATTGAACTGCGTAAGGGGAGAGGCATTTCTGAGCTCAGTCGGTAATAACCGGTATTATTATTGTTATTATTATTATTATTATTATTATTATAAGCAATTCCAGGTTAATGGAGCAGTATATCTGAAAGAGCGTTCACCGGCAGATTTCGAATCTTTGGGACTTTGATGCTGGTATGCTGGTATGGCACCAATACCTCCCTTCATAGAATGTAATTAGTTATGACCCATTACCGTAATTACCAGCAGCACTAACTGACAGCTGATCAGAACTTTTTATTTCCAAGTATTTGTTTTAATCTAAATTACTTTTTTGCAACTTGAAGAACTCTGGGCTGTCTTCAGTTCCCCCAGACAGGCGTGCCGCCACAGTGCGGCGCCCAACGGTATCGTTAGTAGCAGTGAAAGGGGCAATCCAAATCAAATGTAAAATCTTTTTAACCCATCCACCCCTGACACACTACAAGACGTTGATCGCCCATGATAGTTCAAGGGTGGTGCCAGAATGGCTTGGCGCCTGTAGGCGCCAAGCTATTCTGGCACCGCCCTTGAACTATCATGGGCGATGACTCCTTAACTGTAACGCATTCCCTAGAGAACGTTTGGATGCCTACCTTAAAGTGTAATGTGTTAAATGAGTCGAACAATTGATCCAGGCACATGCAAGCGGCAGGTGTCTCCAAGCCGGTCGTCTCAGTCTTGTATCAAAGCGTACAATGTGTCCCCCCCCCCCCCCCCCCCCCCCCCGAGACCTTGCCGGCCCCAGACCGTGGGTACTGACTGGCCTTTGGCTGGATCCAGACCCCACAGCTCCAGGCCAAATAGGTCCGGAAATCACAGATCAGCAAACAGACGCTCGAGGCTGCAGCAGGCAGGAAGCTGAGGCTATGAAAGCCTGCTGCCGCAGAGTTCAACAGTTTGCCAGCTTCTTCCAGTTTGATTTTTAAGTACAACCTGTTTATGAGCGACCAGACTTTTTTTCTTGGAATAGAAAATGGTCTTAAACGAAAGTGGTTTTTCAAGGCAAAATGTGTCGCGTATCATTGAAAGATCGTCATTTAGGTGGCGGCATAGGCATCCAAAGAATGGTCTTTAAAGACAGGTGGTCGCTACACTGAGCCACCGAAAAATGGTCTGCAATAACAGACGCATCTCTACAACCACCCAAATAATGGTCTTTAACTCGTTCTAACCCAACACCGAAATCCCCAAATGTTGCCGTTTGTCCTATGAAGACAGCGTTGCAGTGCAGGACACAGATCGACCATGATAGTTCAAGGGGGATGCCAGAATAGCTTGGCGCCCATAGGCGGTCAGTCAGTCAGTCAGCCCCATAGGCGCCAAGCTATTCTGGCATCACCCTTGAACTATCATGGTCGATCCTTATCTTGCTGTGGTGTGTCTGGGGTAGAATGATTTAAAGATGTGTGCTGAACTGGATTCTCCAGTGTCTAAATGAACCTTAGCTACACCTGTGTGTAGAGTTTTGTAACCATCTGTTACAGAGGTGAATCTTTGTACAGTTACAGCGGTAGTGGGCCTTTAATGACAGGCGCATCTCTACAACCACCCAAATTATGGTCTTTAGTGACAGGCGCATCTGTACAGCCACCTAATAATGGTCTTTAATGACGGGTGGCCTCTACAGCCACCCGAATAATGGCCTTTAATGACACTGAGATGGCCTCTAATAAGGTGGGTCGCTCAAAATAGTTTCTGCTGTAATTGTAAATGCGTGGCCACTTTTCTACATCATCTTGTCTTCACAGAACATGAAATTACTCCACAGGTCCAAGAAACCTAAGCGAATTGAGTCCCATGACAGCAGCTTTCGCGTCTGAAGTAATTCTCAACAGAATTTCGCCCCAAAGCCCTACAGCAGGAGATGGATCGCCCATGATAATTCAAGGGTAGTGCCAGATTAGCTTGGCGCCTTCAGGCGCCAAGCTAATATGGCACTACCCTTGAATTATCATGGTCGGTCCGTCTCCTGCAACTGGTACATAGTCGTTAAGTGACGCCTCCAAAATTTGACAAATGCATCCTTGGGTCATGAGCTACAGAGCACTCAATTCGTGAAGGTTTCCAGGTACTGTGGTCCATCTAGCAGGAAATCCGGTAACTATTATGTATCGATTTTTTTTTTTTTTTGTATTATCTTATTCAGAAATTATACACCATCCATAAACATGCTTGTTTTTATATACAGCAAGATACAATGTGGCAATTTGATGTGTTGCGGTGTAAATACCTTTGGCATGTGTGCTCTGCGTGTCAAGAGTAAAATGCGCTGTAACACTGCGGTTGATTTATCTGTATTCTCACACTGCTTGTCTAACTCCACTCGCTACCACTGATAGCGATAGGGAATCGAGGGAGACAGCCAGTGTGCTTTCAACTGTCAAATTTCATATTGATACCAAAGAACTGGATTCATTGTTACCGTCATTCGTCTTGAACATGAAATTGTGTAAATGTCTTTTTGTCATAGTACTGTAATTACACGTGTAATAGCTCTCCTTTTTGTACACAAAATAAATTGTAATAGTTTTTTTAAGCTCCATCTCCTTCTCTGGGGTGTGTGTGTGTGTGTGTGTGTGCGTAGCATAGAAAACGTCAAACAAATAAACATACACTTTAACCCTTTCAGTCCCAAGGTCCCATTTCTCAAATATGGGAGGTGTTGTAAAACGACTATGTACCAGTTGCAGAAGATGGATTGACCATGATAATTCAAGGGTAGTGCCAGCTTTGCTGTAGGGATCCGGGGCTAACAATGTCAAAGTTTAATGAACCCCTTTACTGCCAGTGGACGATTTAAAACAAAAAATTGTAACGTCAAAGGTCCAAAAGATGTCAAAGGAACATAGATACAAAGTAGTCTAAGCAAGAGACATAGATCCTCATGACCCCCTGCAACTGCGGGGTCTCATGTGGCTCTGTCTCTTGCACACGGATCATGTCCAATTTTTCCAGGCAGTGAAAAGGTCAAGTCTGATTCACACATACACCCACCCACCCACACAAACACCCACACCTACCCCCACCCACACACCCACGCCCAATACACACACCCACACACACACCCAACTCACACACCCAATACACACACCACACACACACCAAAACAGCAAATGCAGTCACAGATATTAAATCTTCTATAATCTGCTGAAAACATGACAATACACAGAATTTTCTCACGCGGGACCTTCCCTTCCTTTTCTGATAAACACTCTGGCTGATAGTAGTGTTGCTTGTAGCAAGGATTACTGCTGCAATCATCGCAATCAAAAGCACTACCTGATAGTCAAGGGCTTAAATACAAACAGTAACATTTTAACCCATTCAGCTCTGACGCACTACAGCAGATGGGTCGAAAATGATAATTCAAGGGTAGTGCCAGATTAGCTTGGCGCCTGTCGGCGCCAAGCTAATCTGGCGCTGCCCTTGAATTATCATGGTCGATCCATCTCCTGCAACAGGTGCACAGTCGTTAAGAGGACGGCTCCAAATAAATACGTGCGTGGGGAAATACGTGCGTCGGGCTGAATGGGTTAAGAGACTTGTTGTCAATGCAAATCCTGAACAATAAGAGAACATGAGCAAAATGGTTAAAATGAACAACAAAAAGCCTACTGCTGCACTGCTTCAACGCTTGTTTCTGTCACCATACAATGGGGTAAGGTTTACACAACAATGTACATGTACTCTCCCATTCGCACTTTCATGATACGCTGCACATGAACTGCTGTCCTCCAGTGCTGTAAAAGGTTGATCCATCGCAAATTGTGGGCACAGGAAGTGGAAATATTATGAACACAGAGCAAAAACCACTGGCAAATGAGATTTGCAGGGGTGACAGTATGAAAAAACTGAAAACGGACATTGGGTTGCCACTGCCCGGCTGCAGAGATAATCAGTATTTTGGGACACTGTCCTAGCACACACACCTTCCCAATTGGCTTAACCCTTTTAACGCCAAAACAACATTTCTCATCTAACGGTGGAGGTGTCACCTAACGACCGCGTACCAGTTGCAGGGGATGGATTGACCGTGATAATTCAAGGGTAGTGACAGATTAGCTTGGAGCCTCAAGACCGTTGCCAAACACAACACAACACAAATTTATCGTAAAAGTCAAAGTTCCAAGCTCTTTGGAGCTATTCTATGAAGATCAAAATACTGACGAAGTGAACGCTCGCACACTAAAGTCACTTTCACACATCATTTACTAGAAACCCACAGATTTCATTAATAATGCTGCCTCTCGTTTGGATAGTAGTTGTTTTTTCCTCGCTGTCAGAATCTCTAACTCATTCTACCCCAATACCGAAATCCCCAAATGTTGCCGTTGTCCTCTGAAGACTGCATTGCCGTGCAGGACACAGATTGACCATGACAGTTCAAGGGTGATGCCAGAAACCAAGCTATTCTGGCATCACCCTTGAACTATCACGGTCGATCCTTATCTTGCTGTGGTGAGTCTGGGGGAAAAGGAGTGAAACATCATCCCTTCCTGCTCAAAGTTAGTGATAACTTTTCCATTCCAGTCTCCGTCGGTGGCGGGTAACGTTTGTAACAATCGTAGGAAGACGTTCCTCACCGACTCCTGTTAACTCGTTCAACGTTAAGAACAAGCAACCACCACCCGACTGCAAGAGGCATTGATCCTCATGAGCCCCCGCAGATGCGGGGGCTCATGAGGATCAATGCCTCTTGCCCACTCTATTCCTCTGCCTGGTGTCGCAAATGAGGGTCCATTCTTCCTACCTCCCTGATTTAATCCACCTTAGACGAAGCAATGGAGAGTACAGGCATTGAATCTGCGGAGATTCCAGAGGCAGGTTTGACGTCTACGGACAGTGAAAGGATGCTTCCCCCTCAGTATGCATTTCTTTTCGCGGTCACTGGCAGTGATGGAGTTAAAACCAGGTCTCCCCTTTTAGTCCGTGGTGGCCTTTCTGTACCAGAATCGTGCGCGGAAGTCTTCACTGCAGGAGACGAACGCTGGTCCCATCGGCGAGTGCTGAATAGTTCTCACTGGCCCGTTGTGCCCTGTAAAAAGATGAAACGAGAACCATCATTGCTAGAACCATCATTAGATGCATATTTGTAGATCAGAATTAGCTCTTTCACTGCCAGGAAACATGAACACAATCCAACTGCAAGAGACATAGATCCTCATGAGCTCCATCAGTTGTGGGGGTTAGCGAGGATCCGCGTCTCTTGCTGATTTTGTATCCACAGTCTTTCAATGACTGGGGTTCTTTGCCGATGAATTATCAAAGATTTCAGAAAGACTGTCGGCACCACTGCCAGTGACGGGGGGTTAAAACTTGGGTTGGTTCATAACATACAGAACGTTGTCCCGGCTTGTTGGTAACCTATTGCACAAAACACAAAGAACAGCAAAGCCCTCATAGCTCATGTGCAAGGCTTAATACTGCTGACCTGTGGGCTTCACCCTCTAGAGGTTGTGTAAATGTGTGACATAAGCTATAACTAAGCCGTATATAAGATTAACCCTTTTCATCCTGATAAACTACTGCTTGCAATAAATTTGACTATGAGTATGATATTTCAAGGGTGGTGCCAGAATGGCTTGGCGCCTCAGGCGCCAAGCTATTCTGGCACCACCCTTAAACTAAAATGATTGATCTAGCTTGTAATCTGTGATGTAACCTTCATAGTACAATAAGTGATTTCAGCCTCAGGAAGTAATGGATTAAAAGTTTTTGCTCCTGTTACAGAATCATTCAACAAAATAAAAACGAAATAGAAATTTGAAACGAATCCACCAGGAGTAGCTCTTCTTACCTAATGAGAGAAGTTTCTGTCGCTCAGCATTCCTCGAATCCCAGCAGCATAGACTGGTAGTTTTCTCATCCGGGAACAACACTGGAGGCAAAATAAACAAACAAATTAGAAGCAGTCACAGTAAAAAAAAGAAAGAATTAAAAACCAAATCAAGGTAAAAACAGCAAACATCTAACGCACAAATACACTTCCTGTACAACTACGGCTCTCATTCAAACGAGCCATTCTGCTAAACTCCAGTGCACGTGTGACAGTCCAACAAACTGAACAGTTCACATGCTACCTATGTCCAACTATGGACAATGACAAATCATATTTCACACACGTGTCAGAAAACATGCAAGTTCTCTTTTCAACTGTAGAGTTAACCCATTTATGGCTTGACGATGATCATTCAAGGGTAGTGCCAGATTAGCTTGGCGCCTGAAGGCGCCAAGCTAATCTGGCACTGCCCTTGAATGATCATGGTCAATTCATCCCCTGCAACCAGTACATAGTCGATAGGCAACACCTCCAAACTTTGAGAAATGCGACCTTGGGGCTAACAGGGTTAACAGTGGATGATGAGACGCAACTGTGGCTGATACACCTTGGCTAGACATAGATTCTCTTGAGCCTATGTGGATGCAGGGGCTCATGAACATGTATGCCTCTTGCAGATGGAATGACTGGCTGTTATATCTGAACGAAAAAGCTGGAATTCGATTTTCTGGGATTTTTGAAACAGCTGAATCAGTATACAGGGCTGAAGACAGCCACCCAGGTCCTGGCCATACAAGACAACATGGATGGGACAGAAAAAAAAAACAATTCAATCCTGAAAAAAAAATTCAATCTTGAAGTGGGGGTCTGAGGGCACATTTTAAGTGAAAAAAAAAAAAAAAAAAAAATGGGGGGGGGGGGGGGGGGGGGGGGGGGGGGATGGTGATCCGGAAATCTGGCTGTAGGCGGAAAAGTCTCACCCATGAGACACATTTGCACTTGGACACCACAACAAGGTCAATTACAAATGCACACGGTGTTTAGCAAACATAAGCTGACCATAGTCCTCGGTATGGTTGAAGATGGCGTTTGCGCGATGTTCCATTTTGCCAGTGGCTCCCGCCCCCGTGTATACAATCAAACAGCGATTGGTGGACAGCTCCCACAGCTTGACGAGGGAGTCCTTCCCACACGACAACACATACTGCAAGCAAACAATGGCAGGTGCTTACAATAATTCAGCCGCTGTATTTTGCCATAATCTTGATGTACTTTCTGCCTCTGAAAGAGAAATGCTGTACATTGGAAAGAATCAACAATGCGAACATTCTTTTTACAGTTTCAACGCAAGAAATGGAAAACAGGTTATGTACCTTGCCTGAAAACAGTAAACATACGACAACTGCGACTATCCCAGCTTCCTGACAATCACCTCATCAACGGGGTTTTCCTGAATGTACACACACTTTGGTACCGGTCTCAGGCCACTTTACAAAATTTCAAATACAAGCGATAAAAAAAATCTCTGTAACTTCAGTAGCTGACTGGCCCTTCGTTTGTCTTGTACTGTGTTTGTCTTAAATGGCGTAAATCCGCGTCTGTTTCGTGAGTGTGTGTGTTGGGTTTCAGGCGCGGCGCTTTGAGTCGATTTCCCCAAAATTGAGAAAAAGCGCCTATATAATAACGGTATTATTATTATTATTATTATTATTATTTTATTATTATTATTATTATTATTATTATTATTATTATTATTATTATTATTATTATTATTATTATGTCAGTTTGTAACATGAGCAGGAGTGTAACATGTAGCCCCGAGTCCATGCAGCAGGAGATGGATTGACCATGATAATTCAAGGGTAGTGCCAGATTAGCTTGGCGCCTTCAGGCGCCAAGCTAATCTGGCACTACCCTTGAATTATCATGGTCAATCTGTCCCCTGCAACTGGTACACAGTGATTAGGCAACACCTCCCAAATTTGAGAAACCTTGGGGCTAAAAGGATTAAACAGCCAGCAGTCAGATTCACAAGTCAGCAGCCCAAGACAATGCAGACGCCCGTCACATCAAATTGTCCTGGTTTATTAAATTTTCGAATTTTGAGGTTGCCAGATGTACTAGCACTTCAAGGAGAACTTTTCAAGTCGCCAAACGCTTTCCGGCGTCACTACTCCTGCCCATCATCTAAAGTTATCTTACATAGTCTGCCTCTAGTTCCACAGGAACAGGATTTGCACCGATATGTTAACCCTTATCATTCTGATACACCCATTGCTTCAAATAAATTTGACTGATAGTTCAAGGGTGGTACCAGAATAGCTCAGCGCCTCAGGCGCCAAGCTATGCTGGCACCACCCTTGAACTAAAACAGTTGATCTATGTCCTAATCAGTAATGTAGACTTCGCAGGATAGGCAAATTTTACAAAATCAGTCTTAGCATGCAATGGGTCAACAAACAAAAACGACAAGATGTCGCACAAAACCAGATTCTGGTAGTGTGGTAACAACTGACCTTAGCGTTGCGAGACATGACCACCGAGCAGACCTCCTGACCTTGGTGCGCCATCTTGAAGGTCGTTGTACACTTGCTGCTGACCCCATCCCAGATCTTGATGTCTCCGTCTTTGGAGCACGACACGTAGATGTTACCATGAGGACTCCACTTCACCTGAAAAAGCACAGGCACACGTTAGACTCAGTGCGCTGCAGTACCCAGAAGCCATACAGCAAGCAAAGGTCCTCGGGCTCACAGCGGCCGCAATGGGCCCGCGAATGTCCTGCACGGGCCCACTGTGGCCATCGTGGGCCTAAAGGTGTTCTGCTACTGGGGCGTGAAATGAGACTGTGTATACCTGATGGCAATACCGCTGTAGTTGCATCTCCTGCTGTAGGGACTCGGGGCTAAATGGGTTAGGCTGATGTCGGACCAAGGACGTTTTGCTCACCAGGCATAGAAACAGAGACCTGGGAGTGCTATATCATATAGCGCAGTACACTGGGCTGCGTAATATTGAGGCTAACCTGCGTATTTGTAATCAACTTGGTTCTAGTGAGGTACATTTTACTAATCCTCTGCGCGCCAGTAGTGATTCTTGTTATGATGATTGCAACGGAAATCATGGCGACAAAAAACATTTGTGACATGCAAAGGGTTAAGGAGGGTTCCAGAAACTCTCGCCCAGTACTCACTCATAATTCAAACTCTCACCCAGTACTCACTCATAATTCAAACTCTCACCCAGTACTCACTCATAACTCAAACTCTCACCCAGTACTCACTCATAACTCAAACTCTCGCCCAGTACTCACTCATAATTCAAACTCTCGCCCAGTACTCACTCATAATTCAAACTCTCGCCCAGTACTCACTCATAATTCAAACTCTCGCCCAGTACTCACTCATAACTCAAACTCTCACCCAGTACTCACTCATGACTCAAACTCTCACCCAGTACTCACTCATGACTCAAACTCTCACCCAGTACTCACTCATAACTCAAACTCTCACCCAGTACTCACTCATAACTCAAACTCTCACCCAGTACTCACTCATAACTCAAACTCTCACCCAGTACTCACTCATAACTCAAACTCTCACCCAGTACTCACTCATAATTCAAACTCTCGCCCAGTACTCACTCATAAATTCAAACTCTCGCCCAGTACTCACTCATAATTCAAACTCTCACCCAGTACTCACTCATAACTCAAACTCTCACCCAGTACTCACTCATAACTCAAACTCTCACCCAGTACTCACTCATAATTCAAACTCTCGCCCAGTACTCACTCATAATTCAAACTCTCGCCCAGTACTCACTCATAATTCAAACTCTCACCCAGTACTCACTCATAATTCAAACTCTCGCCCAGTACTCACTCATAATTCAAACTCTCACCCAGTACTCACTCATAACTCAAACTCTCGCCCAGTACTCACTCATAACTCATCTGCAGTTTCTTTCACATAGCACTGCGAGAGGAGCATGTCACTGTATGCACGAATAGTCAGTCTGTATGAGACCATCCAATCCATGTAAGGGAGAGTATTACTATAAGGAGACACTATTCTCTTCTTATGAGTACCCTCCCCTAGTCCAGTCAGATGATCCGTTTTCTTTGATTTGTTTGAAACTGCCGCGACCAGAGCCACATTTTCAAAATGGCAACACTTTGCAAGAGAATCTTTAGGATGCTTGGGTGCTTGTGTTGAATTTTCAAAAACCTTCAAAGGTCCAGAGGGCCAAAGACACCTGGCCTCCGGAGCATGCAATTTCTTATGGCAGGTCATTTTCAAAAAACGGAATTCCAGCACATAACCGGCACAGAAGCACCCAAGTTGTAACAGGAAAGCTAAATTTGGCAGGCAGAGATGCCAACCCCTTTCACTACCTGACCTTACCATTTTCAAAATTTGACAGGAAGAAAAAAAATTTGACAGGAAGATTTTGCGTGAACGTAAAACTCGGTAACACAGCGAGCATGTCCTTGTGACACTTTGGACGCAGTCATGCACGGATACTCTTTGGAATAACGTTGCGAAAACTTCTGCTGTTACACTGTTTTCGTCTCAGCATTGTCACTGCAATCAGCAATTTTACGACTTAACGATTCACTTTTGTGTAAAACAGTGAAATCCCAAGAACTACTAAACTGAACTCACACTATTTCCGATCATGTATATTTCAGATTCCGATTGGTTGCGCTAATCAGAGGACACTTCTGATTGGCTCATTATTTATCTCGAGGGAAACGCGATGGCTCGGCGGTACAAGAGCAGCAAAGTCAGCGAGAAATTGGTACCTTTTAGCGGACAATTTCAGCACTTTTTTCGCCAGAAGATAATTTATTTGGCCGTAAAATCTTAAGAAATTAATTTTGGCGTAGGAAAATATGGCGAAATCATAAGAGTTGGTGTCTCTGGGCAGGGCAATCAGACAAGACTCATCTGGAAAGAGTTAACTAATCAAAACACAGACTTACATCTGTAATGGGGCCCTTATGCTGATCAGATGGGTTGTTTCCCACAAAACACTGCATCGTATTGGCATCGTACATCCGCACTGAAACAAAAAGCCAAGACTATAGGTGACTTTAACCTCTTCACCGCCAGACAAATCTGAACACCACTCAACTGTGAGCGGTAAACTACAGGGAGATTGATCAGCCACCATACTGCAAAAGACATAGCACCTCATGAGCCAGCCCCCCCCCCCCCCCCCCCCCTCCCCCCTGCGTATGCACTAACTTACCGCGGATGCGGGGGCTCATGAGGATCTTTGCCTCATGCCGACCCCACTTATACCCATTTCTCAAACTGACGGGATTATGCAGTGCTGAATTTGCCCTGCTTTTAACCCTGTTAACGCCGCGGCCGCATTCCCAAACTTTTGGAGGCATTGTCTAACGACTATGCATCCGTTGTAGGTGATGGATTGATCATGATAATTCAAGGGTAGAGGAAGATGAGCTTGGCGCCTTCAGGCGCCAAGCTCATCCGGCACTACCTTTGAATTATCATGATCAATTCATCTCCTGCTGCAGGGCCACGGGGCTGAAAGGGTGAAAGATGTAACTCTAAGTCCACTGGGGCAGTGACAGCGTTAATGCAATGAGCACTATGGTCCAAATCCCCAAATCCAGGGGTTGGATGGGTACCGATGCATCACGGTTCAAGAAGCAGAAAATGGCAGTTCAACGGTGGTGCCAGAACAAAAGGTGCCAATCCAGTCTGTAACCCCCTTTGAACTATCATGGTCAATCCATGTACATTTAGTTGTCGTTAATGGTTGGGCTGGGGTGTAGGGGGCTCTGGATAGAGGTAGCACCTTTGCTGTTCGGCAGCTGCGTCCTACATAGGACGGACGGGCATCACTGGTCCTCATCCATCTCCTTAATCTCTCACGTGCTGGCTCCAAGCGCCACACCCTGGCAAACCACCTCAGCTGGTGGGCTAAACCACGTGAGGGGGTGGCGTTCACATTGCACCACTAGGCGGATGAGATGTTTCTGACAGCCAACGGCTAGAGGACGGAGGAGATCAGGTTGGATCCAACGGCCAAATGTGGGGGAGTAAACCCTTCAAATCAGGAGTGGAGCCCCGAAGGCAGACAGCTGCCTGTATTCACGCACTGTTCTGGCAGCTCCTGCAGCCAAACTGGTGCCAAACGTACTGCTTTGCATTCCTTTGGATACATCAGCGAGGCCAAGAGGGGGATCTTGACGACTGGGCACCCCAGGATCTCCATACACTTTGCCCAGGTTTGCGCCCTGGAGAGGTCACTCCAGTGACTGATCCAGCAAGCGCATATACTCCATTGTCTTCCGAGACAGGATGCCAAACAATGGTTGGGCTCAAAAGGGTGAAACCCCCAGCACTGCCACAGTGCCAGTGGGCGGGGGACGGTGTTCTGAAATCTTCGTTAATTCAACGCCATTGTGTCCCAGCTACCCGAACAGCATGGACACAACGTGGTTTCAGCAAAAGAAATAGATCCTCATGAGCCCCCCGCAGGATCTATGCCTCTTGCAGTAGGATCCAGGTTAATTTTATCTGGTAGTGAAGGGATTTAAATTGTTCACAGCAGATGGGATTCATGACTGTTACATATGGACCTACGAGTAACATTTCCAATATATGTGGACCTATTGTGGAGGTGAAAAGCGCCCCACTTTCATTCATCATTTATCTACATTTGATCATGGCAATCAGCCCACCATATAACAGTCTTTCATGTTGCGCGGCGCTATTTAAACACTAATACAGTTAAACCTGCGTATGATGACCACCAAAACGTGGCTGCCTTAGACACTGGTAAAACAGGCAGTCTCCTTAATGCAGGGTCATCTCAGCAACAGAAATACTGGCTTTGACAGGTCTGACTGTCAATACCTGGCATTCTGTTTCAAATAGCAGCCCTGATGTTAAAACAGTTCAAAACTCACATGTTGGGTGCTGTGTGCCCACAACCAAATAATCGCCACTCGGATGAAAAGAAAGACATCGAAGGGGAGCTGCCTCCTGAAAAAGAAAAAAATCAAAGACGCTTAACCCTGATATCCCTCCAGCAGAAGATGGATTCACCATGATAATTCAAGGGTAGTGCCAGATTAGCTTGGCGCCTTCATGAATTATCATGGTCAAGCCATCTCCTGCATCTGGTACATAGTCGTTAGGCAACACCTCACAAATTTGAGAAATGGGACCTTGGGGCTAAAAGCTACTCACTTTTTTAAAAATCTGACTCGAAACTGCGATGATTACAATAAATCAAAGTTAACACCATTGAGCATGTAGTCATTGATACTGTAAACAGTACTAAACAGTTCTGGTGGCTGCATTCACACCCGCATATGTAACTCCTTTCCCGCCCCTGGAGGCAAATGTTCTTTCTGAAATCCTTGTTTATCCACAAGAAGAAAACACAACTAAGTAACATGCACACAAATCAGTCTCAGCAAGAGACATAGATCCTCATGAGCCCTCGCAAATGCGGGGGCTCATGAGGATCTATGTCTGTTCCATCCTCTGGATTAAGTTCATTTTTCCTCAGCAGTAAAGGGGTTAAGAGGAAGCAATATGAAAACTCACGGCTGTTGGTACTAACACTTTTTGTTGCCATGACTGGTGCAGGAATAACACGACAAATGCCAACAACCAAAGGGGTGTGTTCCAAACTTCTCGCTGAACAACCTACCTGAATGCTCTTGAAAGCCTTCTTGACAGAGGGTTTGGAATACTCAAAGAAACGGATGCTAAAGTCCTTGCTGCCGGATGCCAGAATCTGTTCATACGGGTGGAAGTCTAAACAGGTCACCTCCTGCGGGACAAAAAAGACAATGCAAGCCCATGCTTTATGTCCACTGTATATACAGCCAGTGAAATAGATTTTACTATGATAGTTCAAGAGTGGTGCCAAAATAGCTTGGTGCCTGAGGCACCAAGCTATTCTGGCACTAGCCTTGAACTGAAATGGTTGAGATCCCCTAATCTGTAATGTAGCCTTCACAGGACAATACAGGGGCACTGTTCACTCTTTCACTGCTGGTAGCACCTTTGTTGAGGCAATTCCTGCAGGCCGCATGCACAAGTGAGTTAACTCATTACATCCTGAAGCTGATTTGACAAAACTGGCTTATTGTCCTGTCAAGGCTACATTACAGATTAGGAGATATTTCAACCATCTTAGTTCAAGGGTGGTGCCAGAATAGCTTGGCGCCTCAGGCGTCAAGCTATTCTGGCACCACCCTTGAACTACGATAGTAAAATCTATTTCAAGCAATGGGTGCATCAGGATGAAAGGGGTTAAAAGACAAACACACACACCCCAACTGTCTGGTGATCAGGTACACATTGTCACAGTTCAACTGTCTGGTGATCAGGCCCACATTGTCACAGTTCAACTGTCTGGTGATCAGTCCCACATTGTCACAGTTCAACTGTCTGGTGATCAGGTACACATTGTCACAGTTCAAAGCTCACTTAAAGACTTTTCTTTTCTGTCGGGCATTTAACATTTAGCTCACCTCTAGCTAACTGTTGACTGCCTTTTTTTCCCCTTCTGATTTAGTGATTACCGAGGGAAGTGGATGTAAGGTGTTGGGAAGAGATGGGGTGGGTTAAAGCAGTGTATAATTATGCGCGTGTCTGAGAGTGTGCTGTTGCGCAGCGAGTCCAGTGTTTTCTTGGAGAACAACACTATACAAGAAATATATGCGCGTGTCTGAGAGTGTGCTGTTGCGCAGCGAGTCCAGTGTTTTCTTGGAGAACAGCGCTATACAAGAACTATTTATTATTATTACATACCTACCTCTTCCAAGAGAAACAAAATTAACCCGTTGCCTGTCAGTAGTGTTTTTGGGGTTGCGATGATTCCTGTACAAATCATCATGACAAAAAACGCTACTGACACGCAGAGGGTTAATTTACATTCACCTCAGCAACAACTCTTTGCATACAGACATCGACTTCAACCGCCGCAAAATTACTTCCAATAAAATGCTATCGGTGGAGAGATCCACCCAGCCAAGGTTTGCCCGCAGTGCACTTACCTGGATAATTTCAGAGGTGAATGTGTCGCTACAAGCCGTGACGTGGCATGCACACCGCACCCAGAATAAACTTTTAACCTTTTTAGCCCCAGATCCCTACCGCAGGAGATGGCTGGAGCATGATAATTCAAGGGTACTCTGGCTGACAGCAGTGTTGTTTATAGCAAGGATTACTGCTGGAATCATCACAATAAAAAGCACTGCCGATAGTGAAGAGCTTAAATACAAACAGTAACATTTTAACCCATTCAACCCTGATGCACTACAGCAGATGGATCAACCATGATAACTGAAGGCGCCAAGCTAATCTGGCACTACCCTTGAATTATCATGGTCAAGCCATCTCCTGCCACGGGTACATAGCCGTTCTGGGTACAAAATTTGAGAAACGCGACCTTGGGGGCTAAAAGGGTTAACAAAATTACTTACTGGGTGACCACGTAATGCAGAAAAGATGCTTAGCAGACAAAGAGTTAACCCACTTGCGCATGCAGTACTGTAAACAGTGCTGGTGTCTGAACGCACAACAGGGTTAATGTCTAAGCAGTATCGCATGACTGATATATACATGAAACAAATCGCCAGGGGGACCAAGTTGTTGTTGTTAGATCCAAAGTTGGTTATTTCGGTCCAGTCACCTGGAGCGACCTCCAGCCCATGTCAGATGCTCCAACTCTGCTTTCAAATCACTACTCAAGACCTATCCGTTTTCTTAGATGCATTTTGAGTGCATTAACAATCTCTGGCAGTAACTGTTCTTGTAACGGCGTGTGTGTACGTGTGAGCTTTTGATGTGTCACTTTATTGTAGCTTTTTCTTTCCTGTATTTTTGTTCTGTGATTTTTATCTTGCAAAGTGCTTAGAGCATCATGCATTTGGAGGTTAAGCCCTATAAGGTTCGGGTTGGGGCCGTTGGCACCGGCCATGAGACGCCTTGGCGACGGGCTTCACCTGTCCCAAGTCATTGTCCATTTGTTGTTTGTAAATTGTTGTGTGAGTGTGGGTGATTGCGAGTTGCACCTGAGGTGGCGAGACAAATTTTCCTGTACGTGGCAACATGTATTTGGAACAATAAAGTTAATGATTGATTGATTGAGATAAATGTACATTATTATTATTATAAGCGAAGTACATTACACGGAAAGAGTGCTGTCAGGCCCTGTGAAACAGTGTTGCTATACCCAACTTGTGTTACGTCCGACCCTGTTATAACCGTAACAGACTGATAGATTTGTCGTTTTAGTTCAAGGGGGGTGCCAGAATAGCTTGGCGCCTGTAGGCGCCAAGCTATTCTGGCACCACCCTTGAACAAGCAGTCAAAATTTATTTCAAGCAGTGGGTGCATCAGGACAGAATGGGTTAAAACCTGATGACAACATCTTCGAAATGAAAGAAGGGGGTTCCTTACAGCAGCGTGGTCATAGAGCGTGCGGATGACTGGGTGATTCTCCATCTGTTGCTGCGGTGTTTCCATGGCAATAATCTCCACAGGGGTGGCACTCTTGGCCAGCATCCTCTCCACATCTAGAATCTGCGGACAAATCAAAACGCTGTGACCACTTCAGTCCGCAAAGACGTGAACAACACGCAACAGCGAGCAAAAGTCTTCCAAGAACACCTTGAGCCCCCTGCGGAGGCCCATATGTGCTCCGCCCTATTTAGAGTGCATTTTTAAACTCTCTGTAATGTTAGCTGAACAGCAAAGAGCTGCATCCATACAAGGAACACAGCTGCAAACTAGTACCAGCAAGAGGCATAGATCCTCATGAGCCCCCGCAACTGCGTTCACTCTTTGTCAGCAGTGAAAGGGTTACGCCTACCTTTATAGAGCAATCCTCGGACCCTGTGGCTACGATCTGACCGGTGGGGTGGAACCGGGCACATCGACAAGCCAGCTTGTGGGCGGTGACATAACACGTCTCATACAGCGCTGCTTCTGCGGAGATACTCTGCACTGAAAATTGAGACACGACAAAATGTTAACCATAACACAGAGAGCCAGTCCCACTCGTCTGCTGCCAAATGGAAGATTTGTTTCAGGCATGGGAATTTCCAAAGCAAAAATCAGCTGAAACTAGGGGATCTGCCCCATCCCTCCCCCCGGAAAAAGAAAAGCGATGAAAATCTGTGCAATCTGAGCATATTTTTGTTAGGAATGTGAAATTATTTTCCGCAGAAAACCGCGGATCCGAGGACAATTCCCATGCCTGTTCTTTGCAGGCGATTCAGTCATGTTTCTGAAAACCCAAATTGTGAGTGCAAATTCCACACTACATGAACACACAAAAATGTTCCGGCTACTGCAAAACAATTCAGGCTCCCAGATAAGACGGTTATCTGAGCAGCAAATAAGGTCCTAGAACATTTGGCCTTGCTGCATAAGACTATCAAAATTCAAATTCCACCATCAAACCATTTAGCGCTGTGTAGTGTTATAATAACTTGGACTGAAACAGAGGAAGGACTGCACTGGAACATGGGATGCAAAAAAACATGACTCGATTTAACCCTGGTGCACTACAGCAGTAGATGGATTGAGCATGATAATTCAAGGGTAGTCCTGCAACTGGTAATCATGGGGAACTTTAACCATTTAACGCATCACTCATAAATCTGTCAATCAGATCACAAAAAGGCTGTTAACCCTTTTTGTTCTAAAGTCCTATTTCTCAAATTTGGGAGGTGTTGCCCATCGACTATGCACCAGTTGCAGGGGATAGACTGACCATGATAATTCAAGGGTAGTGCCAGATTAGCTTGGCGCCTGACTATGCCAAGCTAATCTGGCACTACCCTTGAATTATCATGGTCAATCCATCTCCTGCTGTAGGGACTCGGGGTTGAATGGGTTAACTAATTCAGTCCCAATAGATAGTAGGTGATGGACTGGCCGGCACTGGTGGTCTCATTCAATTCACTGTGCTGATATCAACGCAGCGAATTGAGGGAGACAACCAGCGTGAGATTGCCTGTGAGACATACACCCAGGCATCCATGCATGCAGAATTAAGACCTTACTAATACTGACAGCTAGGCTAATACTGACAACAATACTAATATACTGACAACTAGACTAATACAGACATAAACCTTACAGGAACAAAACCTGCACTTTCCACCCCCCCTCATGCTCGAGTACAGATGTCACAGCTGAATACATCCAACTAAAGTCTATGCCACTTTGTTCAAAAGAACAACAGTGGTGGGAATAAAAGAGAACTTTCTTCTGTTTGTCTTAAAGCTGTGGCATCAATGATATTAGAGCAGATTTTCACCGTCCATTCAAGGCTGTTTTTGTGTTTGGCACTTAAAGAGCTGAACCTGCAGATATAAGAGAAAGTCAAAACACTTTCCACAAATGATTTGTAAAAGAGTTTAGTTAGTTTAGTTATTTGGGTTTAACGCCGAGCAGGCGACTAAGGCCATCTCACGGCGGGATGGGTAAAAATCTGGTCAGCCAGACTAAAAGCAAGGTCTTAAGACAAGATGTAAATATAGATTAAAAATCTCAGGCTAAAATGTCGCACATGTCTGGAAAAGAAACGTCTACAGACTCTCAAAAAGGGCAAATAAAAAAATTCACATAGTCTATGAATGCTCAGATCTTGTTCAAAATATTGCATTCTCTCAAAAAATTGAAGATTTTGTCCGGGGGAACATCCCGGAACAAAACCTTCAAGGAGTCTGCTGTGAAGTGTTTATATCTGGTGTCAATTAGGTCAGCACAATACAGCAAAAAGTGTCGAACAGAAAACTGCTCATCACAGGCAAAACACCATGGACGCTCATCCTGTTTAAGTAAGTAAGAGTGCGTAACATATGTGTGCCCGATGTGGAGCCGAGCAAGGACAGTCTCCTCACGGCGGCTGCCGCAGCGGAAAGGTAGACTGTCAGACAAATTAGGAAGAGCTTCATGAAGCTTGTTCCCTTCCTCTTTGTCCCACTCGGACTGCCACTCTCGGGCTATGTACGCACTAATAACAGGTTTAAAATCACTATAGACAGTCTGTGTGTCAGGGACAGGGTCACTGCGGGCACTGTTGGCAGCAGAATCTGCGATTCTGTTGCCTTCGATGCCCACATGGCCTGGGACCCAAATAAAAATGATGTCATAATATTCCTTCATCAAGTCTGCGTAAAGCTCTCTAATCTGCACCAGCAGTGGATGGTCTGTTCCCGCGCCCTGAAGGGCCTGCAGGGCAGAAAGAGAGTCAGACAGAATCAGGAAGTTCCTTTCCCGAGACTGATAGGCATGCTTGAGTGCTAGCAGAATGGCCTGCAGTTCTGCACTAAATACAGAGGAATGGTCAGGGAGACGGAGCTTAAATGGGCGTCTAGGATGGCGAGAGGACACTGCAGCCGCAGCCACTCTTCCATCCTCAGACTTGGACCCATCCGTATAAAGACGACAATAGCCAGGAAAAATTGAAAGGAGTTCATTGAGGCTCTGTTGGTATATGGCTGGTGGAGTACAATCCTTCTTGTGGGCAGTCAAGTCCAGCAAGATGTCAGGAACTGGTAGTAGCCAGGGTGGAGTGACGTGTTGCAGAGATTCCGAAACTTTGTCCAGGTCCACTCCGGCCGCCTGCAGATGAGGTCGGACACGGAAGGAAAGTGGACGGACAGCTCCCGGATGGGCATCGTAAATCTCTGCAAACGACGGGTTAAAAACACAATCATAGGCAGGATTTTCTGGATGGGCCTTCAGCTTCAGAACGTAGCTGAGCATGAGGCGGATGCGGCGGAGCCTGAGAGAAGGCTCCCCTGCCTCTGCATACAGACTAGGAACTGGAGATGTCCTGAAGGCTCCCAGACATATGCGCAGACCTTGATGGTGAATTGTGTTCAGACGCTGCAGAACAGACTTGGAAGCCGAGCCATATACCACAGAGCCGTAATCCAGTTTGGACCGAACAAGGGCCCGGTACAGTCGAAGTAAGACGATGCGGTCTGCACCCCAGTCAGTACGACCAACAACACGAAGAATGTCGAGGGCCTTCCGACAAGAGGTTCTAAGGTAGTTAACATGGTTGCAGAAGGTCAATCTTTTGTCAAAGATGACCCCCAAAAACTTAGCTTCTTCAGCCACCTTAATTGGCACTCCAGCAATGCTCAGGCTAGGTTCTGGAAAAAATTTCGTCTGGTTAGTAAAATGCACACAGACTGTCTTGGAGGGCGAGAATCTGAATCCATTGAGAGACACCCACCCCTGGATGCGATCAACGCACAGCTGCAAGCGCCTCTCAAGGGACGCAAGTCCTCGACCTCGTGCACACAAAGCAAAGTCGTCCACAAACAAAGAGCATTCAGAATCATCCTTGACGGCCTTTACAATGTTATTTATTTTAATGCTAAATAAAACAGCAGATAGAATACTGCCCTGCGGGACACCCATCTCCTGTTCAAAGGAGTCGGAGAGGGTGGAGCCCACACGGACATGGAACGACCTGTTGGACAAAAAATTGTGAATAAAAACGGGCAGATGCCCTTTAAAACCCATGTCCGACAAATCAGACATTATACCATGCTTCCAGGTCGTGTCATATGCCTTTTCAAGATCAAAGAAAATTGCATAGACATGCTGCTTGTTGACAAAAGCATCTCGGATAAAAGACTCAAAGCGGACTAGATGGTCAGTTGTACTACGGAAGCGCCGGAAACCGCACTGGAGGTCTGTGATGAGACTCTGTGACTCAAGATGCCACACCAGTCGGGCGTTGACCAAGCGTTCCATAGTTTTACATAAACATGATGTCAAAGCTATTGGCCGGTAGTTGCCCGGGTCGGAAGGATCCTTACCCGGCTTGGGAATTGGCACAACCACAGCCTGGCGCCAAGATGTCGGAAAATGACCGGTTATCCAGATATGGTTAAAGGCCTTGAGAAGTACAAGGAGTGAATTCTCAGGCAGATGTGTTATGAGCTGATAATGGATGGTATCTAATCCAGCAGCAGAGTCAGTACATTTCTGCATGGCTTGCTGCAATTCTGAAAACGTAAAAGGGGCATTATAGTCTTCCAAGTTATCCGATATAAAATCACAAGATTCTCGCTTCTCCTTCTCTCTCTGGAAGAAAGGTGAATAATGCTCTGTTGAAGAATTATGGGCAATGGTGGAGGCAAGCAAATTGGCCACAGCCTTTTTATCTGTGACCAAACTGGCACCATCTCTAAGATGGCCGACAGAAGCCGAGCCACCCCTGCCCCTAATTCTTCGAACAGCCTTCCAGACTTTTTGGGACGGAGTCCTAGAAGATAAAGATGAGACGAAGCGTCTCCAGGAAGCATGGCGTTCACGTTTAAAAATATAACGGGCTTTCGCCCGCTGTCTTTTAAAGGTTAAAATATTTGCTTGCGACGGATTACGAAATGCACGTCGCTGAGCAGATTTGCGCATTGTTTGGGCCTTGCGGCACTCTTCATTGAACCATGGTACTCTTGGCTTCCGAGGGAGTGATGTGGAAGTTCTAGGGATGGTTTCACCTGCAACCTCCAACAAAATAGAAGTAAAACAAGAAACAGGTTCTTCAGCTGACATGACCACCTCCTCTGTAAGACGAGACTGACAGAGAGAGGCAAACAGATTTGTAAAAGAGCCTCAGAAATGTTCTGTCAACAGAAAAGGTATTTAGCTTCCTGAGGAAGTACAACCTTTGGTTACATTTTTTCACCGCTGCGTCTGTGTTTTCATCCCAACTCAGCTTTTCATCAAAGACTGTACCAAGGTTTTTAAACTGGCTAACTATTTCAACATCTATCTTGGCCATGAATCACTGTGTTCACCAGGACAGCACTAATTTGTCTAAAGTCAACAGGCAACTCCCTCGTCTTAGAAACATTTAGTTCGTTATGATCTATCACACCAGTCAACAAACTCGTGGCCAGGACATGAGGCTGGTTTGTCTGAAAAGCAGATGAAAAATCTGCAAGAAAAATCTGAAAAGAAAATTTTAGCATTTGAGCATTTGGTTTTTCCAGGTGTTCATACAGAGTATTTAGTACGAACAGCTTGGCGTCCTCCACACCCCTTCCAGCTCTGTGGGCAAATTGCAGTGTGTCAAGGTGAGGCTCAACTACAGACAGAATAAATGACTTCATGATTTTAGCTAGAGATTTCATAACAAGGGAGGTAAGCACTATCAGCCAAAAGTCACGGTGTTGTTTTGGCTTTTCTTTCTTAATCTTAGGGATGGGTACAACAGTGGGGAATTTCCATAGATGAGGTATAGCACAAGAATCCAGTGAAAGCTGAAAAAGGTGGTGGAAGATGCCTCTGAGCTGATCAGCACAAAACCGCAGGGTTCTGCCACAAATCCCATCTGGGTCAGGGCTTTTATTTATGTTGGTATGCTTCAGACATCCCAACACATCATCATGGTTAATGACAATTTGTTCAACAGGACTGAGTGATTGCTTTAGACTTGAAATGTCGGAGGAGAAATCATGTGTCTCAAACCTGGTGAAGAAAGTGTTAAACTCATTTACTATATTGACATCATTCATGTCAAACAAGTGGATTCTAGAACCACGAGCTCCTGATGACTCGTTTGCTATAATATTGACATCATTCATGTCAGACAAGTGGATTCTAGAACCACGAGCTCCTGATGACTCGTTTGCTATAATATTGACATCTTTCATGTCAGACAAGTGGATTCTAGAACCACAAGCTCCTGATGACTCGTTTGCTATAATATTGACATCATTCATGTCAGACAAGTGGATTCTAGAACCACGAGCTCATGATGACTCGTTTCCTATATTGACATCATTCATGTCAGACAAGTGGATTCTAGAACCACAAGCTCCTGATGACTCGTTTGCTATAATATTGACATCGTTTATGTCAGACAAGTGGATTCTAGGACCACAAGCTCCTGATGACTCGTTTGCTATAATATTGACATCTTTCATGTCAAACAAGTGGATTCTAGAACCACAAGCTCCTGATGACTCGTTTGCTATAATATTGACATCATTCATGTCAGACAAGTGGATTCTAGAACCACGAGCTCCTGATGACTCGTTTGCTATAATATTGACATCATTCATGTCAAACAAGTGGATTCTAGAACCACGAGCTCCTGATGACTCGTTTGCTATAATATTGACATCGTTTATGTCAGACAAGTAGATTCTAGAACCACGAGCTCCTGATGACTCATTTGCTATAATATTGACATCGTTTATGTCAGACAAGTAGATTCTAGAACCACGAGCTCCTGATGACTCATTTGCTATAATATTGACATCGTTTATGTCAGACAAGTGGATTCTAGAACCACGAGCTCCTGATGACTCGTTTGCTATAATAGTGACATCATTCATGTCAAACAAGTGGATTATAGAACCACGAGCTCCTGATGACTCGTTTGCTATAATATTGACATCATTCATGTCAAACAAGTGGATTCTAGAACCACGAGCTCCTGATGACTCGTTTGCTATAATATTGACATCGTTTATGTCAGACAAGTAGATTCTAGAACCACGAGCTCCTGATGACTCATTTGCTATAATATTGACATCATTCATGTCAGACAAGTGGATTCTAGAACCACGAGCTCCTGATGACTCGTTTGCTATAATATTGACATCTTTCATGTCAGACAAGTGGATTCTAGAACCACAAGCTCCTGATGACTCGTTTGCTATAATATTGACATCATTCATGTCAGACAAGTGGATTCTAGAACCACGAGCTCTTGATGACTCGTTTGCTATAATATTGACATCATTCATGTCAAACATGTGGATTCTAGAACCACGAGCTCCTGATAACCTCTCCCCAACACACACAGCAAAGAAGAACTCCCGTCTGCTTTCTCTACCTATTTTTCGGACAAAATCCAAAATCTGCGCGACACACTCGACACCCTGCCTCCTCCGCCTTGCCCTCCCGACCCCACCTTTTCCGGCACTCCCCTCTCGTCCTTCCGCACCGTCTCTCAGGATGAAGTCCTCAAGACCATAAAGTCCATGCCCTTCAAAACCTGCGAACTTGACCCCCTCCCAGCTTCTCTCTACCGTGACGGCCTTCCAAAACTTCTACCCTTCATTACCGACATCATCAACGCATCTCTAGAAAACGGCTCCGTCCCCGATATCTTCAAGTCCGCCATCGTCCGTCCTCTCCTCAAAAAACACAACCTCGACCCAAACGAACTCAAGAACTATCGCCCAGTCTCCAATCTCTCTTTCCTGTCCAAGCTTCTTGAGAAGGTTGTTCTCAACCAGCTCAACCTCCATCTCACCGACAACAACCTCCTCAGTCCATTCCAGTCTGCCTATCGCAAACATCACAGCACTGAAACAGCCCTTCTACATATCTTAAACGAGCTGCTTCTCTCCACTGACTCTGGCAACATCTCCCTTCTTACACTACTCGATCTCTCTGCCGCCTTCGACACTATAGACCACTCTATCCTCCTCCACCGACTCCACCACTCCTTCGGCATCACTGACTCTGCTCACTCCTGGTTTCTCTCCTACCTCTCTGACAGACAGCAGTCCGTCACCATCAACGGCGTCTCTTCCAACCCGGTAACGCTCTCCTGCGGAGTTCCACAAGGATCCGTCCTGGGCCCGGTCCTTTTCACACTCTACACCTCTCCTCTGTCCAACATCATCCAGTCTCACCGCATACACCACCACCTCTACGCTGACGACTCACAACTGCAAGACAAAGACAAACTCGACAACACTCAGTCACTACTGACTCGCACGGCTGACTGCTACAAAGACGTGAAAAACTGGATGACAGCAAACAAGCTGAAACTGAACGACGACAAAACGGAAGCCATGCTGGTAGGCACTCGCCAAAAACTCTCCCAGCTCCCTCCCTCTCTCCACCTTCAACTCGATAGCACCCCCATCTCCCTCTCTGACTCGGCCAAGAACCTCGGCGTCATCCTCGATTCCTCTCTGTCCATGACCAACTTCATCTCCGCCACGACCCAGGCATGCTATTTCCACCTTCGCCGCATCAGTCAGATCAGAAAATACCTCACTACCAAAGCTGCCACCAAACTTGCTGTCTCTCTCATCTTATCTCGCATCGACTATTGCAACTCTCTCCTTTCCGGTCTCCCTCACTCCACCATCTTCACTCTCCAACGCGTCCAGAACAATGCTGCCCGCCTCGTCCTCAGAAAGAAAAAATCCGACCACATCACACCCCTGCTCAAACTCCTTCACTGGCTCCCCATCCCCCAACGCATCCAATACAATGTTCTGTCTCTCTGCTACAAATCCCTAAACAACTGCGCTCCTGCCTATCTCTCCAACTTACTTCACCCCTACACACCTTCCCGCTCCCTACGCTCTGCCTCCGACCCTCTCTGCCTCCACATCCCTCGCACCAAACTTAACACTTTCGGTCCCCGCTCCTTCTCCGTCTACGGTCCATCCATCTGGAACACTCTCCCACTCTCTCTCCGTCAGAAACACTCTCTCTCCTCCTTCCAGTCCGCCCTCAAAACTCACCTCTTTCAACAGTTTTAGCACTATATCACCGCACTCCCCACCCCAAGCTGACCGTCGTAATGTATTTCACTGTTTGTGGTACGTGAGTCATTGTCTAAAGCGTGCGCATGCGTGCGCGAGTTGTGAGTGTGCGCTTAGAGTTATAATTATTATAAGATAAGCGCATTATAAATACCGTAATTATTATTATTTTATTATTATAACTAGTTTGCTATAATATTGACATCGTTTATGTCAGACAAGTGGATTCTAGAACCACGAGCTCCTGATGACTCGTTTGCTATAATATTGACATCTTTCATGTCAAACAAGTGGATTCTAGAACCACAAGCTCCTGATGACTCGTTTGCTATAATATTGACATCATTCATGTCAGACAAGTGGATTCTAGAACCACGAGCTCCTGTTGACTTGTTTGCTATAATATTGACATCATTCATGTCAAACAAGTGGATTCTAGAACCACGAGCTCCTGATGACTCGTTTGCTATAATATTGACATCATTTATGTCAGACAAGTAGATTCTAGAACCACGAGCTCCTGATGACTCATTTGCTATAATATTGACATCATTTATGTCAGACAAGTAGATTCTAGAACCACGAGCTCCTGATGACTCGTTTGCTATAATAGTGACATCATTCATGTCAAACAAGTGGATTCTAGAACCACAAGCTCCTGATGACTCGTTTGCTATAATATTGACATCATTCATGTCAAACAAGTGGATTCTAGAACCACGAGCTCCTGATGACTCGTTTGCTATAATATTGACATCGTTTATGTCAGACAAGTAGATTCTAGAACCACGAGCTCCTGATGACTCGTTTGCTATAATATTGACATCGTTCATGTCAAACAAGTGGATTCTAGAACCACGAGCTCCTGATGACTCGTTTGCTATAATATTGACATCGTTTATGTCAGACAAGTGGATTCTAGAACCACGAGCTCCTGATGACTCATTTGCTATAATATTGACATCTTTCATGTCAAACAAGTGGATTCTAGAACCACGAGCTCCTGATGACCCGTTTGCTATAATATTGACATCATTCATGTCAAACAAGTGGATTTTAGAACCACAAGCTCCTGACGATTCGTTTGCTATAATATTGACATCATTCATGTCAAACAAGTGGATTCTAGAACCACGAGCTCCTTATGACTCGTTTGCTATAATATTGACATCATTCATGTCAAACAAGTGGATTCTAGAACCACGAGCTCCTGATGACTCGTTTGCTATAATATTGACATCGTTTATGTCAGACAAGTGGATTCTAGAACCACGAGCTCCTGATGACTCATTTGCTATAATATTGACATCATTCATGTCAAACAAGTGGATTCTAGAACCACAAGCTCTTGATGACTCGTTTACTGCTTTCATGCATTTGAACCCTTGCCAAGCAGATCGAAGATCTCCACAATGAAATTTCCACTCAATTTTGCCTTTGAATGCCATCCTCACCTTTTTCATCGCATATTTCACCTCTTTGTTTACATCTTTCTTTCCTTCCGCGGAGCCCTGAAAGAATGTTCTTTTCTTTTTGTTAATCGCTTCTTTGAGTTCTTTGTTTATCCATGGTTTGTTGTTTGGAAATACTTTGACCTGCTTGAAAGGGATAATAGAGTCAACACAAAATGTGACGTATGAGGAAACAGCATCAGTAAGTTCATCAAGTGCACTGCAACTCTCATAAAACATCTCCCAGTTGCTACAGTCAAAGCACCCTTGTAGACATGCAATACTCTCCGCAGTCCACTGTTTGATTAATCCAGACCAAAAAGGTGACTGCCAAGCGTGTAATATGCAAAGAAGTACCCAACGGAGAAAGAAACACTTTTAGAAAAGACGGGTACAACACAATTTATTAATATTTCGGGTAAATACCCTTTGTCAAAATAGACAAACAAACAAACAGAGAGATTAGCCGCTACTTATCTTCATTGGCAGAAAGAATGTGGCAACTGAAGGAGGTGACGTAAAAGAAAGAAAAGGAAGAACAAAAGTGCGGAAAAAGTAAAAATGACGTCAACGAAAAATCGTAAGAGAGAAACTCGGAAAGAACCTGAACGCGAGACAAGAGTGTGTGCAAGCACGTGCAGGAGCGAGTGAAAGAAAAGGCGTGTAGATGAGGCCAGAGAAAGAGAGAGAGAGAGAGAGAGAGAGAGAGAGAGAGAGAGAGAGACGGAGAGAGAGAAAGAGAAGGAAAACGAACGGGGAGTACCCTTGGGCACGAAGTAGGCGGAGTGTCTAATACACAAAGCCTGCTAAACACCAACCCGAAGGCAAAATTTATATCACCTTCAAGTTGAGGACTACCTCGGGGAAAAACGGGAGGACCCCGGGAAAAAAAACCCAGCATTTAGCATGGTACACAACAAGTAATAAGTCATGAAAACAAAGCAAATAATCAAATTCAGTAAGAGAATATTGGTATAAGTGGAGATTAGGTAGTTGTGAAACCGTCTTTAAGGGTAACTCAAAAAATAGGGGGGAGAGAGAGAGAGAGAGAGAGAGAGAGAGAAGGGGGCGGGGGCGGGGGGAAAGGAGGAAGGAGGAAGGGGAATAAGAGAAAAGGAAAAAGCGTAAAGAGAAAAAGAGGGCTAGAGAGAAGTTGTAAAGGGGTTAGGGGGGGGGGGGGGGGGAGAAAGAGGGAGAGAGGTAGAAGGAAAGAGGAAAAAAAAAAAAAAAAATGCCAGAGCCACCAACCCCACCCAACAGGCACCCACCAGCACACAGAAAAACACACAGGCACGCAACAAGACGACCACGTACATCCCCAAGGGATGCACACGATCGCCCCGCCCCAAAACCGCGTATCAAACCGTGAGCCGGAGACCCGGCGCCCGACAGGGAAGGGCAAGGGATCCAACTAAATGTTCGGCCAGCGCTGAGAAAGTCCCCAAGGGAAATGTACATATCAACCAGCGCCAACCTCCCCTAACTGGTTTTCCTTCTCTTTCTCTCTCTCCGTCTCTCTCTCTCTCTCTCTTTCTTTGGCCTCATCTACACGCCTTTTCTTTCGCTCGCTCCTGCACGTGCTTGCACACACTCTTGTCTCTCGTGTTCAGGTTCTTTCCGAGTTTCTCTCTTACGATTTTTCGTTGACGTCATTTTTACTTTTTCCGCACTTTTGTTCTTCCTTTTCTTTCTTTTACGTCACCTCCTTCAGTTGCCACATTCTTTCTGCCAATGAAGATAAGTAGCGGCTAATCTCTCTGTTTGTTTGTTTGTCTATTTTGACAAAGGGTATTTACCCGAAATATTAATAAATTGTGTTGTACCCGTCTTTTCTAAGCGTGTTTCTTTCTCCGTTGGGTACTTCTTCACTGTTTGATTGTTTTCACAACAGCTCTTAGTTACTCTCTCAACTGGTTTATACTCTGGAACAAGAAGTACACAGTTGCTGTCCTCTGATCCCAAGCAAGGCAACAGCAGCAACTTGTACACACCTGCTATTGAACCATAACACAAGTCTATTGTTTTGTTTAGCCAGGTTGGGCAGTTCACGTATTGATAGGCAACTTCAACAATGCCAGAATTGTCGCACGATCAGTCTTATATGCTACCCAAGCAAAGTCATGTTAAAGATCCTACTGAACAGGCTGAATCCA
Source organism: Semisulcospira habei (assembly GCA_036245525.1). Classification (NCBI taxonomy): domain Eukaryota; kingdom Metazoa; phylum Mollusca; class Gastropoda; family Semisulcospiridae; genus Semisulcospira; species Semisulcospira habei. Next base: position 215,402,417 of record BTPG01000001.1, on the reverse strand, counting down.
CCGGCAGAGGAAATCATAGCTGAGGAACAGGCATGCTTCAGACCAGGGCGCAGCACAACTGAGGAGATCTTCAGCCTGAGAGTTATATGTGTGAGGTACCACCAGCACCAGCAAGAGCTCTATCATGTCTTTGTGGATTTTTAGAAGGTGTTTGACAGGGTGTAGCATGCAGCCCTTTGGTCCACCATGAAGCTGTGCAATATCAATGCCACCTGATCAAATAAAAACCTTTAAACAACAACTTCAAGGCCACTAGCGCAGTCTACTTCAACGGCAAAATATGAAATTGGTTTAGGACAACAGTCAGAGTCAGACAAGGCTGGTTGCTCTCACCTACACTTTTCAACATCTTCCTGGAAAGAAACATGATGGACGCTCTGAAAGATCATGAAGGAACTGTCAGTATTGGAAGCAGAATAATCACAAACTTGCACTTTGCAGACGGCATTGATGGCCTTACAGGAACAGAGGAGAAGCTAGCTCAGCTGGTGGTAAATCTGGACAGTACAGCCATTGCGTTTGGAATGGAAATCAGCGCAGAGAAGACCAAACTGATGACCAATAACGCCAGTGGCATTGGCACTGAAATCATGGTTGGAGGCCAAAAACTGGAAACAGTTAAGAAATTCATATAGGAGCCATTGTGACAGATGAGGGATCAAAACCAGAAATACTGTCCAGGATTGCGCAGACAACAACAGCGCTGACAAGACTGAAGACCATATATGGAAGGACAGAAACATCACACTCTGCTCCAGTCCAAGATCAGACTGATGCGCTCCTTAGTTATCTCAGTGTTCTTATGGCTGTGAGCCATGGACCCTCACAGCAGAACTCGAAAGGAGGATACAAGCCACTGAAATGAGATGTTTTCGAAGGTTGCTTGGCATTTCAAACAGAGATCACATCACGAACGAGAAAGTGGGAAGCAAAATCAGGCAAGCCATCGGGCCCTTTGAAGACCTATTAGCCATTGTGAACAAACGCAAACTAAAGTGGTATGGGCATGTCACACGTTCAGCAGGGCTTGCCAAAACAATCCTGCAAGGCACTGTGCAAGGAGGGCGAAGGAGAGGAAGACAGAAAAAGATGGGAGGACAATATCTCAGAGTGGACAGGACTGAAGCTGAGCGACACACTAAGATTGAATGGCAGAAAACAGAATAGAATGGACTTTATGGTGGTGGCTGGTTGCCAAGTCATCAGTGGTGCCCCAATGGTCGGCAAGACTACAGCATAGATCGATAGATAGAATAAGCGAAGAAACTTACTTAGTAAGCAGTGATTAAAATCCCCTAAAATAAATTTAGGTGCATCTGGAGAAATTGAATTCAGTTTGTCGATAGTGTCAGAAATGAGTTCCATTGCCTTGGTTGCATTTGACTTGGGATGAATATAAACAAGTGTAAAAAAACAGTTGGTGGAATTCTCTAGGCATGTAGAATGGGCGGAGCGATATTGGAAGTAGGTACCGGCAGTCTATATGACTGGTCAGTGCACAGCCAAATGTGACTTATCTTTCATGTGTGATATCTATGTTGTTTGATGGTTAAAATCAATAACATGCATACCCACGTGTTCAGGAAGTTGTTTTCTTGGCTTACAAATTATCTGAATGTGTACGAGGCATATGAAGTTTGTGAATGAGCTTGAAAAACGAGTACTTTGAGCGTCCACGCACCGCCGACCTACGTCCAGCCGCGGCTCCAAAAAAGACACACTCGCATTTCTTACACGATCGAATCCGTATTATAAATAGAAGAACACACTAACTTATACCATTAGAAAGAGCAGATCGTGGGCTTTTTAATGGTAATAACCACGACGATTTTCATAAAAATTGATGATTTTTGTTTTCAAAATGAAAGTTTCAATCTGCAACATCACCCTTTTCGATAAAAAATTCGACACATGAGTGTGGGTTTGTTGGAAAGATCATTTTCTGCAGAATCCGAGGGTACTGGTTGTGTCACGCTCCTATAAATAGAACGCATTCGATTAGCCGATATTTTAACCAACCTTCGTAGTGCAGTACACAGTACTACACGCCATGGTGGTCGCTTCGACTCGCTTCATTCCCGACCGATTGACAAAAGAACTTGGTAAGTTTTCGCATTCCACACTCTTTTGATGATTAGAACTTAGGTTAATATTGTCAATGATTGCTTTTCTAAAGTACATTTAAGAGATATTTCGGTAAAAGTTCCGTAAGTTCAGATTGTTGGGTATGTGGAGACATCACATTACACGGAAGAGAGCAAGCCGAGTAGTAGACCCCACCAGTTTGTATATTTTACCCTTGGCTTGTAGAAAAAAATTATAGCATAAGAACCCTATTCTTCATTTAATTATCATTTAAGATCAGAAAATCATTGAAAATTAAGTGTTTTATGCGCTAGGTTTAGTAAACGATTGAGTAAAAAATCATGATCAAAATTCAAAGGCCTGCTTCCGGTTGGAGCTGCCGTTTTTGTCACCATCGTCTGCTCGAACTGTTTCATCAACACCTGTTGTTGGTACAATTCTGGTCAGTGTAATGTGTATTCACAGAATTATTTCAGAAGAAACTAGCACTTTTGTTTTAGAAAGATGAATTTATTCTAACATTTTACCGTTTCTAGTGGCGAACCATCACTTGCAATGATAGTACTAGTAGTTACTACAGCACTAGTTTGACACAGAATGGGAAGGGGGAGTGAATGGGAGTTTGTTCTAAAAAGTATTGTTGAACTTTCTTACAAAAATAAGCAGTAAGTCCTATTTACAATGGTCACAATTGTTGTTGTTTTTTCAGATGATGACTGCTATCAAAACATCTTACGGGTGTTTAGCCATTCTGGGGAGAAAGGCAGGCCACCTAAACTTCAAATCAAATGTGGTCACCAACAAACTCCTGCAGTTATTCCGTGCCAAGGAAGAAACTGGAATTTCCTGGGTCAAGCTTGAAGACATTCTTTAACAAAGTGAATGCTTTAAAGACTATCCTAGGAGAAAGTATCGAGGACTTCTCCAAGGGACGGTCAAACATGATGCAGAATCATTTGTGTCCTGAAAATACACGGTGTACACGGAACAATATTGCTAACTCAGAAAAGGGCAGCCCCTGCATCTTTTTTTGTTTTGTTTTTGGGACATCTGTGGACATAGTTATATCAACTTATATATGCAAGCTGTTTTTTGGGTGTCTTGCAACTGTTGCACAAACTGAATGAAAAGCCATTTTCATTTGCTTGTCTTTTTATTCAGCAGTCACTGGGAAGCCTGAAAAAAAATGGAGCTGTTGTATGTATATTATATATAAAACCATATTTAGAAAGCTGATCATCCCAGTGCTCTTGTATTGGTGTTACCCTAAAAATGGCACTTTGTGATCGGCCGCATTTTACGGATTTTCAATAAAGTTTAAAAGCTTGTAAAATCCTTATTTTTCAAGCTAGACACTTACTTTTTTTGTGTGTTTTGTTATACACTGTGACCCTATTATGTTTTCTGATGACTGTGTGTTGGTGCAAATTTTGGCTGCCGGTACCTATTGAAAGGAGTTCAATGTCAGGCGTCTTATTTGGATGCCCACTCCCTAATTTACATGTGAATTTACGTGCAAATTTGAACTTTCTAAAATTTCTTAGTACAGGTCAGCTTTTTGTTACCTAATAAAAAAGAATCTTACCTTCTGTCTCAAACTCAAGATCAATTCCAGAGCCTGGGGCCACATAGCTGTTGGAAACATCTTTTTTGTTGACATGTTCGCTCTTCTCTGTCAACATATAGCATGCAATACATTATAAAACTAACCCAAAAATGGACCAAAATCTTGATAAAAAGTGACACAGGAAATCAGACTGCTCCAATTCCAGAACAACACTGTGGTGAAACATGGTGTTGAGTAAAATCTACCATTCATTCACACCTCGTGCTTCTTTTTTTTAAAACCTTTGCCTCTCTCTAGTCCTTTTTGCTGAGGCGATTTCTGCAGGAATCAGCTTGACAAAAATTACTAAGTACTACAATCAGCCAAAGGGTTAACTTCGGAAGGAGTCTAACAACTGTATACGGCAGGTTTTCTGGTATTTGTTTTGGCATGTCCCACTTTACTGGCGATCGGTCCACTTCCGTCAGTCTACATTCGCTGAGCGACAATAACTCGCCTTTTGGTCAATTTTCATAATTTTGAAGTGATATTTCGTCTTCAAACCTTGTCGGCAGTATATACGCTCACGAATGACAAAGAGCTCACGATCGTGAAGTATCACAGTGAGAAACGTTAATAAACCTATCATAATGGGAAGAGGGCGCCTACGGTTTTGGAGAAAAACAGAAGCATTCGCTCGATAGAGACTGACACTAAAAAACTCCAAAATACCTTAAAGATTTGCAAACCTTTCGCAAATCACTCGACAACGCTGTTTACACATGGGACGCGCTCTCTTAAAACATCGGCAATGACGTCATATCCGGAAAACACGACCGAAAAACGTTTGTCAAAACTAGATACACTTGTAGTCTGATGCCGAGGTGAGTGAGCAATTAATCAAAAAGGAAACCAAAACGGGGTTTAAGGCAATAATTCTACTTGAATCTTTTAGTTTTACAATTAAATTATACCTGAAAGCAACAACCGGAAAGCTAGAAACTCTCAGTCCCTTTGTTTACAGGCGATCTCGATCGATCGCTTTCAAGACTGACACACGTTTCGAACACGTGGGTGCTGAAAATAGGTCTAGTAGGTTAACAATCGTGTTATAACAGTGTGCTGAAGCCCGCAAAACCTTTGTCGAGGAGGTTGATGTTGAAATGAATTGAAGTAAAACAGAAACATGAGCGTTCAGGAGTATGCCGTGGTAAAATTAATCACACGCTTAAGCTGCGGGAGAGTCTGTCGGTCTACATTCTTTCCGAGCGGAATTGTAAAAACACGATTTAAAATTATAAAATTAACACAATTCTTTCTTTATTGATTTATTTGTTAGTTCAAGTCACAATGCATCACATATTCCCGACAAACACACACAACTGTTCATGTGATGCATGCATTCTTCGTCAGAAAATTGAAGTGTAGTTTTTGCAAAATACCAGAAAACCTGTCATACCTGCTGTGTCCGAATGATCGACCTGCTGTGTCCGAATGATCGATCTGTCATGATAGAGTTATGAGATAGTGCTAAGTCTGCTAGATTAGCTTGGGAAGGCGCGAAGCTAACTAGTAAACCCATTTATACACATCCTGGGGCTGAGAGACTACATTACAGATTAGAAGATAGATCAACCATTTTAGTTCAAGGGTGGTGCCAAAACAGCTTGGCGCATAAAGCGCCACGCTGTTCTGGCATGACCCTTGATCTAACAAAGTTAAGTCAATTTTATTTCAAGCAGTAGACTGCGAGTAGTGTATCAGGATGAAAAGGGCTCAAACTTTATAATAGTTTTGTTATAATATCTTATCAAGGCTGTAGAGTCACGTCTTAACCCTCATCATTCGGAATACACTGGTGTGTGAAATAAGTTTGACTAAAATAGTTCAAGGGTAGTGCCAGAATAGCTTGGCGCCTATTGGTGCCAAGCTATTCTGGCACCACCCTTGAAGTTGAACTAAAGCCATTGGTCTAGATATATATCGTATCCGTAAGAACAATGATGTAGCTTGTGTGTGGCAGTGCACACATTTGAAGCTTTTACTTTTAGCTTCAGTATGATATATGGGCCAAAACAGAAAGTAGTATAGTACATTTTATACACTCACCTTCCTCCACCTTCAGTCCCATCTTGAAGACGTTATAGAGTCGGTCGCTGGGAGGGCAGGCAGGGTGTGGTTTGATTGTATTTGCCAACCCAACCGCCATCTCCTTGTGCCCATCATAAAACAACTGGCTGTACACACAATGAAATTCTCATTAACTCATTTATCCCCAGGACCCTGCAGCAGCAGATGGATTGATCATGATAATTCAAGGGTAGTTCCAGATGAGTTTCATTTGTCTGTTTGGTGTCAGAAGGCGCCAAGCTCATCTGGCACTACCCTTGAATTATCATGATCAGTCCATCTCCTAAAACTGGTACATAGTCATTAGGCAACACCTCCCAAATTTGAGAAATGGGACCTTGGGGCTAAGAGGGTGAACCCCATTGCACACGCACTGTCAATGGTACTGCATGCACAAAGAGGTTGGAAAAGATGATTTTATCAGAAATCATCAAAACTGCAGGTGTTTTAATGAAAACAGATCAACCCCTTCACTGGTCCAACTGTAAGAGACAGAGATCCTCATGAGCCTCTGCAAGCGTGGAGGCTCATGAAGATGTTCATGTATGCCACTTGCTGAGACCAATTTGTATCCCCCAAAGTCTTTTTTTTTAGTCGTTGAATAATCAAACCAAGATTTCAGAAAACAAGTACATGTACAATGTATGTACACTGGCAGGGAAGGGGTTAAATGCCCTGCCAAACATCCGATATTTCATTTGATCAGATCTCTCTCTCTCTCTCTCTCTTTAAAAGAGTCTCTCTCTCTTTGAGTTGTGCAGCCGCTCACATTCGTGCACACGCAAACTGACAGTAGTACTCATTATCCAGACCAAAAATGTGACTGCCAAGCATGTAAAATGCAGAGAAGAATGCAATGAATAAAGCAATATGCTTAGAAAAAAAATCATTTGTTTGACTTTTATGAGCATACTTCTAATACAACAAGTATTAGTTTCCAGTTCTCTGTTGGTTCTTCTCTGCTGTTATTCATTAGACTGTTTCAATACACACACACATGACAACTTTTTTGTGTTTGTTCTTCTTATACACACACACATGACAACTTTTTTGTGTTTGCTCTTCTTATTTCTCTTCTGTATACTTCAAAGTAATAAGTTTATCCATCATCCCTGTTAGGGTGGTGCATAAAAAACATGAGTAATCCCTATTCAATCATGGTGACTGTTAGAGGGGGAGAGAGAGAGAGGTGAGGGTGCTGGGGGAGAGCTTTGGTATGATGGAATCTTCCCATTTATTTTCTGTCATCACGCCGAATGAACTTATTGAGCAGCCTGGACACTTAAAGCACAAGACAAACACTTTTCGCCTTCTGATGAAAAATACTTAGTGAACATTAATGTCATACAGCTTGTGAATTTACATTGCTGCTGCCCAGTATTGTGTATGGAGGTTAAGTACAGTGAATACACAAACAAACCTGATCATCAGTCGGTACAGTAATTCCCTCTGCTTGACCTCCATGTTTTCCATGGTGTTTAGATTTCTGTGCGATTTTCCAAGGCTGGATGAATAATATTTTGTCAAAGAAAACACAAAGTCGCGTGCAGTGCGCCAAACGCGAACGGAAGTAGAACGGTGTCTGTGTGTTGAGTTACCATTCCTGAGCAACAAAGTCCCGATGGCGCACAGGTAAGTCTAATACACGTTCAGTCCGTCCGCAGCACGTGGCTGCGGCACTGAAAAGCAATCGGCCGGAGCCGTGGCGGACATGAGTCCGAAATAGCTCAGGCGGTTAAACGTCGGAGCAGGAGAGCGAAGGGAATCGCCGGGTCGTGGGTTCGAATCCCGTCAACTCCCGGCCCCGGTAGCTGGACTCACAATCCAGGGGGAAAGCCGCGAGTGAACGGATTTGTTCAATAGCATGTCCGTACGGAAAGGTCCTGGTAAATCAAAGTGGCACAGTTGGAGCCGGTGCGCCTGTTGATCAGTGTTCAGGTTGTACTTCATAGGCAATAGATTTCCCTGTCCCCCATAACCCGCCCGTCAGGGCGTCGGCGTGATCACCTCGGTGCTGTGAAACTGACCCGAACCAACCACCGTGACTGAACCGTGGCCGGGACGCCCGGGTCACACTTTTGAGACAAAACTAGCCAAACGGGAAGATCACAATAATTGATGCTGATTTTAAAATTGAAACCTGCTGAAATAAGATATTGTTGCCGTATTACTCTGACAGCCTGCCACAGCCTTACCGTCCCGTAGCCTCGGCTCGGAATCATTCAGTTGTCATTGATGCCGGATACTCAATCTCAGAAGCGGACCGCCATCGGCCAACGCGGCCCGCCGGTCAGTTGGCCCGCGCACGGCCCGCATTCAGTTGACTGCGCAAAAGGCCATCGGGCCGATGTTGGTCCGTGCGCGGGCCGACCTGACATCGGCTGTGGTCGCGGGCCCCCGATGCCGGCCGCCTTTTGCGCATTGAGGTATACGTGTCTTTAGCGTTACGACTACTGAGCCAGGCCGTGGTCCTGTTGCCCGAGGGTAAAACTGAGTCGATGGTTAGCACTCGGCACCAGTATTCTGGCAGTGTCTCGTCTGTGACGGTATTCTGTTTAGTCAGATGATGGAGCTGTCCTGCCGCTGTGGCTTTCAGGGGAAAAAAAAAAAAAAAAAAAAAAAAGAACCACGGCCATCGCGGCGCCGGACTGACCATGAATTTCTAATAGCAGTTTTTGTCAGGTCAGCTGACGGTATTGTCATCTACTAGAACAACTGGAACATACTGTAGCTGAAGTCATGGTCACTGTCGTATTTTTTTTTTTTTTTTTTTTTTTTTTTAAGGATACTGTATGTCAAATACTGTGTCTTGTATTACAGTGAATGCAGGGGCGCATCCGTTACCTAGAGAGGGCGGGGGAAGGGGGGACTGGGAGGGGGGTGAGTCCAGCTCATCTTTGGCGGACCTTCAACCTCACCTGACACAAACGGTGCTAGACCTTCAAGCGGCCGAAAAATCAAACGACAACGGGGGGAGGGGGGGGGGAGGTCAGTTGTTCGAAGGGACTTTGTTATAACATTTTAAACCAATTTTAGATAGAGGTGGAGGGCGGGCGGACCCCCCCCCCCCCCCCCCTTCCGATGACACATGACAATATGACACGTTAGCAAAACCTACCGTCTGGTGCGGGCCGGGAGGAAGAGTTAAAAATGTAATTCACGAGAGCGGTTGAACACCAACTTGCACAGACGCATTAGAATCTGTGTAGCTTCACCTAGCTGATGTTGCCAGCCATAGTAGAGTAGGTCGTGCTATGGGCCTGGTCAATATATAGACAAGACCGAAAGGGTTGACTGGCAGTGCTTGTTATTTAGAAGAAACTACCAAGTGAGTAGGAAAAGGCACTGTCAAGGGAGAGAATTGTGCATGATAGACAATGATCATAGATCTACTTTGCTCCAAGCACAAAATAACAACAACAAAGATAGGAAAGAGGGGCGGGGGGGAGGGGGGGTGCTCTAAGTGACTGGAAGCAATGCGTATTGAAGCCCCGGGGCGTATCACATATCCCACTGTTCCAGCCCCTTGGTGCATGGAAATTTAAATCTAGCCCCCCCCCCCCCCCCCCCCCCCCCCCCAAATGTGGACAGCAGTTTCGCTAAGCAAGTGGCCCCTGCAGAAACCACGGTAAAATGGGGTCTTCTTTGCAGGTAAGCAGAAGTTCCTTCTCTTCCTCCAGTATTGCCGATAGTGTGCTGAAGAGGTCGCCAAGACCGAAACAGCTGTCCACACCGGCTCAATATCTGGTCTAAAAAACATAGCTTCACATAAGCCGCTGCAGTCACAAGGGCTAGTGAGAATAAAGTCTTTGGTGCCGAACGAAAATCTTCTCCGACTGTTCCTTTCAGTGCGGGCGTGGTCGGGGTTCAGCAGAGACTGACCACCTGGCATCAGGATGTTGTTGTATTTTTTAACCCCTTCTCCCCCAGACACACCACAGCAAGATTTAGGATCCACCATGACTGTTCAAGGGTGATGCCAGAATAGCTTGGCGCCTATGGGCGTCAAGCTATTCTGACATCACCCTTGAACTATCATATCGATCTGTGTCATGCACTGCAATGCAGTCTTCAGAGGACAACGGCAACATTTGGGGATTTCAGTCGGTCTTGGGATAGAAGAAGTTAACGTAACAGCTGGAAAGAGCACGCATGGAACTGTAGAAGCGTGATTTTGTACATGATCCCCTCACTGTGCCAAGACTGAAGATTAGTGTGGCTGAATAAATGAATGAATGAATGATTATAATCAAAGTGGTGTACACGTTTCTGGGTTGGCCATATTATCACTGCTGCTTGTATTGGGATAAATCAATAAAGCAGTTAAATTTCAGTGTATTGTTCTAAATAATTTTCAGTGTATGTACAGGAAATTCACCTATGCTGCAATTTGCAGCCACTCAATCACACTCGCAGACGGCCATGGTCATAATATTACTTCCCTAGTAAGGCCATATAGCCGGAGACCCTGATTTTTTTTTTTTTTTTTTTTTTTTTTTTTAGTGGTCTTGCTTGAGATGACCAGATCTGCTGTGATGAGATAGCGGCAACTCCCAGATTATGTACTTTACGATAGGGGCCTGACGATGGTGCTTTGACTAAACGGGCATACATCCGCTGCGCCACCGCACGCGCGCTGCCACATCTAGCTCAGTTGAGATTGCTGAATCGCTCAGTTGAGATTGCTGAATCGCTCAGTTGAGATTGCTGAATCGCTCAGTTGAGATTGCTGAATCGCTCAGTTGCGATTGCTGAATTGCTCATTTGAGATTACTGAATCGCTCAGTTGAGATTGCTGAATCGCTCAGTTGAGATTGCTGAATCGCTGCCCAGTTGAGATTGCTGAATCGCTCAGTTGAGATTACTGAATCGCTCAGTTGAGATTACTGAATTGCTCAGTTGAGATTACTGAATTGCTCAGTTGAGATTGCTGAATCGCTCAGTTGAGATTACTGAATTGCTCAGTTGAGATTACTGAATTGCTCAGTTGAGATTACTGTATTGAGCTAGATGCGGTAGCTCGCACGCGGTGGCTCAGCGGATTTTGCATTTAGTCAAAGCACCATCGTCAGGCCCCTATGGCACTTACTCAGAATACGTGTATTAGACTATCATGTTTGTGCACATTGAGAGATCCTCATAAGCCCAGTTTGTGCTTCAGATCCGCACGAGCTCGTCCCGTATCTGAGATACCTTCATGCGCTTGTGCCGCAGAAATGTAGATCATCAGGACCCTCATCTTCAGTCTTTTCAAATACTCTCAGAATACATGGGCTCTGGTGTGTGTACCCTCACCTTCAGTCTTTTCAAATACTCTCAGAATACATGGGCTCTGTTGTGTGTAAACTCACCTTCAGTCTTACAAAAACTATGGTTGCGGTGCGTTTATTCATGGGATATTCTAGAAAGTTTTCATACTATAAAAACTTTGTGCTGGGAAGCGCGGATGTACATTGTCTTGCATTGTCAGTTGTAGAGACACACAGTTATCGTAGGTACGTGGCCCGTCACGGGTGTACATTGTGTGAGATACAGTGTAACAGTGTGGTGTACGTTGTGTGATAAACTTTGTCACAGTGTCGGCAGTGTGGACATTGTATCAGTGTTGGTGCATTTGGAAATGTATTGTGTGGAGTTCGCACCGCTGAATTAAAATATTGTTGGAACTGTTACTCCAGTATTGTCTACATCCTTAAGCCACGTGTCACGGGTTGCAACTGAATGAAGTTTATTTAAAAGAACCTTACGTGCGTGCGTTTGGTGTGTTTATCATACTACGACCACAACTCTACCACGTAACATTCAGTCTTTTCAAATACTCTCAGAATACATGGGCTCTGGTGTGTGTACCCTCACCTTCAGTCTTTTCAAATACTCTCAGAACACATGGGCTCTGGATGGTGGATGGGGCGGTGCAGCCCACTCACGTAGCCAGTTTTGCGGTCCCAGTCGGGGAGGAACCACAGCTGGGCGCAGTGTGTTCAGATGACGGAGGTGGTTGCCTACCGCTGGTAGACGGTGTTGTTAATGGATGTCTTGTTTCTGTTCTCCGTGACTCCGGTACAACGACCGCGGGGGTCAGGCGTAGCCTTGTTAGACCAGATCACTTCACAGGCGAGTCACAAAAAGTAGTTTCGTTTGGAGGAAAGATAGAAGTTTTTCCGTTAGCTAAGATAGAGATTGACACAGAGTTTTTTACAGGTAGTCTGGTTTCGTGTGTCATCGACGAGCCAGTAGTTGATTTAGTTCTGGGGAACATGAAGGGTGTGCAGCCAGTCATCGCTAGAGTCGGAGCGATTACGCGAGCTCACGTTCCTCGCGGTGCAGTCCCATCAGTCGCGACGAGAGCTCCGAGCAAGCGTGCTCGTGGCCAGAGGGAACGTGTTATTTCCGTCCAGAAACAAGGAGTCGGTCAGCGGGTGTGGCCCAATAGTCGGGTTGGTCTGAGACGGCATACTTCTGTTGCGGACAGAAATGCGGCTCAGCACCCAATATTTAGGTAGATCGGAGACTAGGGTCTCGCGATTGTAGGCAAGTCGGAGACTGGGGCTCGCGATTGTCGGTAGGTCAGAGACGGGGGTCTCGCGAGTGTGTGTGTGGGCAGTCGTTGGATCGATTTCTTTTCTGGAGGTTTAGCGCGTTAGTTCTGTTTTGCTGTCGCTGTGCGATCTTAAGTTGTGCGTTGAGGCGTAAGGCTGTTTTTTTTTCTTATATTCTAGGTAGTAAAAGTTAGTCCTTTCCTGTTTTCGGAATATTACGTCGAGTAGTCTTAAAAAGAAACTCGGTCGTTTCTTTTTTTCCCGAGGAAGGGGGAATTGTGATGAAGCTCTATGCTTGTGCATAGTGCTCGCACAATAGGATTAGTACGGTACGGTTTTTGTTAACGGTTTGTTTGTGCCGAAAGTCCGTGGGGCCTGCTGCCCATGTGGAATATGTAAGACATGGTTAGCACGGGATTTTTTAGTGAGTTCTGTTTAGTGAGTTCTAGGCGGAAGCTGTGTCTGTCAGAGGTCTAGTTTGGTTAGTGCGGGATGTTTTGTCGTATGGAACGGTTGTTGAGTTACCTAGCCCGCATTCCAAGACTCTGAAGCCTAGATTTCAGGTATGTTTCTATAAACGTAGTATTGATAGTTGTTTAGTTAAAGACAGTATGCGTGGTAAGATTAATGTGGTTGTATAGCGGTGTTCCGGTTTGGTTTAGTATAGTATGTTTAGAATTCGGTGAAGTAACCGGTGTTTCTGTATACAGTTGTTTACCGAGTTAGATGACTAAATGAATATGAAGTGGGTATGTCTAAGCCGCTATGAAGATAGTACGTGGTTGGGTAAGCATAGTCTTTTCCAGGGTATAGAGTAATGTATAGCAAGAGGGTTAGGCTATAGTCTGTTTCAAGATAGTGACAGAGATGGGGTGATACGAAAATAGTTTATGAAGCACGTGTGTGTGTGTGAATGAACGTGTGGGTTATTTGTATCAGCCAGGTTACGTGACGTTTCTCATTGATCCAATATGTTGTGTGTTTAGCAAGTGTTACGTTGGGACTTTTGTTGTCTATTTTAGAGTTCTTGTAACGAGAGTGGAAGACGGACGCCGAGACGTCGAGTCGCAGGTGGGACCTACGTGAGGTCATCCCTCCAGCTCTTCTGAGAGTGATTCTGACTGGGACCAAGACACCCAAGTCAAAGTGAGAACTGAGTACCGTACGAGAACGAGGACGTCCGTGCCCGAAGAGACAGGACGGCAATAAGCGTACGACGAAGGACTTTCACGCCTAGACGTGAGAAGGACCAACGTAACCAGGCAACAACATCAAACAGGTTGGAGACATTGAGAGACTAAAACCTAGCCTGGCAAAGATACTGTGATTTGAGTGTGTGATAGGAGAGCATTGTATATAGTTAATAGTTATTTAAGTCATTCTTTTTTCATTTATAGTGTATAAAGGTTACTTTAGAAAGGGAGCCCGTGTGTTGAATGCGCCCGTCTGAGTCAGTGGCGGTGTATGCGTCTGTTGCGTGAGAGTCTGTGCGTACGACTGTGGGCAAGTCTGCGTGCGTTACAGTATTTACCCGAAATATTAATAAATTGTGTTGTACCGTTTTTTCTAAGCGTGTTTCTTTCTCCGTTGGGTACTTCTTTGCATTTCACACGCTTGGCAGTCACCTTTTTGGTCTGGATTACTCTAAGGAGAGAGCTGCGACGGCTGAATGAGGAGGTCCTTACACTGATGTTCTTTGATCTCCGTGATAAAGCCGTCCAGTGGATGGGTAAACCCTCATCATCATCTTCCTTTAATCTAGCGATATGCAAAATATCTAGTAACAAGAAACTAAGGCAAATCTCTTATGGCTCACGTTTATGACCAATTTATATCTGTGTGAAAATTGTGACAATAAGTAAAACCCTGGCTTCTGCACCAGCAAAATCCACGTTTTCTCAAAATTTAAACATTTTCCACACATCTGTCAGCCCCGTGTCCCTTGACCTTTGCGATGAGTCAACTAAACTAGTATGCATAGGAAGGTCGTATCATCAGCTACCTTTGTGCCAAAATTTGCTTTAAAAGTTTGTAAACATGTTGATAATGACTACAATACTATCAAAAGTGGCATTTTACACACATTTGCTGACCTCTTGTGACCCTTGACCTTTCCGAAAGGTCATCCAAATTAGAATGAATACATAGATCTTACCATCAGGCATCTCAGTACCGCAAAAATTAGTATTCGAGAAAAAAATCTTTTGTCAAATTATGCTTATTTGGACGTATTTTCTGATCGTTTGTGACCCTTGACCTCTCCGAGGGGTCAACCAAATTAGTATGCATAGAAAGATCTTACCATCAGGTATAGGTACCTTTGTACCAAGTTTGGGTTTGAAGTTGTGAAAAATATTTGAGAAAACATTAATGTTGTCAAAATATAGTTATTTTTCACCTATTTCCTGATCCCCTACGACCTTGACCTTTGTGAAAAGTAACTGAAATTGGTATGTTTAGAAAGGTCTTGCCACAAATTATCACTGTGCCAAGTTTGTAGACTGTGGCTGGAATAGTCTCCAAGAAAATGCCAACGTTAAAGTTTACCACGGACGACGGACCAACGACCACTCACCCAGAACATGGAATAACTTTTGCTTCGCACGTGAGCCAAAAAGAAGAAAGATTACGGACTGAAGTGTGGATTGACCAGTTTTGTGAAAAAGCCATTTGCTTGCCAATGTTCATCTTAATAAAAAAAAAACCCAAACAAACAAAAAATAAACAACCTGGCTCGAGTTTATTCTTTTAGGGACAATATCATAAAATTTCAAACTTGTGCTCAAACGCGGGCTCTCTCTCTCTCTCTCTCTCTCTCTCTCTCTCTCTCTCTCTCTCTCTCTCTCTCTCTCTCTCTCTCTCTCTCTCTCTCTCTCTCAAAATCCTTTATACTTTTTTATATTTGCTGTAGTATAGTTTTAAGTTATAGAATGTATGTGTACATGATATACTGATGTGTGTGTGTGTGTGTGTGTGTGTGTGTGTGTGTGTTTGTGTCAGTGTGTGTGTGTGTGTGTGTGTGTGTGTGTGTGTGTGTGTGGAGGGTTGTGCAGGCTTGGCTTGGCGCCTGTAGGCTACAAGCTAATCTGGCACAAACCTGTGCACGCTGCAATTGCACACCGGCGCGTGTGTGTGTGTTAGTGTGTGTGTGTGTGTGTGTGTGTGTTAGTGTGTGTGTGTGTGTGTGTGTGTGTGTGTGTGTGTGTGTGTGTGTGTAAGAGAGTGATTTTATGTACGTTATTTTGTTTTGTAGTGTGTAGCAAGGACAAGAATGAAAACAGGTCTGCGCACCTATTCTTTTATCCTTGGAAAATAAAGTTTCATTCATTCATTCATTCATTCATTCTCTCTCTCTCTCTCTCTCTCTCTCTCTCTCTCTCTCTCTCTCTCTCTCTCTCTCTCTCTCTCTCTCTCTCTCTCTCTCTCTCTCTCTCTCTCTCTTCGATTTTTTTGTTATAAATGTTATTCAGGCTTATGATTAGTTAAATTTCATGGTGTATATATGTAAGATATGTAGTGATAGTGTTGTCTTGTTGTATTTGCATGCTTTTTCTCCTTTGTTTATCTTCATTTTTCGTAGCGAGTAGCAACGGCAAGTTTGTAAAATGACGAAATATTCTGTCAAAATGTTTACCGTTGATAAATAAAGTTTCATCATCATCATCATCATCTCTCTCACTCACACACAAACACACTCACACACACACACACACACACACACACACACACACACACACACACACACACACACACACACACACACACACACACGCGCGCGCGCGCGCGCGGCGCTTGGCGTCAAAAGTACGTTCTCTAGCAAGGTTTGCTTAGCTAGACGTGACGTCATTTTCATCTTGTGACTTCTTTGCCAGAATTTCGGGCCCGCACACCCAAAACCCCATGTGATTGCTTCGGAACGCGCTTCGACGAGCGCCATTTCAAAGTTGTTGCCAGTTGTAAATAGGAACAACAATAAAAGCCATATGTAGGCATGGCAGTACATGCAAAACGTACATTTTCCAACATTATTTGGCTTCTATTAACCCCTTTAGCCACGAGTCCCCAAAGCAGGAGATGGATTGACCATGATAATTCAAAGGTAGTGCCAAGCTAATCTGGCACTACCCTTGAATTATCATCCTCAATCAATCTCCTGCAACCGGTACATAGTCGTCATGCAACACCACAACAATGTGAGAAATGGGACCTTAGCGCTACAAGGGTGACCTTTTGACCTTTACATGTGGTCACCGAAATTAGTAGACATGTAATGATGCGATTGTTTGTTTATATCGTGGCGGCGTATCGCTCCTGCAGGCCCGAGTATCAGAAGATAACCCCCCCCCCCCACCCCCCAAATCCTAACACTTTCCCCAGTATCAAAGAAGAAAGGCAAAGCTCTGGTGGCTCACGTGTGTGACCAATCCACATGATAAGTGTGACCTTTGTGACTTTGATCTTCGAACAGGCCACTGAATTCAGCAATTTGTCAAGTGTCTCAAACTAAGTAAAGGGGTCGGCTTTTGTACCAGTAAAATCCGAGGTTTCTCAAAATGTATGCATTTATCACAAATCTGTCAACCCTCCGTGATCCCTGACCTTTGTGAAGGGTCGAATAAATTAGTATGCATAGAAGGGTGTTATCATCAAATATCTTTAAGCCAAATATATTGAACAGTTTACAAAAGCTGTGATAAAAACTACAATTCTAATTAAACTTTGGCTATTTCTCTATACCAAGTTTGAGTTATAAGTCGAAAATAGTATTAAGAAAAAAATATATTTTGGTTAAAATACATATGGCTATTTCGGACCTGTTTTGGATCATCTCATGATCCTTGAACTTTGTGACGGGTCATCTAAATATTTTTTCATAGGAATGTCTATCATTATCTACCTTTGAGCCAAATTTGATTGAAAAGTTTGCAAAAATGTTGACAAAACTAAAATTAAATAAAACAAATTTCATATTTTTACACACATTTACCGACCTCTCGTGACACTTGACCTTTCAAAGGGGTCTTCCAAATTGGTGTACAAGAATCTCTGTACCAAGTTTGGGTTTCACGTTGTTCATGGTATATAAGAAAAAAGATCTTTTGTCAGAATATGGCTATTGTACATATATTTCCTGATCTCTTGTGACCATTGACCTTTCAGAGGGGTCAATCAAATTAGTACGCATTGAAAGGTCTTACCATCAGGCATCTTTGTACCAAGTTTGGGTTTGAAGTTCTGAATAGGATTTGAGAAATAATAAATTTGTTCACCAAATGGCTATTTTTGGCAGTTTCCTGATCACACGTGACTTTGCTTTATGAGAGTGGTAAAAACAAAATTGGCCTCGGTTACATGAGTGCGCTTAAATCCAGCGCAAAGCACTACGCAAGGTCCCCGCCATATGGCTTGCACAGGACTAAGGTAACTCATGCAACTCGCTCCGACATTGTGAAAGCTAATAAAAGCCATATGCATCCATCTGTGTCATCCATACATGCATGTCCATACTGCTGTTTGTCCACAACGTACAACTGAAGGTCCTCTGATGACCGGGGCATCTGGAAGCCCTATCGAAGAGAAAAACAAGATGGGATGAACAATGACCCACAAAGTCTCTTCTATATGAGAATCACAACCCAAAAAAGTCCCTTTAATATTCCAGCTGTCCTCGCGGTCAATGGTCTCTACCTGCTGTCTTTGACCTGCCTGAAAAAAGCCTCGCAGATTTGCCAATGCTTCAGTGAGTTCTACAAGGGGCACAGTGCATACGCGCCATTGGTTTGAAAAAAAAAAACCGTTATTATTTTGTCATGACGTAATTCTTTCTTTTACGTAATTTTATATTTTACGTGATGTAAGTTCAGCTTTACCTACTGGACTTGAGCACACATGGTGACAAAAGTAGAATTTACGACGCAAATTTCAATCCTGCTATAATTTATGTTAAGGGAGGTTGACTTTACATTGATACATAATATTCCTCTGTACAAGCGCATGACCTTATGACAGAGCGTCGAAGTAAGTATGTGTGTGTGTGTGTGTGTGTGTGTGTGTGTGTGTGTGTGTGTGTGTGTGTGTGTGTGTGTGTGTGTGTGTGTAAGAGAGAGAGAGAGAGAGAGAGAGAGAGAGAGAGAGAGAGAGAGAGAGAGAGAGAGACAGACAGACAGACAGACAGACAGACAGACAGACAGACAGACAGACAGACAGACAGACAGACAGAGAGAGAGAGAGAGAGAGAGAGAGAGAGAGAGAGAGAGAGAGAGAGAGAGAGAGAGAGAGAGAGAGAGAGAGAGAATGACAATGACAATGACGACAATGATCCTTTATTTGACAACGGTAAAAGTTTTGGTAGTAACAACCATTTTTCGAACTTGCCGTTGCTAATCTACTGATTACAGAGTTACTATCGTACTAATTGTTTTCTACTACTAAGAAGGAAAAAAAATTACATGACACAGCACAAGCCAAGAATGAAGAAAAAAAAAAATGTAGGGGGGAAGTGACATAGGAATTACCAACTTTACTGGTCGGGCATAATGACATGTTGTGAGGTTTAATTAAAATAATATAATAAAAAATACACACAACCTAATGCGCATACATAACGCATGCACATTTGAGCATGCCACTCTCTATCTCTAATATAGACGTACGCACACTCACACACGCACAAAGCACACGCACACACGTGCACACACGCTTACGCGGCTTAAGCTAGTCAGTCATATGAGTAGCTGGCTACATACAAGCTGTACCGAATAAATATGAGTCATCAGTCGAAACCTGTGATACAGGCAATTAATGGTGTTACGATTGTGGTTGTGTTATCCTGTGAGAGCGTACATGTGTTGTTCGTAGGTAACGATATGTTGTTTATTTGAGCTATCACGGTTATGATTTCGTGCCTTTTTAGTAAGTTTTTCTTTTGTTCGTGAGTAGAGCCGATTTCGTTTTGTTAAGTTTAGTCCGGAATGTTGTAGACAGGTCGCACTGTCTGGTGGCCTCGTAAGTGTCTCGTCGGTTAGTTGACATCTGACATCGCTACATTTTCGCTACTTTTTGTTTTCCTGTGCGCGTGTATCGAGCAGCCTTTATTTTGTTTGGTGAATGTTCTCGTACCTTTTTGAGCTATCATAGATAGGGATACCACACTTTTATGTGTCTTTATTATACGCTAGAATTTAGAGCTGAAGTAAGCAGCCGTGTTTTTGTATATTGTTTCTGGAAAGTTTATGTTATGAGCTTTGGCTGCGTGTTTCGTTCTGGTTGAGTTCATGATTTCCGTAGAAGATTCTAGATTTTCGTAGGGTATATAAGGAGGGCGCTGGGAAAGCCTGGTAGTACATTGTCTTGCTTTGTCAGTTGTAGAGACACGTAGTTTTTGCGAGAGACGCTGTGTATGAGAAACTTTGTGTCGCAGTTAGGACATCGCAGAAGAGACTTTGTATTCAGTAGTTTGTGCATTTGAAAGTGCATTATTGTGTGGATATCGCATTGCTGAATTAAATATTGTTGGAACTGTTACTCCAGTATTGCCTACATCCTTAAGCCACGTGTGACGGATTGCAGCTGAACGAGGTTTACTTTAAAGAACTCTACGTGTGTGTGGGTCTGGTGTGTTTATCATACTTCGACTACAACTCCACCACGTAACAAATGGTCTAATGAGAAATAGTATTTTTCAATATGTGCACAGTCACGGGGATGCTGCTGACAAAAATAAGTACTTGATGAGACTGACTTTAAACGAGGAGAAAGTAGCTGATGTGACGTTTCTAGGCAAGGCATTTCAAAGACTAGAGCCAGAGAACGTCAAACTCGTTTTATAGAGATCAATTCTAGGTCGCGGCACAATAAGGGATTTTCTTGATCTGGAGTATGTTGATGACTGGACGGTAAATAGCGATGTGATATATCGGGGTAGCTTATCGTTTAATGCCTTGAACATAACCATTCCCTTATTGTAAATTAGATGATCTTTCAGGGGCAGAATTTTTAAGGCTGCCAATTTTTGGTCAGTAGTTAAGCTGGGATCAGGGAGTATTAGTTTGGCAGCTCTCCGATGTAGAGAGTTCAATCTTTTCAAGTTGACATCTCTCGAACCATCCCACACAGTAGAAGCATAGTCTATATGCTATCTAATATGGGCATTGAAGAACAGTTGACGTGTCTCCATATCAGTAATGTGTTTAAGTTTTGCTAAGATGTACAGATTTCTGGAGACAATTTTACAAACATTACTGATGTGTGACTGCCACCTAAGCTGGTTGTCCACCGTGACTTCTAGCAGGCGATGGTTAGTAACTTGGCTGATGGTTTTGCCTTGGAGGGAAGGACTGAGTGAGAGAGAGCCAAGCTGGTGTTTTTGGCGGGTGCTAATTACCATGCTCTCCGTTTTTACCGGGTTTAAAATCATAATATTATGACTGCACCATTCATCAATATCTTGCAGTGTGTTTTGCAGTCGTGAATTGATGTTTGATATATCCTTATCTGGCGTGTGTACAGCAGCATCATCTGCAAACATATCACATGTAACGCTTTCATTTTTTATCGCAAGAGGAAGATCATTTATGAACAAGCAGAATAAAACGGGACCAAGAATAGAGCCCTGTGGTACGCCATGCTTCACTAAACCTTGATTCGAGTATGAGCCATTTAGTAATACCTTTTGTTTTCTACCTTCGAGGTAGGATTTGAGAAACGACGCCGAGTTGTTGGTGTACATGGATACTTTCTTGATCAGTATTTCGTGGTTTACTAGATCAAAGGCTTTACGAAAATCTAGAAACAAGACTCCTGTAAATTTTGAGTCGTTGATGGAAGATAACCAGGTGTCTATCATCCGTATCAGCGCAGTGTGACATGAGTGTTCTGATCTGAAACCCGACTGCAATGAATAGATTAATTTTCGGCTTTTGAGGTATATAGATAGATGCTTGTGAATATGCCGTTCTAAGGGCTTGGACAGAACAGGTAGAAGTGATATGGGCCTAAAATTATTAATTTCACTAAGATCTTTAGATTTAGGTAGAGGTATTACTTTCGCGTCTATAACTAATTCTACCCCAGACACACCACAGCAAGATAAGGATCGACCATGATAGTTCAAGGGTGATGCCAGAATAGCTTGGCGCCTATGGGCGCCAAGTTAATCTGGCATCACCCTTGAACTATCATGGTCGAGATGTGTTCTGCGCTGCAATGCAGTCTTCAGAGGACAACGGCAAAATTTGGGGATTTCGGTGTTGGGGTAGAATGAGTTAAATGCGTCTGGAAAACAATTAAAATTAATACAGAGGTTGTAGATATAAGTGATACTCTCTACAATGTATGGGAGGGATATCTTGAGTATTTTCGCACTAATCTCATCCAGTCCTGATGATTTTTTTATTTTCCAAGGACGTAATTAATTTACCAACTTCATGGACCGCTTTAGTGGGTATGATGAAAGGTTTTGTGCCGGCAGTTCTCTGCTTGCAGAAATCGACTAAGTTGTCCGGGCATACAAAGTCAGGCGACTCAGTTCCCGGCGGATTAATGATTCTGCTACGGAGACGAAGTGGCTGTTGAAGCTGTTTGCTGTGAGATGCGGCGGTAAAGGAGCTGTGCTTTTATTCGTGCCTCTAGTAACTAAAGTTATCGCACGCCATATTGTGGCACAGTCTTTACTTTCGTGAATAACTTTATCGAAAAGTAATTTTTTTGCCTTCAGAACCATGGATTTTATTCGATTACGTTCTTTCTTGTAATCGGTGAAGCACTTCTCTCTTCTCAGCTCGTCCCTGTGCTCCATGGCCTCGATAAGATCCGCAGTCAGCCAGGGTGCTAAAGTGGCGTATTTGACTCTTTGTTGTCTCAAGGGCGCGTGTTTATCTAGCACTCTGAGAAAGATGTGATACCACGTATCTAGTGCTTTATTTGGGTCGGTTTCATTGTACACTTCAGTAAATTCTGCAGAAGCTAGATCAGACAGAAAGGTATTTTCATTGAACTTTTTAAATGATCTGTATGTTATGCGCGTATGTCCTTGCTTTTTTAGTTTTGGAAGCTTGGACAGCCACGTGCAGCTTACCGGATAGTGGTCACTTACGCTAAGACTACCAACGTGAACGTTGCTAATTGCCAGTGGTTTATTTGTATAAATATGGTCTATAACAGTGGCTGATGATGGCGTAACTCTAGTGGGCGATGTTACCATTTGTTGAAGGCCGACTAAGGTAGTGGTACACTCCCTTGATGGGTGAGGTTTAAGAGTGTCAATGTTAAAATCCCCTAGAAGGAGAAGTTCGCTTTTATGAATATCTGTTTTATCAATCAAGTGTACAAAGTTGTCATACCACTCAAAATTGGCCGCAGGATTTCTGTAAAGAAACCCAACAAGTAAAGGAGGGGATTTAGATTGCCTAATCTCTATCCAAATACATTCCACATCGCTAGTTTCTAGGTCTCGGCGCCTGCGGGTTATGTGTTTAACTGAGTTGTGGATGTAGACCGCTACACCTGTCTCACCCTGGACTGACGGATCTGGCCTAAGAATGGAGTAATTTGGAATGGCGATGGCCTCATCACTGATGTTGGCGGCAAGGCGTGTCTCGGTTATACCAAAGAGATGAAAGTAACTAGGTGAATTAACATAAACGCAAACGTCCGGCACTTTGTTCGCCAGGTGATATACATTTAAATGTCCGATTCGAAATTTTTGGCCTTTTTTGCACATTATCTTGTATGGTAATTTTGGCGTTAAAAATAAGTAATGGAACTAAGGTAAAGTAGAGTACAGGAACTAAAAGTAGTATGCGAGTAATAAAAATAACAAATGTAAGGCAAACAAACAGCAAACTTCACGGAAAAAGCAAAATTTAAAAAGAAAAGAGAAGGAAAAAGGGGCGGAGGGGGGGGGGGGGGGGAGTACGTTATTTGGACAAAGCGTTTACGTTATCTAAGACAAATAAGAGAATATTTGTGAGGCTGGAAAAATGTAACGAGCACTCGCCAATATTCACTGATCATCATCATCATCATCATCAGTCCCTTGCCCGAACTGGGCGTTGGGGGGACTGAAAGGCAGCAGCAACAGACAGTGCTCTCCACTGAGTTCTATTTTGGGCGGTGGCAAGCAAGTCTGGCATCTCGAGTTCGGTCCATTCTTTTATGTTTGCGACCCAACTCTTTCTCTGACGACCTCGCCGACGACTTCCTTCGAGAGTGCCTTGGAGGATAGTCTTGGACAAGGTGTTGTGTCGGGTCACGTGGCCAAACCAAGCAAGCTTGCGCCGTTTCACGGTTGCCAGAAGGGGTTCATGTGGGCCCACCAGGGAAGTGACGATGCTCCGTACATATTCGTTGGTCTTGTGCTCGCGGTACGAGATGCGGAGCAACTTCCTCAGGCACTTGTTCTCAAAGGCCTGGATTTTCTTTTCTGAGTCTGCAAGCAGTGTCCAAGTCTCACAGCCATAGAGTAGAATAGACACTACGAGGGACTTGTAAAGCCTGTACTTGATGGTGAAGCTGATGGAGTTACTTCGCCATATCCTGTCTAGCCTGGCCATTGTGGATGTTGCTGTACCTATCCTGATACGGATCTCTGCTATGCAACTACCGTCTTTGGACAGGGTGGCTCCCAAGTACTTGAAGCTATTGACCTCTTCTAGCTTCTGGCCGTTCATGTGGATGTTGCTGCTGCTGTCGCTTGTGGTGTTGATCATCACTTTGCTTTTATCCGTACTGATCTCCATGCCATAAGACCCTGCGCTACTTGAAAGTTTGTCTGTCAGGTTTTGGAGCTCACTATTGCTGCCTGCCATGAGGTCAATGTCGTCTGCGAATCGAAGATTGCACAGGGATCTGCCACCAATAGAGATTGAAGTATGGTGGTCGTGGAGGGTTTCCTGCATGATCTTCTCCAGGAATATGTTGAAAAGGACAGGAGAGAGCAGGCATCCTTGACGGACACCGATCGTCGTCCTGAAGAACTCGCCTGACTGATTGTTAAGTAGAACCGCGCTGCAGGCGTTTTTGTAAAGCGCTTCTATCATTTGGATCAGTCCCTCCTCTATGTTGAACGATCTCATGACTTGCCAGAGTCCGTCGTGCCAGACGCGATCAAATGCTTTCCTGAAATCAATGAAGTTGTGGTAGAGTTCGCGCTGATGCTGCAGATGTTTCTCGATCAGGACGCGGCAGTTGAAAATCTGCTCTACAGTGCTTCTTCCAACTCTGAAGCCAGCCTGTTCTTCTGCCAGCAGTTCCTCGGCGAAAGTTTTGATCTGACCTGCTCAAATACGCTTTAACGGGAAGAAAGAAAAGTATTAAAAATAATAATAATAATAATAATAATAATAATAAAAGTAAGTTGACTTTTCCCGTAAAATCTATAGTCTATATAGACAGTCACATGAACAATAGAAAGTAAGTCGACACAAGACAAAAGAGCGCTGCCTGTAGTAAGGAGTTCGAGTCGATTATAAGATACGAGGTCCCGTGAGAGAGAGAGAGAGAGAGAGAGAGAGAGAGAGAGAGAGAGAGAGAGAGAGAGAGAGAGAGAGAGAGAGAGAGAGAGAGAGAGAGAGAGAGAGAGATGATGATGATGATGATGATGAAACATAACAATAAAAGTTTTGACAGATACAGATACGTCATTTTTTAACCTTGCCGTTACTAACATACTACAACATGAGATAATGCAAAACAAAATATTTAACGGAAACAAAAATCATAACTAAATAAATACAGACACACTCAGTACAGAAAATGATACTAAGGTGACAATAAACAAATAAAAAAAAAAAACACTCTTCAGCACAAATTACTTAGGAAAAACAAACAAACACAAAGTACCAAGAATCAAAGAATCAAACATACATACACACACGTTTACAGGCTTGTAAATGCACGTACTCGCATGTATACATTAACATAACCTTTTATCAGAGGGACAGGATAAAAAATAATATATCTAAGCAGTTCTCATCAGTTATCTGTGTAGTTTTGTTTTAAAGAGGCAATGTGGGTTAGTGTTTTTAAATTTTGAGGAAGTGAATTCCATAAAAGTGGTCCCGTAAAGGCTAGGTTTGATTTGAATAAGTCAATGCGAGGTAGTGGTAATGGAAGAGTACTTTCCTCGAGGACCTTGCACACTGTCGTTGTGGAGTAAATTTAGCTGTTTAACTTTCTTGTGGAGAATTTTAAACATAAGTATGCACTAGTTGTAAACGAGTTATTGACGAAGGTAAAAAATATTAAAACTTTGAAGTTTTTCAGCGGTAGGAATGGGTCTTGTATCTACATTTTTAATGGCTCTTTTGTATATTGAATTTAGTTTTTTGATATGCACATCACCGCTACCATCCCAAACAGTGGAGATGTAATCAACATGGGATCTAATGTGCGCATGAAAAAAACATTTTTTGTGTATTTGTGTCACTCACACTTCTCAACTATGATGAGAGAGAGAGAGAGAGAGAGAGAGAGAGAGAGAGAGAGAGAGAGAGAGAGAGAGAGAGAGAGAGAGAGAGAGAGAGAGAGAGAGAGAGAGAGAGAGAGAGAGAGAGAGAGTTCATAGCTAGAGTATTGAGTCGATGCCTGCGTGGTGCCGAAATTCCTACTTTTTCGTCACCGTCACTGATTTTCTTCATTAGTCGAGTTTTTTATTTTACTTTTTAAATTTTTCTGCATAGAATAAATTTTTATTGAATATGTTCAAAAGCTTATGCTTATGTCGCCTATGTCGTTGTGGGCTTTCTTTTGAATTTCGAGACCTAACAAGAGCTCAGTCATAATAACATTAAGGTGGTATCACGAGAAAAGCGTTAAAAGAGATGGAATTCTTATTGTTAAAAACTTGTGTTGCTGCCAGTACCATTTGCAGGAAGCATCTGACTGGAAGAGAAGTGTACTTGGGGCGTGTCACCGAGAGGGAAGGGGAGGGGGTAGCTGAGGAGTATTCCCGCAAACGGTCTGGAATAGTTATATCAGGCCGGATTGATACTCCTCACCTATCCTGTTAAAGTTATTTTACATCTAAGCACGAATGAACGTTGTTTACATATGCACTTGTATGGTAATGTCTCTGGTACGAGGTATACCAACTTACATGAACTGGAATACTTATTTACTCTGAAGGCCTTAGGCAATGCAGTGCAACTGTTAAAACAGCTACATGCAAACTTTTAACAGTTGGCCTATATGTAACGCCTTTTGAACCTGTGATTGGAGCTGAGCACATGACATTAAGATACCCATAATGACTAAGTCGTGTTGGGTTATCACGAACATCAAGCCGTTTCCGTTACTGATATACAGTATTGATAACACTGCAGTGTGCTGCCTTGTTTTCATGTCATCAGCGTTGGGACACCCGCCACAAACTGCGTACTTCAACCATCACTTGCACCAAAGCCCCACCCTGGTCCTTCCTTCGCAAATTCCGCCCAGTTACGGTGATACACTGAGCTGCACGAAACAAACTGTATATAACTCTGCCCTAAAAAAATCCTTGAGTCCACTTCTTCCAAAACCCTTTACGCCACCATGAGTACACTCCTAGGCACTTCTAAAGACTCTCATCTCCCCAACACACACAGCAAAGAAGAACTCAAGTCGGCCTTTTCCACCTATTTTTCGGACAAAATCCAAACTCTGCTCAACACACTCGATACTCTGCCTTCTCCGCCTTGCCCTCCCGACCTCCCCTTTTTCGGCACTCCCCTCTCGTTCTTCCGCCCTGTCTCTCAGGATGACGTCCTCAAGATCATAAAGGCTATGCCTTTCAAAACCTGCGAACTAGACTCTCTCCCAGCTTCTCTCTACCGGGACGGCCTTCCAAAACTTTTGCCCTTCATTACCGACATCATCAACACATCTCTAGAGAACGGCTCCGTCCCCGGTAACTTCAAGTCCGCCATCGTCCGTCCTCTCCTAAAAAAACACAACCTTGACCCAAACAAACTCAAGAACTATCGCCCAATCTCCAATCTCTCTTTCCTGTCCAAGCTTCTTGAGAAGGTTGTTCTCAACCAGCTCAACCTCCACCTGGCGGACAACAATCTCCTCAGTCCCTTCCAGTCTGCCTATCGCAAACAATCACAGCACTAAAACATTCCTTCTACATAACCTAAACGATCTGCTCCTCTCCACCGACTCGGGCAATATCTCCCTTCTTACGCTACTCGATCTCTCTGCCGCCTTCGACTCTATAAATCACTCTATCCTCCTCCACTGCCTTCACCACTCCTTTGGCATCACTGACTCTGCTCACTCCTGGTGTCTCTCCTACCTCTCTGACAGACAGCAGTCCGTCACCATCGACGGCGTCTCCTCTAACCCAGTCAGGCTCTCCCGCGGAGTTCCACAGGGTCCGTCCTGGGCCCGGTCCTTTTCGCTCTCTACACCTCTTCCCTGTCCAACATCATCCAGTCTCATCACATACACCACCTCTACGCTGACGACTCACAACTACTAGACAAAGACAAACTCGACAACACTCAGTCACTACTGACTCGCACGGCTGACTGCTACGAAGATGTGAAAAACTGGATGACAGCAAACAAGCTTAAACTGAATGACGACAAAACGGAAGCCATGCTGGTAGGCACTCGCCAGAAACTCTCCCAGCTCCTTCCCTCTCTCCATCTTCAACTCGACAGCACCCCCACCCCCCTCTCTGACTCGGCCAAGAACCTCGGCGTTATCCTCGATTCCTCTCTTTCCATGACCAGCTTTGTCTCCGCCACGCCACTCTCTCCTTTCCGGCCTCCGTCACTCCACCACTTTCACTCTCCAGCGCGTCAAGAACAATGCTGCCCGCCTCGTCCTCAGAAAGAAGAAATCCGACCACATCACTGCCTGCTCAAACCCCTTCACTGACTCCTCATCCCCCAACGCATCCAATACAAGATTCTGTCTCTGCTACAAATCCGGTAACAACTACGCTCCTGCCTATCTCTCCAACTTACTTCACCCTTACATTCCTTCCCGCTCCCTCTGCTCCGCCTCCGACCCTATCCGCCTCCACATCCCCCGCACCAAACTCAGCACTTTCGGCCCCCGCTCCTTCTCCGTCTACGGTCCATCCACCTGGAACACTCTCCCACTCTCTCTCCGTCAGAAACACTCTCTCTCCTCCTTCCAGTTCGCCCTGAAAACTCACCTCTTTCAACAGTTCTAGCACTATAACATCACCACCCCAAGCTGACTGTCGTAATGTATTTGTGTTACGTGAGTCATTGTCAAAAAGCGTGCGCATGCGAGCGCGAGTTGTGAGTGCGCGCTTAGAGTTAAAATTATTATAAGATAAGCGCATTATAAATATCGTAATTATTATTATTATTATTATTATTATTATTATTATTATTATTATTATTATTATTATTATTATTATTATATTATTATTATTATTATTATTATTATTATTATTATTATTATTATTATTATTATTATTTATGCTCCTTAACCCTTTTAGTCCCGAGTCCCTACAGCCCGAGATGGATTGACCATGATAATTCAAGGTAGCTTGGCGCCTGAAAGGCACCAAGCCACTCTATCACTATCCTTGAAATATCATGGTCAGTCCATCTCCTGCAAGTGGTACATAGTCATTAGGCAAAATTTGAGAAATGGGACCTTGGGGGTAAAAGGGTTAAGTATGAACCTCCATCTACAACACTGGGCTCACACTGCTTATCTCCTTCAATCAGCAACTCATGTAAAGCGAACACAGGGAGGTAACCAGTGTGTACTGAGCTTACGGAAAACGATTACGTCCTTTGTGACATTCTCCCTTCTGAGGCCAAAGGTTGCCGCACAGATGAAGGTGTCCCCGTTCATGTACCGTATCACAGTGAATGTGATACTGCTGGTGTACACTTTTAAAAAGCCGGCTTTGTTCTGCGTCGTTTCTGTGGCCTGAAAAGAGAGCAAGTCATGGCGTGAATTAAAGTACCCGTACCGTTAGCGGGATTACCTACCCTGGGAGTGCGCCACATGTACGGATCAATATAAATGAAACGCATCTTATTTGAACAGAAATGTATCTGTAAAGTCCTATTTTTTGCCTGGGGTGTCTGCGGAGAACGTCCGCAAAAGGGTACGGGTATTTCGTTTTTAATGAGGTGTATGGTGTGGCGGGGGAATCCTGCTATCGATGGCACCGCAGTAGAACGCTGGAGTTGAACTCAAAGTCGAAAAAATGTTTGAGTGTACGGCAGCAACAGATGTTAACACCATGTTTCAACTCAACATATGTTAATACGATGTTTCAACTCAAAAGAGAGTGTACGGTTGTTACGTATGTGGTTGTGTTATTCTTTCAGGGCATGTATGTGTTGATCGTAGGAAAGGATCCGGTGTTCAGTTGAGTTATATTGGGTGAAAATCAAGTACATTTTTAGTATGATTCGTTTTCTTTTGCACGGAGAATTTAAATTGCTTTTTCTCCTGTAGCTAGAATGTTGCACATTATTGCAAACTATCAAGAGTACACAAAAACCATCCTAGAGAACGTCCTTTTGGCGCCAAAGCGCGCGCGCGTGTGTGTGTGTGTGTGTGTGTGTGTGTGTGTGTGTTTGTGTGTGTGTGTGTGTGTGTGTGTGTTTGTGTGTGTGTGTTTGTGTGTATGTGTGTGTTTGTGTGTGTGTGTGTGTGTGTGTGTGTGTGTGTGTGTGTGTGTGTGTGTGTGTGTGTGTGTGTGTGTGTGTGTGTGTGACAGCGACTATAGCCCGAGTTTGAGGACGGACTCGTTTGAAATGTTATGATATTATCCCTGAAGGTCACTGGAGTACGAAATTTTTCTTATTTTTACTAGACATTTTGCGTATGGCTAGATAAAAGAAACATATTGAATGAGTTCGTTAAACAGCATTGGACCTCTAGAATGTATTGAGTGATAATTAAATATTAAAAAAATATATATATTACATTTTGAAGTTTTTGTGATTATTTCTCGAATTATAAGGGTTAATCATAAAACAATTGAATTGTTTTTACGAAAACAAAACCAGTCCACTCATACTAATCGCATGATTTTTCGTATACGGTATTTACATAAGTCTAAAGTTTGTCTCGGCTGTCGGATACGATTAGGTCAATTGTGACCTTTATGCCCTAGGTGTGAAAAAGTAAAAGAATTAACTCATTCGAGACATGTCACCTCCAGAAACATGGCTTATTCCGCGTGTCAGGAGGCGGCACGTTTTGAATGAGTTGGAAAATGGTTACAGACTCCCAGCATACCCAATACAATTTTAACATAATATTTTTTTTCCAAGTACAAAAGATAAAGCAGAATATGTTGTTAACATCTTTGCAGACAGCAGTTTATCATCAGGTCTTGGTTTATAAATGAGGAAACTCAGAAAACACGAGGAAGAAAAAGAAGAATATCAAGATACTGCCATAATGATCCTCATTAACTAAATGCAAATATGAAATATGACGAGTTTTTAGAAACATTACAGTCTTTTGGCACACATTCTAGTGCAGTGGGCATTGATGGCATGTCTTTAAAAATATTGAACCACCTGCCTGAACCTTGGAAACAATTACTACATACATTTTACCAGCAATGTTGGTTCAGTGGATGTCTTCCTATGTAGCTACAGACCAATTGCTTTGACTTCACAAGTTTGTAAAGTAAATTAAAAGTTTGTATTAAATCGCGTATTACATTACTGCAAAAAAAAATGACATAATTCCCTTAAATAAAGCTGGCTTTACAAAAGGTAGGTGCACCACGGATCACCTAGTGAAATTATCAAAAAACATAAAGAATCAATTCGCAAAAAGAAAAAGTATCTTAGCAATATTGTTATGTGAAAAAGGCCCATGACAGTGTATGGCTTGCTAGACTGTTATTCAAATTGAAAACATATGTACACATACCAAGGGAAATTACTCAGCGCTGGACAGACAAACAGTTAGATCCCCTGCCCCGACTATCAGGGACCCAATCGCCAGCCCAAAGAGAAATACGCAGGTATAGAACAAGACGATCATCTACATCCTCAAAAAAAAAAAATGCATCAGGTCTCGTATATAACGCATGTCTTTCTCCGGAACTTAGGAAGTAGTCAGGAGAAACTTACATACACAAACATGAAGGAGCACTACTAAATGTGGTCGGGTAAATACCCTGAATTCCCACAGTAGATGCACACCACAATACACAACAATGTAACGATACAAGTTTGCCTCCAGTTATAGATACTCACAAACCAGATAGGTGAGGCTAGCGCTGGCAGAATTGTACACATACCAAGGGGAATTACTCAGCGCTGGACAGACAAACAGTTAGATCCCCTGCCCCCGCCTATCAGGCACCCCATCGCCAGCCCACAGAGAAATACACAGGTATAGAACAAGACGATCATCTACATCTTCAAAAAGGATGCATCAGGTCTCGTATATAACCCATGTCTTTCTCCGGAACTTAGGAAGTAGGCAGGAGAAACATACATACACAAACATAAAGGTGCACTACTAAATGTGGTCGGGTAAATACCCTGAATTCCCACAATAGGTGCACACGACAATACACAACAATGTAACGATTCAAGTTTGCCTCGAGTTATAGATACTCACAAAGCAGATAGGTGAGGCTAGCGCTGGCAGAATTGTACACATAACTGATAGGCGGGGGCAGGGGATCTAATTGTTTGTCTGTCCAGCGCTGAGTAACTCCCCTTGGTATGTGTACAATTCTGCCAGCGCTAGTCTCACCTATCTGGTTTGTTAGTGAAAAATATGGGAATAACAGAGTGAATGTGTAAGTATATAAAGAGTTTGTTTTATTTGAAAGACCATTTGCACTAGAATAGGCAAATTTTGTTCATCCTTTAAGATGATAGATATGGGTATTCCTCACAGATCAATTAATTCACCGCTTTTAATTTACTATCTTAGTTCATGATCTTCCAAAATTCTTATCACAAAACACAACTGTGGTTCAATATGCAGATGCTATTGCAATATTGATTCCACAACTAATCTGAGAAAGAATACTCCAAAAGGAACTATAGATTATTGTCAAAAGATAAATCAAATTGAATTGAACAAATCATTACATTACATGAAACAAAATGATCTGAACTAACCCCTATGATGACTTCAGGTGCTGATTTCTTGGTCCAGCTCAGGGGGAATACGCCTCCGCTGTTGGTAAGTGTAGTAGTAAGGGAACACGTCAAGGTCTTTCCTCTGTCCATCTCGAATTCCTGAGTGTTGCTAGTTATGATAGGTGTAATGTTCCCTGTCAGAATTTCAAGTGTTGCAACACATTTGTCGTCAAAAATTCAAAAGTTTAAAGTTTAATATCTTGGGAAGCTTAGTGGTCTTGGAAACCGTGATGGTGAATAATTATGACTTGTTATTGAAATTAGTAGCCCTTATCCCAATGCGCAAAATGCCATCGGGCCGACGTCGGCCAGCCGTTTGCTCGCACACAGACATGAGCGGGCCATCTGGGATATTAGTAGGTTATACAATTCACACGACATAATTGTGAATCTTCAAATCTAAACCGTGAAGCACATTTATAATTAATTATTGTTAGCTTGTCCTGGGAAAGACTGGAGAAACACCAGACGCGTCAACTACCCTCCTTCCTTGTAAACTACTCCGTTTATAAGAAGCTTCATTCCCATATAGCACAATGTGCTTTCTGTTTTAACTGAAGGTTGTTGAGCATAGATACCATCAGATACATTTAAACTGTTCTATAACATTTTTACTGTAGTCAAGAGCAATCAAAATGGCACACATACATATTATGTATTATGCATATTATCTTTGAACTTAATGTAAACAGTTGGATAACTGTGGAAAAGGAATATCATCAGAGAACAGTTCTTACCACACACGTCTGTAACTTGCAATAAAAACGCCATCCAGAATGTCCACGTTATGCTGTACTGTTTCGTTGCCATAGTCACAGAGATCTCCTCACGAAATGCACAGTTGAGAAATGGTTGCAGATCTTACGGTCTATGAGAGAGACAAAAGATAAATCTGAATAATTTTAACATATGTCTTTCTATTTGATTAGCCGATATTACTGTGTGGCTGAAGAATAGTGTCCTTATTTGGCAGAAGCCAATGCCAATATTTTCGAGTACGAAATACAAAGTTCAAAGTACGCGTGTCTGTTGCTGGCCGCAGTCTGTATATTGAGACTGTCTTGCCTGATACTGGTTTGCAGTGCACAAACCATTACACATGCAACAGGGATTCTATATACGGCATAGGAATGAGGCAACATCACGTGATATGTGTGCCGCGGCGTGACTTCTCGATACGTCACGAGATTCGAACTGTTTGCTACTGTTGAGTCCTGCTGAGTCTGTTAAGCACACGTTTTGAGTGCTGCGTTCTACAGTGTTTTACATTCTTGGCAGTTTGGTGTCAATCAAAGTGGTAAATAATAGCATACAGTTTTCATCCTGTGTGTCCAAGCTGTATGAAGCTGGTCTATTTTATGTTAATTAACCGATCATTACACTCTGTTTTTCACATCGGACTTTCACTCTGACGCGTCAGACTTGATTTTTTCCGGCAAAGACTTTTTCATCTGTATGTATATTACACATTTCATATTATTATTTCCTGTTACTAGTGCCGATCTGTACCATAAGGTATGTAGGAAGTTCGTGACTCAACCCGTTTTTAGGTCCCTTCTATTTATAGAAGGGGATTTTTTTTTGATGAGTCGTGGTGGGGCGAATTTAATAGCATGTCCATGATGTCAAAGGCGGGAAGGCCTTAACCTCTGACACCTGAGGTAACAAGATAAAAATTACGTCATATCTGGTTATGCTAACCTCAACTGCTCAACCTACTTTTGGCGTGAAGCGCCATATGTGCGTATGTATGTGTGTGTGTGTTTGTGTGTGTGTGTGTGTGTGTGTGTGTGTGTGTGTGTGTGTGTGTGTGTGTGTGTGTGTGTGTGTGTATGCATGTATGTAAACAAGCCAATGGCCGAGATTGCTGTACGCACAAGCTTGAATCTTTGCGAAATACTTTATTCTAGTGGTGGCTAAGACAGCCTCCGAGCATATTGTAATCGGGTGTCCCATTGAGGACATAAAAGAGTGAGGACATAAAAGATCGTTTATAGAAAGTCGCTTGACCCAGATTAGAGTTTGTAATTTTTGTCATATTTACTTTAAATTTTGCATATAGATAGTGTGAAGAAAGACATTGGATGCGTTCATTAGCCATCTTTCTACACTTTCAACTTCTTCAGTAAATAATTTATTAATTATTTTCTGAAAAATGTAAAACAGTAAAAACCCTTGACATCTGTGAGAAAGTCTGACAGTGGTGGTGACGTAAAAGAAGCAACTCCGTCACCAAGCAGCAGACATACTCTAAACATGACGTAATTCTCTCTCTCTCTCTCTCTCTCTCTCTCTCTCTCACACACACACACACACACACACACACACACACACACACACACACACACACACACATATGCGCGCATCTTTACGAGTCATAGATCCTCATGCGCCCGAAGGCGCATGAACATCTATGCCTCATGAGGATATTTGGAGCGCGCACGCACGCACGCACGCACACTCACACGCACACGCACACGCATACGTACAGAAGCTTTTAGAAGAGCATACAGGTGTACTTAGTATATCATGTAGCTACGTAAAGTCAATCTGATTTCACACAAATTATAGCAAGACGGAAATTGTACAGTGAAATTCTAGTTTTTATTTTGTTTTGTTTTATATATATATATATATATATATATATATATATATATATATATATATATATATATATATATATATATATATATATATATATAT